>OU026103.1:12442500-13042500 GCA_907269075.1 Idaea aversata
AGTTACTTACTTTCGATTTCATACAGGCATTTTATGAAAATGATGCCACCCTAAACGTCTAAGTAAATTGAATAGAATTCCAAATGATCCGCAACAGCTTTTTGCTGGAAAGTGTTTGCTTAGCATTCAACAATGTAAGCATCGCAATTAGGATCGCAGGAATACTGAGAAATGACAAATAAAACCATTGCATTGGATAGATAACGTGGTGGCATTTAGACACAACACTTGAATTTATACGTTTTATTTTAAAGTGAGAACTTTTTAACATTGCTGTGGCGATTGTAGAAAATATAATGAGATGGGATCCGTGTGAAGAATTTTCATACATATTGCAAGTAAGTAGGTACATTTATTTTATTGTCTTTTATGTGTTGCATATCACGTGGCTATGGAGCTCCGGACCTTTGGAAGGCGTGCTTGAAGCAGAAGCCAACTCGTAGAGGCTATTTATAATAACAAGTTTAATTGCAAAGTATGTTATGGGCATTAAACCGGTGTTT
The DNA here is from genome assembly GCA_907269075.1 of Idaea aversata. Classification (NCBI taxonomy): domain Eukaryota; kingdom Metazoa; phylum Arthropoda; class Insecta; order Lepidoptera; family Geometridae; genus Idaea; species Idaea aversata. The sequence goes on from OU026103.1 coordinate 12,443,004, forward strand.
ATACCTGTCTACACTATAAACTGTAGGTAGACTAGGAAAACCTCCGGTTTGGAAAGAACTATTGATAAACTACAGGAGAATACTACTTCGATAAGATGGTAGTGGACTGGCTACGGGAAAACTATGGCGTCTACCGTAACAATGTCCAACAAACACGTAAAAATGACAGGCGGAGACTTGCCAACTCGGAAACTGGGCACCCTATGAGTAAATAATATTTGTATCTTGATGATTAGGTGCTTTCTAAAAGCTCCTCAGTGTTTTACGCTAAGAAATATTTGTTATTGAACTACTTATATTTTTAATTTCACTTCCGTTATAAATGTTTTCTTTCATTCTATGCGTTATGTATAATTGTCCAATAGAATAGATTGTCCGTAGAGTTTTAGCAGTCGAATTCCTTACATTTTACTTAGTTTTCTCCAGTTTGAACACAAGTGGCCCTTAGAGTAGGTATAAGTCCAATAGTAAAACAATAGTTTTGTTCCCAAATAAAAATAAAACGAAGCAAAACTTGAACGATGGGATACCTTAAACGGTTTAATTAACGTAATAAATACAAATTAAACGTTATATTTCCATAATTGAATTTAAAACAATGAGGAAACACAAGGGTTGCTCGCTGTTCTATGACATGAATCAAAATGCGACCGTTTTTGAGAAGGAAGCGGTCAATCATTCCCCTTTCGTTTCGAACACAATGTGCTGTGTCGAGAGTCGGTAGGTATTGGGGCTATGGAATTACCGACAAAATCTAATATATAAAATTCTCGTGTCACAATGTTAGTTATCATACTCCTCCGAAACGGCTTGACCGATTTTTATATGCATATTCAGTAGGTGTGAAAATCGGCTACTATCTTTTTTTTATTGTTTCCTCTGACTTTTTTTGTCAATGGCAAAATAACGTTTGCCGGGACAGCTAGTAATCAATAATAAATAGAGAAATCTTGCTTTCATGTCTTTTTAAATGGTTATTAACGAAAAGGTCTAATAGAGATCCGATAAAGCACATAATGCTAATTCCTTACATCGAGGGCGTGTGGAATCAGTTGCCTGAGTCTATCTTTCCTGACGTTTACAATCACGTTGAACTATCACTTTAAAGAATCACACATCTAATTCAGAGACGTACCTATATAGTACAAAAAATTAGGCACACACTAAGCGCACCTAAGGATTTTCATTTTTGGTAAATCTATATTGGTATTAATACGATGAATATTGAAATCGCTACCGCTTTGTTCTGTCTATTCTGTCCCGCTAGTTACGTGGCCAAACTACAACCGCAGTTCGGGACACACCGCACCGGAACAACACAAAAACAAACACACCTTTAATTCTGCATAATTAACCCAATATTTGTTTTTAATGATTTAAAAAAACTATATAAAATAGGTAAGACTGGCTTCACCATTTAGATTTATCATAAACCAAAATATTACCCTCCTTTGCGTCTCGTGCAGTTGGGTGAAATAAATAAATGACTATTGCAGGACAATCCAGCGCCAGCAACTAGGCTTGTGTTATGGTAGCTAGACGACGTAAATACATTTTATCGTAATTTTTTTTACAGATTCCTATTTGGTAATCTATTTTGAGCGGGAACAAAAACTCAGTTTCAGAGAATTACCCGTAACATAAAAGGTACCTACAAAAATTCAAAGTAAAAATTCTAGATTCTAATTAAAAAAATAAATAGGTTTTGAAGAAATCCGAAAAAAGTTAGCTTCGTTTTTACTTCACTATAACGTGGCAGAACTCTGTAGATAGAGCAAAAAAGGAAATGAAAAACCATTCAATACAAAATCAAAAACATTCGCACAGAGCGGTAATGAGGGCTTACCTTCCATTAGGTGGCGATAACATCTACCAGGGTAACAGGGCAAACTTGGAGATATGGTAATATCAACGCCGAAGTGCCTTCGACATGTTTCGCAGTCTCAGAGGGCAGAAGGGTTAATTGATTCAACCGATAACTTCTAATGCAAATCGACTTTACTTATCTTACGTACAATGTTTTATATTACCTGTTTTTTATCTTTGCTGGCAAAAATAGTATCGACATTTTGTGTCGATATCTTGAAGAATATCCGCTTGTTTACGTTTCATTTGATATCTCTGTACTAACAGCTAAAATTATTGTACCTCAATGAAAAACATGGTATCATATCACTTTTTGTTTCTTTTTTTGTAATTTAAAACAAAGAATACCCAAATTATGTTGAAAAGTGCTAGTTCGTTGATTGAATTAAATTCAACCCAATAAAATTCGATTCAATTACATAAAAATACCAGGCTATTATGGAAATCGAAGAGTTGTTAAAAACTCATCATGGGTCATTTGCCACGGAACAAACGATTTAAAGATTACCTCTACTCACTTTATGTTGTGTTGGTCACTTACAATTTTAAAACATTTGTTTAGGGAAAAGGAAGGTGTAATAGTACATTGTTATCCAAGGTGTGAAAGTCACTCATTACAAGTCCCGAGACGGAGTTTGGCGCCCGAGCGTAGCGAGGGCGCTAATAGTTTGAGGGACTTAATGAGTCTTTCACCCGAGGTAAACACTGTGCTTTTCATTACGAATAATACATAAAATTCTTCATAACAACGAAAGTAAATGAGACTATGAGACTCCATACCACATGAGTAGGTACTCATGTGTCCATACTACCTGATCCTCATACAAGGTTGGGACCAAAGAGGTTATACATTATGTAGTGTTTTTTTTAGGTTTCTGCTATTTGTATTCAATACTTAAGGTGCTGCTGGTCGATCGTGTTTCCATACAAATGAATTTAGAGTGTTATCCATTTATTCTTTATGGCATTTAAAAAAACAAAAGTTAAATCTACATAACAAGTCTATATCTAGCCCATGTAGGCGACGAAATAGACAAATTATATTTAATTTGGAAATTATAGCCATCAAAACTTCAGTATTTTCAGTAAAAATAATGCGCATTTCACGGGTAAAATAGCTACGCCGGGAGAAATATAATATCAAATAAGAAACCTACATCATGTAGTAAATTTATCAATTAGTTCAAATAACTTAACTTTCAAAGAATTCATATTGCAGATTTTTCGTATTTTTCTAAATTCGAAAGGTCTGTTTACAAAATTTCCCAGCCCGTATTTTGTTCAAAACATCGTTACCTTTCACCTCTAGAGTAACACCCCGTCACGCGGGTAGCGGGGGGAGATGTAATCCAATGCGCGCTATAGCTTCACGAATACTTTTGTATAACTGGCTTTACCAGCAATGTATACGTAACGATTTAGAATTCAATGTGTGTGTGATGCTATCGACGAATAGTCGTAATGTTTGCCAAAGTCGCACGGGGACCAATGAAGACAAGTGACAGTGATTTTGCCAACCAATAGTGAACTATTATCTGAATCTCGCATCCAATAAAAACAGTTTATACGACGAACCGACGAACGAGTACCTACCTACCTAGCTGGTGAATTTCACATGTAATTTCGGCTCGTGTCATACCGTGAAGGTCATATCGTTCGCGCCAAATTCAAATTGCACAGCGCTAATTACCTACCGCAATATTTACGTACAAGTTGCGTAACTCTTGAACCGTTTGAGGGTTCTCTTTTTCACCATCACTACATAGTATAAAATAAAGTCACTTTTCGCCGTCCCTATGTCCCTTTGTATGCTTAGATCTTTAAAACTACGCGCGGTTTTTTATAATAACTAAGATCAAAATATACATAAATACAAAAAACGTCAACGTAAACATTTTTTGGAACGATAGTTCCATATCGCGCGTTGTGAAAGGGGGCTAGACGGAAAAAAAATCTTACGAAAATTTGCAACGACACTTATTGCTATAGTAAGCTATTGTAAGCCGTGCGGCGTTCACATGTTTCTCTGTCTGTCTCTCTCTCTCTTATAGAAAGCAAGCCAGATATTTTCATTTCTATTTCGCATTTTTTAATTCAAATAGGCTTGTGTTATGGTGACTAGACACGATTAGGCTTGTGTTATGGTGACTAGACGATACTAGGCTTGTGTTAGTTATGGTGACTAGACGCAATTAGGCTTGTGTTATGGTGACTAGACCCAACTAGGCTTGTGTTATGGTGAGTAGACCCAACTAGGCTTGTGTTATGGTGACTAAACGATACTAGGCTTGTGTTATGGTGACTAGACGCAACTAGGCTTGTGTTATGGTGACTAGACGATACTAGGCTTGTGTTATGGTGACTAGACCCAACTAGGCTTGTGTTATGGTAACTAGACGCAACTAGGCTTGTGTTATGGTGACTAGGCGCAACTAGGCTTGTGTTATGGTGACTAGATGCAACTATTTCGATGCTTATGTATATATACATAGATCACTTTGAAACGTCTTAAAAACCAAAAGCTGTAACGACACTTTTTGCATAGAAAGCAAGCCAGTTATTTTCGTTTCGTCTTTCTATTTCGCATTGAACAGTGTGGTGTCGCGACGATTATTTGCAAAAAAAAAATATAAAAAAAAATACGTGTGGCACTTGGGGACTGCCGCGGTAAAGCTATTGCATCGTGCATTGCATGTCAATAGTCGTCCGTTATTTATCGTCCGTTTTTGTCGTCCGTTTTTTGTCGTCTAACATTTGTCGTCCGTCATTTGTCGTCCGTCAATAGTCGTCCGTTATTTATCGTCCGTTTTTTGTCGTCCGACATTTGTCGTCCGTCATTTGTCGTCCGTTTTTGGTCGTCCGACATTTGTCGTCCGTCATTTGTCGTCCGTCATTTGTCATCCGTCAATAATAATAATAATATTATTAATAATATTACTTGAAAACCAAAAGCTGTAACGACACTTTTTGCATAGAAAGCAAGCCAGTTATTTTCGTTTCGTCTTTCTATTTCCCATTGAACAGTGTGGTGTCGCGACGATTATTAAAAAAAAATACAATTTATTCACTAATTCATCGAAAGGAACTTCGTTCCATCCGGGTGTCCCTTGACACCTCTCAAGTTTTTTTATTTTCAACATGTTAGCTGTCTTTAGTTGGCCGAGTGGTATAAACCGCCACCCGCTACACCAACCGATGTGGGTTCGATCCACAGGTTACATAATGTTCAAATAGTGCTGCACAGGATTGTAAACGTTACGATGGCGGTGGACTTTTGACCGTTGATTGTACACATTCGCACGGGGCGGCGCTCACCACCGCACCGCACCGATCGCAAGCCGAGCACGCGGTGTTTACACTCGCGCAGTTCCGTAAGCTTGTTGTCACTGTGTGTGTGATGTGTCGCGCCGAGTCGCGCGGCGATAACGACCGAAGCGAGCCCGAACGTGTTTATGTAATGTAGTGTGTGGTAGTGTCCTGACGCTGAAATTGTTGTATGCGTAATATCTTTATACTGCTCTTTACTGAGCCTTTCCTTTTCCTAAACAGTGTAAGGTGAAATAGCTATAATTTTAGCCACGTGCGTCCATGAGTTGACCCCGTCGAACAGGGGATTCTTAAATACGGCGGTACTTACCGAAGAAGTTTTTATTAATGAGTTAATCCAACATTGGGAAATGACGCGAAGTCCGTAGATTTAACTTACAGTTTTTGTAACACGGTTTGTCTAGAAAATGTTATTTACAAAAAATACACAATCATAAATGAAAAACCAGATTAAACTTAACACAAATACATACTAAAATAAGAAAAAATAGTTACTTAGTACTAAACTCTGGCAGTATGCATGAGCCGTGCCAAGCCATAATTATTACTCTTTGGTGTAAAAAAAAAGCAAGGAGGTTAGGTTTTTGAAGTTCCTAATGCGTATGATACTGATACTGGCTACATGCAGATTGTACAAGTCGTGCGAAGCCATAATTTGACATGACAGCTGTCAGTGAAAGTGAAAAGCCCTAGGGCTGGAAATTTTATTTTCTACACGCTCTTCAGGCATATTTAGACCTACTTTCGGAGTATGAGTAATGAAAAAATCTTTATACCTACATTGTTTTTGATTAATTTTTTTAATATAATAAAATTGAAAAAGACGGATACGATTATCCGTGTTTTGGGGCTCTTACAAGATTCTCCTAAAACCGTCTAATATCATCCTACTAGTATTATAAAACAAGGTTTAATTCCCGAATCATTATCATTACAAAGTGAATATCAATAAGCAGGACCCCGGGGCTAAGAGTCCGGCAACGATTTATTGACCCCGAGTATTTGTTTACACTACCTATCACAATAATCACGGGGTATGTTCGGACGCGATGATTTAATGGACATCACGTGTTATTGTGTTGGAACATCATCTTTTTTCGTAGAAAATACGACGTGATTTGATATAACTTATTTGAAAAGTGGTACCTATTACTCTCTACTTACGTTCTACTCAATCCTTAATTGCTATCAGCTTAAACCATTGGGACTAATCATGTGATTTGCAAACAAGTCAGAAAGCCCTGAGTGAGTGCTTAAAACGATCGGGATGTATGCTGAGAAGAATTGAATAATTTCGTCATCTTTCTTACTCAAATGCAAACATCCCAAAAATTACATAACTACAGAAACTTAAAAAAAATTGCCACGATTTCTCAAAGGTTCAAAATGAGGAGTCAACAACCTGGCGCACGTCACGTCAGTCCGCTCGGCTTGGCCATCATTCAGAATGTTTATTTTTCAATTTAACCCGTCAGTGGGCGACCGGGGTCGTACGGGCCCGTGACTTAGGGCCGCCACACACTGAGACGCCAGATTATGCGAGCGTTACCACGCCCATAACTGTGTTCACTGTTCACCTGGGTTGTAACACTTAACTAATCATAATTGGTGTTTATGTTAATTAATTATGTCTATTCCAATATGTTTTTTATGTGAATTTGATTTATTAGTGTTTATGACGGACGTAGTTATTATTTGTGTAAGAAAAAAATGAAAAGCTAAGTCTTATTTGTACCTAGTGAAACTGCTTGGAACTTGATCATGAATTATAATATTTTTGTTATTCACGTGAATTTTGTATAATCTCTATTAAGTTTAATACAATTATGAAATATTGTTCATTAGCGGCAGCCCTAATAACCCTGGCGCTCAGCGATGATATGAGGCGTCGAGAACCTACAATTAGGCTCGGGCCAACAAGACAACGATGCGACTTGCTAATACGCACTCCAAAGGCTATCAACAAGGATCAAAAAGGTCCAAACGATGCAAAACACCACCCTATTACTTAACACAATAGGACTTTTACGGCCGCACGGGCATATTAGGGTTAAAACACTACTATGAACTATCGCAAATTGATTGTAGCAGTTACTTACACCTTTAACGACGACGTAACAAAGCCTATATTGAATTAAATGTAACGAAAGTTAATATTGTAATGAGTGTATGGGAATTTTTGTTTATTAGCACGTATCAGTTATGTCCAAGTGAATTATGGCGTCATGAATTATGTTGAGATATATTGAGTGAAAATTGATTCCTGAAGGAGACTACTGGTCGATATAAATTTGTAAACAGGCTATCGGAATTTTATGGGAAATTATATTGCTGTAAATTATACCTAGTTATAATGATTTTAACTTTTAACTAAGAAAGATAGTAGGATTAATTTCAAGGACATTATTTACTATTTTTTAAGATCTGCTGTATGCTGTACTGTATTTTGGCAAATAAATAAATCTGAATCTGAATTTCACATTAGATTTTTCTTATATTAATTTAAAATATTGCTTAAAATGTGACAGTCAATGCAATATGACAGTATAAATATTTAGAGAAGTCTTGAAAAATAAATACACCCTCTATAATTCAAGTTGGTTTTGGTGTAAGTACAAAAATTGAGTTCCATTTAATAAATATTTATATTTTCGATTGTTAAGTAAAATCTATGAGGACACTTAAGTTTTTAATTACCATGTACCAGGGTATCATGAAAGGCAGAAGATTTATCGGCCACACAACAGGACCACACAAGTGGAAGGCGGTAGCTCTCTCCTCTGTGGTTAGCCCTCACCAGCCCCGGGCTGTTTGCTGTCTATACTTGGACTACTCCTAATTGGGTGTATTTACTTCGGACTAAACTAGATAAACTATTTTGTATATAGTTAAGATAAATAATTGAAAAAGTTTAATTAGAAATGTAGATTAAGAAAAATTGAAGTAATACTAAATCTATGCCTTAGAAAGTATGAATTAATTTTTTTTTTTAAAACAATTAATCTTACAAATCACTTACAAACGTCAGAAAACTAAGTTAGAATGTATGGCTTCAATACATACACGCCCTCCAATGAGGAGAAGCCACAAGAAATTAATAGATTTTTTTTGTGGTCAGGAATCTTCATAGACTCCAGAAACTGTGGTCCCTATTGGAATTTAAACCCCCACTTCACTACAGCAGTGCTCTTTTAACCGACTAAGTTAAATATGCTACGTGGACCACGTCCCACCGAGTCGAAATTACGGACAACTTTATTTTATAACCCATGCTCGCATTTCCCAAATAAATTTTACAATTAAAATATACGATACTAAATAATTGGTTAAGATTTAAACCCACACTGACTTAGAGTTTGAAATACAAATAAAAACGATTTTTTCCACAAGACTCTAACCACACCGTAGATTTCTAAAAAAATACGATTGCGTTTAATAAAGAGTGAACTAAATATTTGGAAGTAAGGTACCGATTAAACGGTTGTTTCGTATAAGGATGATACCAGAAACGGTTTGGTTATAATTTGTACAAGATTTACTGGTTTCTGACGCGATCGAGGCCGATTACCGTGATTATACTCTCGCGATGGGATCCTCTCTCTCTCGACTCGGACCGTTTTATAAATACCTAAAGAAACGTAACGCATAGAGTACTTCCATATTGGCCTTTACATTACATACATTTAGAAACTTTAATTCATGCTATTCAGGGTGTTGTAGTGCCTCAGTGTATGAGATGGAGTTGGCTTACTCAGAACCTATACTACCTTCTTAGCTTAGTCACTCGTTTCCGGAGGAAAGAGACTGAGAGGGATTGTTGTAAGCAAGTAATATTATCTATGAGTGTCTTGAAGGGCACGTTCTGAACTCACACATCCTAACTTTTTAAGACGCAGGAAAGTGGTCATTTGTTTTTAGAATCATGTGTAAAACAATACAGATACAAATACAGAACGGAAGCTAGATTTAGACTTCACAGATGGAGCATGATACTCGTAGGACCATGGTTTAGCAATCGGTCATCTAAGTTAGAAAGTACAAGAGCTACGCTGGGTATGGCAGGTCAATGACCCCCTCCTTTATTGATCGATTCCAAATACGTTTTAACGACAAACTACCATTACTTTTCTAACTTACCTTATATTGTTTAATGAAATAATATTGTTATTTTCAGCTCGCACTTACCTGTAAAGAAAAAACAAAATTGGTTAATAATTTGTTTGGCAAAATATCATTAATTATCTTCGTCTTAGGAGACCCAAAAAAAGGATGGCGCGACGATGCATTCGACGCAAAGTAGCAAAAAATTGCTGTAGATCGGGACAAATAGAGGGAAATGGGGGAGATATTTGCCCAGCAGTGGGACACAACAGGCTAGGTAAAAAAAAGGTCCAAATAAATTGTAGCCCAATAACGTTGAAAAGTTAAAACATCAATTAAACATCCACGTAAAATGGCGCTCAAACACAACTTTCATAATTAATTATCAATGTGTCTAATTATAAATATTCCAAACAAGAAACATAACACATTGCTATCAAACAGTTATCTATGGTACCTATACCTACCTACCACGTTATCAGACGACAGGTGTTTGTCCAAATGTTGTCCCTTTAGTACTGACAGAACAGGACGGAACGAAAGACCTGTCCTTTGGACACATGCCGATTTTATTAATTATGCCAGTGTTTTTCAACCTGTGGGTCGCAAAACCTCACTCGGGAGGTCGCGGGTAAACGAAAAAGTAAGGTGTTTTTAGGTTCTACACTACAATAAAAAAAACTACGATTTCCATGAGATAGCTGAGCTTGTTTACCTACCTATTTAACAATTATCGAAACGTGGTTGAGAGAATGATGAGAAGAGAAGAGACGCATATGACTAGAAGACTGATGAGTATGAATGTAGAGGGATGGAGAGGAAGAGGACGACCAAAGAAAAGATGGATGGACTGCGTGAGACAAGACATGAGAGAGATGAATGTCAACGATGAGATGACGACTAATAAGTGTAAATGGAAGAAGAAAACATACTGCGCCGATCCTAAATGAATTGGGATAAGTTCTATTTTAGAGACGTTAATGATCCAAAAAAATATTAATATTTAGGAAATGAAACTCCATTTTGAGCTGCTGTCAGATGCTCATCTTATACTTTCCATCAACAAATAAACTTGTAAAGGGGTCGTGTTTTCAATAAGGTTGAAAAACACTGAGTAAACACATTTTTCATACTACTATCGTTATTTTCGCTACTAAAGTTACTCGAGATATTACGGGTTGAAAATGGGGTGCAAATACATGGTAAATATACCGGTTTTTAATAACTTTAGTAATTTGTAAGATGTGTTCTATTAGTTAAAGTAATTACTAGTTTTTAGTATTCGAAGAAGTATTATTTTAGTCATTATTTTGAAGTTGAAAGACTCACTTCATGTAGATTTCGTATTTTTTCTGGTGGATTATAGTATCTTGAGTACCTACCTATTGCAGGTTTTCTGGTGGATTATAGTATCTTGAGTACCTACCTATTGCAGGTTTTCTGGTGGATTATAGTATCTTGAGTACCTACCTATTGCAGGTTTTCTGGTGGATTATAGTATCTTGAGTACCTACCTATTGCAGGTTTTCTGGTGGATTATAGTATCTTGAGTACCTACCTATTGCAGGTTTAAACCGGGCATGGTCAGAAATTTTTCTGATGAAACTGTTAATTCTAAAAGCCACCTGATCAATGACCCTCACATATCAACCGATTGTTTTTCTATCCATAAATTTTATTGAGTTTGTTTTAAAGAAAGATAGTAGATAATTGGGGTTGTATATTAGACTAACGAAACGCTTTGAAGCAAAGTTTATGAGGTTTTTAAACTGTTCTTGAAAAGTTTTTTACTTTTTGAATTGATTTGACCTACATTTGGTAGCCAGAAATTGTGTAGATTTGTTTCAATTTGTCTCATTTACCTATCTATAAATAAATATAATGAGGTGAAAGATTTTCGGAAAAATATAAACAAACATACATATAGCCCAAAATGATAACATTTTCGCTTCGCCGTAGACCGATACACTCCGAAATTACCTGGATTTTTAAATTCCTAAACTCTTCGAAAATACTAAAATCCATCTACCAGACCTAATTTTGTAGGTATTGCGAGTAAAAATATTTTAAAGGATAAAATGAGTCTTCAAAATTGCAACCGAGAAGAGACTCGAACTTGCAATCCGTTCAAAATATTTTCATCTATAGACGCATTTTTTCAGATAGCCCAGTACATGCTATGCACACTATTATAAATAATAAATTATTTACGAGATACCAATTTTTTTTTAATTATTATGTACTACTAGTTATTATAATTCCAATGAGAATTTATTTTCTTTAATATTTCCATGTTTCCTCACATTTTCTAAGTAAATAATTTTTTCTAATAAGTATTATTTATATGAATTTAAAAAATTCGAATCCGTAATTGATATTTAGTTAATTATACAAGATAAACAATATTTCAAATGTATATTTTAAACAGCTTGATTGGATTGGCTCGTTATTAATTTATAAATATTGTTTAAACTCTTCGGAATGCCCGAGCGGCGCCGCGGGGAACGCATATATTTGTTTTTATTGGAATACTAGTCGGACCTCACGGTTTTGCTTAATTGATTTCAAATCGAGACGTGATTTGTATACGATAAGGTACTAGGAGATAAGAAGCTGTGATGATGTATTGCTAACGTTATGTTTGAACTAAATTATAATAAGTCTCGCGATCTATGCTACTAAAAGATTGTAAAGACCATATTACGTCTGTCTGTTATTATACCAATGAGGTTTTCTTTCACTGTTCAAAGGCTTTACTGATCCAACTTAAAATGTAGCAAAACTTATATTTTATTTAGGGTACTGACTGATACACATGGTCATTATCAGCACGAAATTATGCTCCTTAGTAGCACGTGTTTCGAAATGTTGCAAATAATGAGCATGCTAACATTGAGCATGCTCAGAAATGTATCTTTGTTTGATTTTTAACCATCCTACTCAAGGCACGAATGGAAGGGGTTTTGCTTATTTATTTAAATATTAGGTACACCAACAGACCTAACAGTAACACAAACTAATACTAAGAATAAAGAAAAACATTACTCAAATAATATTCAAGTGTGTTTACCAATAATAGATATACACAGCTTTACCTTAACAGTTTCTAGTTTCTGGTTAAATTAAATAAGTTGAAGACTAGGACTAACCAAAGCTTGAGTGTTTTGCTATTAAATGTAAAAAGCTACAGAGCATGCCAGTTCTTAGCAAGTTAGTAATGAGCATGTGTAAAAATGCCTTTTTGGAAATCCGTTAAGTAAACTTTTTTACAGTAAGTTTTCTTTATACTTTAATGCATATACAAAAGCTTACGATATACCAACATAATAAACCACAAGTAATTTCAAAGCAAACAGCGATAAATTCCATAATTCTACGATATGTGGAGTTATACGAACGCGATAGTCAGCCACTCAAGGTATGATGGATGGCCACACCGGCCGGGGCGGTGCTGCACATTAAAAAACAATAACACATACCCACAGCCTGTGTCTTTAACAATTTGTACCACTCCAACTCCTTATCTTTATACCACACTAACTTCTACAAGTCAAAATAAACTTTCATGTAAACGCTTAAAGTCGGTTGTTGGAGTATTCTAATGGGACGGATTGAAAGAAAATTGTTTTTGACGTACAAATTGTTAATTTGATTTTAATTGATGGTCAACACGTGTGGTTAAGGGTTTTTTTGTTGTAACCTAGTGTTACTCGTACCTTTCACTACGATTCATGATCGAAATACACTAATTTAGATTTGACTACTTGAATCTCTATTCTACCTTTGATTTTATTTGTTTGAACTGTTACTTCAGTTATTACTTAATAACATAAAAAACTATATTGAAGACAAATATACTCGTAGATACTTATCTAAAAACTATATTGAAGACAAATATACTCGTAGATACTTATCTACGAGTATATTTGTCTTCAATATAGTTTTTTATGTTCTTGCAATTTATGAAAACCTAGTACTTTAGTATTAATTGACTAGATACTTGAATTTTAACTCTACTTTTGAATTCATTTGTTTGAACTGTTACTTCAGTTATTGAGTATCTACGAGTATATTTGTCTTCAAAATAGTTTTTATGTTCTTGCAATTTATGAAAATGTAGTAACCTACTTTAGGAGTAATTGACTAGATAATATTTTTATTAAAGACAATTGATTTATATATATATATAGATATAACGCATGTAACACCATCATCGAGCTTCATTTTCCGTTTTAAACAACTACAGTCGAGTTGTCTATGATCGTAAGGATCTCTTTCAGTTCCACATTTCGTGTTTAGGGCTCTTAAATAATATACCTACTAAATGTATGGCACATTATTTACCTACTTTAACTTAGGTATAATATGAAATTTCAACCAAAAAGTAATTGAGACCTAAAGAATTTCCGTCAATTAAATACGAGTATTTCCCAATAAATTATAACCTAATTAACGAGTTAAAACAAGGTTCTTTTAATGAACAACTTGACTTAATACTTTAATTAACATGAGTTATTTTTTAATTAAAGTAAAAACAATTCTGAAGCTAACTTGTTAACAGGAAGTTGATAATTCGTTGTATTTTTCATATATGAAAAATACAACGAATTATCAACTTCAACTTAAAATATTTATTCTTCTTACCTATAGGTAAGAAGAATAAATATTTTAAATCGGAGTTGGAAATCGCATTTACTTAATTAGAAGGATTTATAAAACTCCGTCCATTACTTGCACTGATAATATCATTTTACCAGTAGAAAGATAAATTAAGTACCTACTAAATTAACTTTAAAAGAAAGTAGTTGTGCCTTGTAGCTTTGACCAAGTAGGTTAATTCAGAGTTTCTTTGTTTCGGAAATGTTTAAAAAAGCCGTTTTATATTGACTTACAAATCTTATGTATAAAATATATATAAAATTCATATTCTTGACTAATATATCAACGCACAGTTCAAACCAATGGATGAACCGGGCTAAAAAATCGCATAGTGATAGCTTAAAGGTCGTAGCACATTATATCGTCACCGTATCGCCTCGCCGTCAACCTAACGTAAGCGCGTTGCCAAGTGATCGGCAACTCCGAATCAACTCGGCTACGGCTAGGCTACGGCCAGGGGCGGGGTGCTACCGCGCGGTTAGTCAGTATACGAACGTGAAGTGTAGATGAAGAAACGCAAGCTAGGGTACGGAGAGTCGTAAGATAGCGTACTGTTATACCCCGGTATTGCTACAGCTTTTGCTGATTCAGCGTCAACATAATGCTGAGTCCCTCTAGGTGACCAGACACACATTTTATTATAGTCAGTTCTTTGTTAGCGGTGACATAGTTAAAACGTATTGTATTTTCTTCGTAAATCCAAATTAAATAGTTTAGTTTATTAAAGTCTTTTTTTAAAAAGACCTTCGGCGTATCCCGGATAACATTTGGTGGCAGCGGTGGGATGCGGATTTCCCCAGTGCCCGTCGCCGTTTAACAGAACTCTCCGCATTCCACATCCTTAAAGTAAAAAAAGTGAAAATACTAAAAAGTACTTACTTAATATCCGTAACCGTGTTTATGTAAAAGTGCATCCTGAAAAGTGAAACCAAATTATAAAATACTGTACTTACCTGATATTCACGTCCGTATCCAAGTGAATAAAATCCTGAAAACAAAGTGAATAAAATCCTGAAAACAAAGTGAATAAAATCTTGAAAACAAAGTGAATAAAATCCTGAAAACAAAGTGAATAAAATCCTGAAAACAAAGTGAAAAACTCTAAACTACAACTTACCTGTGTATCCTGTGAAACTATCTGAAAAACTGACTTACCTTCGACTCCTACTTACCTTCGGACTGCTAGTATCCTGCAAACCTGAAAATCATCAACGCTCCGAGTGGACGGAGACCTTTATCGTCAATCATTCAACGAGTGGCTAAGATGCTCTCTCCCGTCGCCTTATCTCTCGCCGTCGTCACCGTGCTCGCCTACGCATTCGCGCTACTGTAAGTCCTTGGTCATTGTTTAGTCTAATAAAGAATTAGGGTTCCGTAAATAATTTCATAAAAAACGGTTTATTTATTTACATCTACATTTTATTAAATCATTAAAAATG
Organism: Idaea aversata; assembly: GCA_907269075.1. Taxonomy (NCBI): domain Eukaryota; kingdom Metazoa; phylum Arthropoda; class Insecta; order Lepidoptera; family Geometridae; genus Idaea; species Idaea aversata. The sequence continues at coordinate 12,458,396 of OU026103.1, forward strand.
TCTAAGGATAATAAAGATACAACATTAAAATTAAATCTAGATCTAGCAAGTTTAAATGTACCGACAGGCAACCCGTCAGGGTCCCGATCTGCAGATGCAGGTTTCACCAACGCAGATTTAGTGATCGATTTGAATGTTCTACTCAAGTTCATCAAGCCATATAGTGGAGATAGAGACACATTAAACCCTTTTCTAGTTAATTGCCAAAATGCCCTGGACATGGCCTCGGCAGCCCAGAGGCCCATATTATTTAAATACATTTTGAGTCAACTCGAAGGTAAGGCAGAAACTGCCTGTGCAATCAAGGAGTTTACCTCGTTTGATCAATTAAAAGAATTTCTCAAAACCCAATTTTGTATAAGAAAACATTATTCACATTTACTCACGGAACTCCAAGATTGCAGGCAGGCTCCGCAAGAAAACGTCAGCCAATATTCTCTCCGAGTGGAGACCTGCTTATCGCAACTTTTAACTGAAATATCTCTTTCGGAAACTAAGAAAACTGAACTACCTGGCCGTTTGGCTTCAATGAAAGATTTAGCTTTACATCACTTCTTAATGGGACTACTGCCTCGCATTTCTACCATCGTTAGGTGTAGGGCTCCTAAAAACCTCAACGAAGCTATTAACCTAGCGGTGTTCGAGGAGAAAATTCAGAACAGCCAATTCGCTAAGCGAAATATTAACCAACCTAATTCTAATGGTAGTAGGCCTAACTACAATAATAATAATAATCAGAACCGACCGAGTTCCAAGGTTCTTCCAAATAATATAGCTAAATCGCCAAGGTCAACCTCATTCAACCCAAATAACCCCAATACCTCAACCTCATTCAACCCAAATAACCCCAATACCTCAACCTCTCCATTCTGTAGGTATTGTAAAAAACTAGGACACGACATCAAAGACTGCGAACTCCGTGTCACTAACAATAACCGACGGTTGAATCAAAGACCGTATAATCCAAACCAGTTCAGTCGTGTAACCTATGTTGACGAAAATAATATCCATAATGATGATTCTGGCGAAGATGTCGTGGACCAACCAGAAGACTCTTTAAACGAATAAATGTCTCGCTTCGGTGTTGCACGAGACGAAACCTTCAAGTCAACACTCAACCCTTAAAATCCAATCGTGACCCTATCCTGGGTAACCAACCCCTACAATCAGGTCACTCAAAAAATATCCTGGGTAACCAACCCCAAAAGTCAAATAAAGACGACCCTATCCTGGGTAACCAACCCCTACAATCGTGTCGTCATCGACCTATCCTGGGTAACCAACCCCTACAATCAGGTCACTCAAAAAATATCCTGGGTAACCAACCCCAAAAGTCAAATAAAGACGACCCTATCCTGGGTAACCAACCCCTACAATCGTGTCGTCATCGACCTATCCTGGGTAACCAACCCCTACAATCAGGTCACTCAAAAATTATCCTGGGTAAACAACCCCAAAAACCAAATTATGATGAGCCTATCCTGGGTAACCAACCCCTACAATCAAGCCATCTTTCTAAACCTAAAACTCAGAACTCTAAACCGATTTCTGATGGAAAAATCTATGAAATAAAAATTGATACTACTAAGAAATTGCTTCCACATATAATTACTTGTACACCAATTTCAGATATCCCATTAACTTTCCTAATTGATTCTGGATCAGCAGTTTGTCTTGTAAAAAGGTCTAGTATAACTAAGGAAATAAAATTAGTAAAAGAACCAATCAAACTTAAAGGTATCGATCCAGGGGATGAAACAACCCCTACTATGGGTCACTTCAACCTAAAAATGGAAATTGAAAAACAAAAATGCATTGCCTATAAATTCCATGTCATTGAAAATATCGACTTACCTTATGATGGTATAATAGGATCCGATTTTTTCACAACCTTCGGTTGTAATATAAACTACACTAATGATACCTTAAAAATAGGTAAATTAACGACCAGGTTGCATTTCTATGAACCGTTTTACTTGATTCCACCTCGTACTGAAACCGTTATAGAATGCACCATTTCCAACCCTGGAATACAAGAAGGTATAATATTAGACCAACACATATCCGAATCCTTATTAGTTTCTAATTGTATAGTTAAGGTAAAAGAAAATAAAAGGGTGAACCTAACCGTAGCCAATATTTCGGAAGAACCAATTAGAATTAACGCAGCGCTTAATTTACAACTCCAACCTATACCTAATCATTGTTCTAATTTCTCCAATTGTGATATTAATCAAACCGCAACTATCAGAAGAGACCAAGTTATTGAATCTTTACGTCTCTCTCATTTAAACCAAGAAGAGCATGACGCCCTCTTGGAACTCTGTTCTAAATATTCGGACATCTTTCACTTACCCGAAGATAAGTTAACTTACACAACCGGTTTCGACCACAAAATTAAAACAAGTACGGATATTCCCATCCATACTAAATCATACAGATTTCCAGAATGCCATAAAAAAGAGGTCGAAACTCAGATCAACAAAATGTTAGATCAAAATATCATAGAATCTTCATCTTCTCCTTGGAGCTCACCAATCTGGGTGGTCCCAAAGAAAATCGATTCCCAAGGCCAACGTAAATGGCGTATAGTTATTGACTATCGGAAACTCAACGATATCACAATCGGCGAAACTTATCCTATTCCACAAATATCCGAAATTTTAGATCAGCTGGGAAACAGCAAATATTTTAGTACTTTAGATCTCGCTTCCGGGTTTCATCAACTATTAGTTTCTCCTGATGACGCACCCAAAACAGCATTCTCTGTACCTCAAGGTCACTTCCAGTTTAATAGGATGCCGTTCGGGCTTAAAAATGCTCCGGCAACCTTCCAAAAACTTATGAATAATTGTCTATCTGGACTTCAGGGAACTAGATGTTTTGTATATCTTGACGATATTGTCGTGTATTCTTTTGATCTAAAATCTCATATTAACAACCTTGTGAGTGTTTTTGATAGACTTAGAAGGTTTAACTTGAAATTACAACCTGATAAGTGCGAATTCCTTCGACGAGAAGTAACTTACCTTGGTCATATAATTAGCCAAGACGGTGTCAAACCGAATCCCGATAAAATAAAATCCGTTTCCGAATTCCCTGTTCCTAAAAGTCAAAAGGATATCAAATCTTTCCTAGGGTTAGTTTCATACTACCGCCGATTCATTCCAGACTTCTCAAAATTAGCGAAACCATTAACTACCTTATTAAAGAAAGATACTTATTTCGATTGGAAGCACGAACAACAACTTTCATTCGAAACTCTGAAAAGCAAACTTATCTCAGCGCCGGTCCTTGCGTATCCAGATTTTACGAAACCCTTCATCCTAACATGTGACGCATCTAATTATGCTATTTCGGCCATTCTATCTCAAGGCCCCGTGGGACAGGATCGTCCCATTGCATTCGCGTCCCGCACTTTAAATAAGGCGGAATGTAATTATAATGTAACTGAAAAAGAATGTCTTGCTATTGTTTTTGGCACTAAGGCTTTTAGACCTTACCTTTATGGTAATCATTTCAAGGTAATAACAGACCATAGACCTCTCCAGTGGTTATTTAACTGTAAAGACCCGGGCGCCCGCCTTATACGTTGGCGTCTGAAACTAGAAGAATTTGATTACGAAATCGAATATAAAAAGGGTAAATTAAACTCAAATGCTGATGCGTTATCACGTTTCCCTGTAAACCCTATACATCCTGCTGCAGAGCAATCTGACCAAGATTCTTTTAGCCCAATAACTCTGGAGGATCTTAACATTAATGTTCCATTGAGTCCTAACAATGATTACTTACCACTTATTGACCTCCTTGAGAACGATGACTTACCTGTTCTTACTCCCCCTGTTCCGGCTCCTTCTCCTGCTCCCGATCCCGTTCCTGCTCTTGATGCTGTACCTGATTCGCAACCATCTACATCAACTACACATGAAAATGAAAAATATTCACAATTTAATAAACATATTTTAGCAAAAGACTTTATAAGTGACGTTTCAATTTTAGAATATAATTCAGATATAAGTAAGACTACTAGTAAAATAATTGTGTTACCCACCTCCATCGATTTGGATGAATCTAACCAGATAGTTCATAATATACTATCAAATGTCCCTGATGTCTCAGACGTCTTAAATAAAGAAAGGTCACTGCACTCCTTTGTTTACTTTGATTACAATAATAAACGATTTTACCTTTTATTTATTAAAGTCCATCACTTTGATACGTGCACTTATGAAGATATTTACAAAAGCCTCCAAAACTTTAAAAGGGAGTTAATTTCCAATCCTTTCGGGGGCCAATTAACAGACTTCGCCATCACGGATTTCAAAAATCCTTTCGATAATTTACAAATAATAAAAATCTCTAATATGTTCCTTTATCTATTTAATTGCCTAGGAATTACTATTCATTTATATAAAAATACAATAATCCATCCTACCCTTTTAGAAATACCTAAAATTCTCAAAGAAAATCATGATATTCCAGTTGCTGGTCATCTGGGTATTGATCGAATGTTAAAACGCATCCAAGAAAAATACTATTGGAAAAATATGCGATCTGATATCGAAACCTATGTAGAAAAGTGTGAACGATGTCAAACTAATAAAGCGCTTAGGAAAACTAATCGTGCTCCGATGCAAATTACCACTACTTCAACTAGCCCGTTTCAGCGATTAGCAATGGACATTGTCGGTCCTTTGCCGGACTCCGGTCCTGCCAAATTAAAATACATCCTAACCCTTCAGGATGATCTTACAAAATATTCAATAGCTTACCCAATTCGTTCAACCTCCGCGGAGGAAACAAGTGAATGTCTAATACATTTTATTTCCCTCTTTGGTATACCTAAAACTATATTAACCGATCAAGGTACTAATTTTACCGCAGAACTCTTTAAAAAGACCTGCGACTTTCTAAAAATTAAACAGCTCTGGTCTACCCCTTACCACCCTCAGACCCAGGGCGCACTAGAACGAAGTCACTCGACTCTAAAAGAGTACCTTAAATCTTATGTAAACGACAACCAAGATGATTGGCCTCGATATGTTTACACAGCTATGCTAAGCTATAATACTAGTGTTCATTCAACTACCAATTTTACCCCGTACGAGCTATTATTCGGTCATAAACCGTTTATACCAACGTCAGTATATGACACAGCGCTCGACGCTACTTACCCTGATTATGTCCGAATTCTTCAACAAAGATTAAGGTTCTCTCGAGAAAAGGCGGTACAAAACATGTTCAAATCTAAAGACATTTCTAAGACTTATTATGATAAAAGAACTGCCCTTAGATCTTACAAAGTTGGAGATTACGTATATCTTAAAAATCATCTGAGGTTACGTAAAGCATTATCACCATTATGGAAAGGGCCATACAAGATCGTTAAAGTACATAGTAATAATACCCTGTCCTTACTCATCAATAGGCGTCATGTACGACACCATTATGATGAGGTAAAGCCAGCTGACGTAAATTAAATTAGGAAATAGGAAATAAGATTTAAAATTAGGATAGTTTTACGCGACCCCAACTCTTAAGAGGCTGGTGTCCTCGTGTAAACTAGTTATAAATTAGGATAGTTATAGTACTTACCGTACTTATTAATTAATAATTTCTATTATTTACAGAACTACAGTCCAAGCTCACCCACAACCAGAATTCATCCAACCTTTTACCTCAAGTCCTGGACTGTATTTGATTATTTAGGCACACTAAAAATTAATAATGTTCAGTTAAGAGTTGTGATACCGGTCGACATATCTCATTTTGGTCCACATATACAGAATATTCAAAATTCTCTAGAAACGGTTAAGAAATTATGTAATAGTACTCGAATCACCGAAGTTGATGCAAAATGTTATAACATGTTAATGCCCCTTACAGCCCGCTATGATGACATGAGTAGAGAATTCGAATCCATTTCATACTTATTAGACAGTCGATTTAAACGAAGTGCATGGATAGGAGGAGTTGGAGTTATTTTCAAACAAATTTTTGGCACATTAGATGAAAATGATGCATTGATGTATGATGAAGCAATAAAATCTGTACAAAATGATAACAAAAAATTAGTTTCATTAATTAAAAAGAATATTTTGGTAACTACATCTATTATCACAGAGTACAACAATACTCTGAACAAAATAAAAAGTAATGAAGCTAATTTGAACCTTGCTATTGAAAAAATGTCCTTGAACTTAAAGAATATTTCTGAAATAACTAATGGCTTGCATATATTAATGGTTGTAAGTGAAGTTTTTGACTTTCTTGAAACATCTATACTTACATTGTCATTCCAATTAGAAGATATAATTAATGCTGTAATGTTCAGTCGTCAAAATATTTTACACCCTGCTATAATTACTCCATCTCAATTACAACGAGAGCTTGTTGACAACTATAGGCACTTGCCCAATAATATAAAATTTCCTGTTAAGTTAGATATAAGTAGTTTATATTCTATTTTAAGTATTTCAAAGCTTACATGCTATTACGTTAATTTTAAGTTAATATTTCTTCTAGAAGTACCCCTTATTGATGCGAAAGAGTACATGTTATTTCACAGCATTGCTCTACCTACACCATATAACCCTACGGAACCTAATTCTTTTACTTTAATTACACCTAATGAAAAGTTCATAGCAGTGACCAAGGATAGATCGCATTACTGTCATTTAGATGACCTTAAAAACTGTAAAATCATCGGCCCCGGAGATTATGTGTGTGATATTACCAACGTTTACGCAACAGATGCTAAGCCTACATGTGAGAGTGAACTCTTGACCAAAGTGATCAGTGAAAAGCCTTTACAGTGTGAAACAAAATTTGTCCGTGGAAAATTTGACATTTGGAAACCTCTACAATGGTTGTTTGTTCAATCTGAACCCAATAAAGTTTCAATAGATTGTTTAAATTCTAAGTTATTTGAAATTAATGTTCTTGGTACAGGAATACTTAATATTTCCCATGGCTGTATTGGATATTGTAAGAGTACCACTTTGATTCCAAAATTCAATGTTTTAAATATAACCTCTCCAATTAGACATGTATCCAACTTTAATCTTATAAACGACAGTTGCTGTAATATTGTAAAATTTTCAAGTGTAATAGATGATGTACCTCACATTAAATTACAGAAAATAGACTTGGACGAATTTAATACAAAAAATAAATTACTATTAGAATCATACATAACAGATGCAGATAAAATTGGAATCGATATGAAATATGGGGTACATTACTTTAGTTTTACTTTAGTTTTATATATAATTTTAGTTATAATAATTGGTTTCAAAATTTATCAATTTGTTAAATCCCGTCAACAACGAAACACCGAAAGCTGTCCAATACCCAAAAATGTAACTGATAAACAAAATTCTGATAATGAATCTAATAACGACTTTGCCCCTCTAAGGGTTCAAGTTTAGTTTTACGAGACTTTATTATAACAACCCTAAAGCCTCGTTTTAATGGGGGGAGGTGTTATACCCCGGTATTGCTACAGCTTTTGCTGATTCAGCGTCAACATAATGCTGAGTCCCTCTAGGTGACCAGACACACATTTTATTATAGTCAGTTCTTTGTTAGCGGTGACATAGTTAAAACGTATTGTATTTTCTTCGTAAATCCAAATTAAATAGTTTAGTTTATTAAAGTCTTTTTTTAAAAAGACCTTCGGCGTATCCCGGATAACAGTACGGTGAGACGTAAGCGCGGGTACGGCAAGTCGACCACGCACCGTACCGCAGTTCGTGAGCTTGTTCCGAGGCGAGGCGATTACGTTACGATTCCGATTAGTGTGCGTTGCAGTAGGGAGTTACATACAAAGAATACTGAACTGCTCGAGTTGATACGGTTACGTTCCGTTTACAAGTTGATATATGTGCTACGACCTGACGTCAGCATCTGCTAAGAATTTTGAAAAATTCAACCCCTACGCAGACTAAGACGCTGGTAAAAGCTAGTATTTCTTTAGAGATATTTCAAATAAAACATTATCCAGACCACCTCATTTAATTTACAATAGCACCTATCAATCAGATCGGTAATTGATAACCAGTTGTTAAACTGCCACTAACTAATGTTTGCAGGTGGACAAAACTTGAACTACAAATCTACAAATACAACACGAAGATACTAGCGCCATCGTAAGTTGAACGCAGAAGTTTGTTGTTTTGTTGGTGAATGATCAATAAAAAGAGGCGCCACGTTTATGGTCCCCGTTGTAAAGGCATGCAGGGTAACTAGCGTGAAGGGACAACTTTTATGGTTTGAGATATTGTGAGTTTTGTCAGTTGTTAAACGTTTAGAGGCTTCTGATAACGTTTTGTTCAGATAAAGCACAATTAAGCTCTAGAATTTAGTTTAGGTAAATATCAAATTACTGACTAGCTAAGAAAACCAAGTCACTTTAGAAATTTATGTCAAAATTTTGTAAATGTACAGAGCCTTTGTAAGCCCACTTAGCGCGTCGTATGTGTGATATTTTCGTGAATATTTCTTAATTAATAATAATAACCTAAACACAAATTATCGACAATATTAATGGCTGTTCTATTTGTATCTTTAAATATCTGAAGTGTATTAGTTTCCATTCATATTATCTTCATTAAATCAAGATTACTGAAGTCTTGTTATCTCGTTTCTGGATTTCCTTTTTCAAAAAGAGGTATAAAATACTTATGAGTGAAATGCTTAGCAAGATTAAAATACAGCAGGTTGGTGTTTTGAAAGATTCATACTTTAATTATATTTACACAACAGTTTATTCTGAAGTACACTCATCCAGAAAACGCTGTATGAAGTTAGTATGATTGACGCGAGCCGTCCGAGGCGCGCTGTGCGCCCGCGCTGTGCGCCCGCGCTGTGCGCCCGCGCATGCGCCGCCCGCGTCCCTCTACGCCCGCACACCGTTTTACATATAAATTAACAATTAGAATATTTCACAAACATTTTCTCATATCAGGAGTGGCGTTTGCTACTTCCATTCATGTAAATTTAAATGATTACAATTTTAAACGTTATTAAACGCATACATTTGTATATTTTATCAATAAAAACATATTTGATATTAGCGTTGGTTGATTCGTTGTTTGTAATAGTTATGCCTGAATAAATAATTAATTGATTGGAATCAAATATGGTCTATTGATTTTAAATGTACATAAACCTACATAACCCGTTAAATTCGTAACTGTACAACGATACTTTAGTCAATTAGATTAAATATTTACGCCCCTATTAATATACGCCTTCATCACTACATCACTACATAGTATAAAACAAAGTCGCTTTTTCTGTCCCTATTTCCCTTAGACTGCTTAAATCTTTAAAACTACGCAACGGATTTTGATGGGTTTTTTTTAATAGATAGAGTGATTAAAGGGGAAGGTTTTTAGATATAATACATGCATAATACAGCCGTGCGAAGCCGGGGCGGGTCGCTAGTAATTAATAAAAAAATGTTTTGTTACTTTCGCTCACCTGTCATCTGCAAAAGTGTGACAAAACACATTTTAACTAAATAAGGCTTATTAAACGTTTATGAATAACGGTAATAAGACTCTATTCATAGTACCTACTAAAATATATTATGAATCTGAGAAATAAACCTACTAACCTAAGGGATGGTATAAAACACAATAAAATCATATACTTTAAGTTACTGTGTGTGTGGTGTATATTCTGTGTATGCCCTATTTGCATATACCAGACAAGCATATAATGTTAGGTCGGTGGACAACTTTGTAAAATATCAGATTTCCAAGTCGAAATGTGTTCTAAAACTTAAAATAGTTGTAATGTCATGGTAGAGGAACAAAATCAATTACAAAATGCAAATCACATAGTACTGTAACAGTAGCTGTTTATAATAATGAGTAATGAATCTTTGAGATACCTATATCCAAACTACGAAAGCGATAATGAGTCTCTTCGAGAAGAATATAATCTAAAATGTACTCTAAAACTACTACATTAAACATCTAAATAGATTGATAATGTCACCGTACAGTCTACAGCCAAATATAAAACAAAGTTTGAATCGAACTTCTCTATTCTAATGAACTAAAATATCGTATGTAAATTGTCACTTGTGTGAGTAGCTGTACAAGATAGTTCCAATTAGACCGTGATTGATTTCTCATAGTGAAATCAATACAGGTAGTTGCTACCGTTTAGTGAGATTAATATTTAATTGGGTTGCTGTTGTAATACATGTGAAACATCGACTGATATAATGGTAGAATCTGCATAGACTGCGTCACAATGCTCATTTCAAGTAAACTCAACCGACTCATATTCTGCACGTGCACATTGGACGAACTTTACGAGACCAATGATGTTGCCGTCGTTGTTGCTAGCTATTGGTCAGACAAAAATTAGTTCAGCTGAACCTCTGACACGAAAACAAGAAGATGGTTCAATCTAAAGAAGTTCCTACTTACATTCCATGAAATAATTATGGTACGAGGAGAAACTTATAAGAAAACAAGTTTTTTACAGCTAGCTCCGGGAGTCCGATCTAGCGAGAATTACCAAAAATTCCTTGAAATCCCTTCCCACTGTCCGGTAGCGGATTAGGTTAGGAATAGTTATGAAATGATATTTATTCCTAAACTTACTCTCTTATAACTTGACCCTAAGTTGTGTTTCAAACTCAATGTCGAGTCAGATCGAAACAGAAACAAAAGACGATCGAAAAAAAGGAAACGTTATTTTTAATCGCTTATTTTTTTACCAGCCTAATGGGGCAGTAATCTCACAGTGGTCCTGCCATCTATCGGGGCATAAGGAACTACCTTTTAAGTAGGCCCTATTTGAGCACCACTTTTTATTTTTGAAGTTTATGTATTCTTCTTTAGTCTCAGATCTATAAAACTAATTTCCCTATGAAATTACCATCTCCTAGATTAAATAAAGGTACAGCAGGACTTAAGCGCTCACGCGAACATAACGATTCTAGCTGTCATGATTTCCTACATCTTTCAATCAAGTACCAGGCAATCATACCAACCGCAGAGGAGATATTAATATGTAGATGTAGCTAAGTACACTGCGTGGTGCATATTGCTATAACAAGCTGTTTCCTCTTGTTTCGTGTGCATTTTACAATGTTTACGTGTTAACTTGATTATGTAGGCGAAGGGTAACTACGGATCAAAACATGAAGACAACGAATGAAATGTTTCTGCTTTATACAAACCTCTGTAATGAGTATGATGGCCAGGTAATGTTTAATTGAAATATAAAGCAAATTAAAAAATACCAAATAGAATTTACAACGTTGAGCAATAAGGATCTAGTTATTGATATGATTACTAGAATACTCTAGGTGCCTACTGGCCACCCGCAGTGCACACGCAGAGAAAAATCTTGTTAAACATACGAGAAATCTCGTAAGTGCAACCAGAACTTCTGTTTGGATCCGTGACAGCAGTACCCACTAGTTGTCTTTACCAAATATTTTTTATTGAGGACCAACTAGAAATTATTGTACACACTAGTAGTCTACTAGTATACACGGAGAAACAATCTAGTTACGTTTACTAGGTTATTGTAAATGTAACTAGATATTTTTGTAGTGTATAAAATATTCTAGTTCCGATAATTGCGTTTGATATATAAATCAATTATAATAATCCTAGAAAGCAAAAAGGGATATTAAAGTTCGACTACATTGTTTCGTAGACTACGCGTCTGTACGCTCTACGAGAAATGCAGCACTTATGGCTATAGTGGAGTATAGCCACATATCGCTTTAAGTGCGGAGTCCGTAATCCGTACGTAAAATCAAAATTGTCGTCTCGACCAAGGTAATTTGATAAAACACAACGATAGCGCGATCTAAAATTACTACTGGCGCCATCTAGTTGCGACTCATGAAACTAATTAAATAAGTAGGTACACATAAATCTAATTATTAAACTAGAATATTCTTGCATTCACAAAAATGTAGTATTGTAGTTTTGACAATAATTTTGTTGTATAAATAAATGAACACAGTGTTAAATTAACATGATATTCATCTATGACAACATAATTATTTTGTCACAATAACAATTTGTTTTAGTTATTTTCAGAAACAAACAGAATAGTAAGGATAATTATAGATTCTTGTAGTAATTAAAACAATGTTGTTGTGGTTACAGGCAACTTCGTAGTGCATTACTAACATGACGATCATTAATCAGAACACTTTACTTCGTTAACTGTACATTTTATTCTACTAAACAATACAAATCATTTCGTTTTTGAAGCAAGAATTATTGTTTGAAATACAAAATTATTGTAGCTTTGATTTAAAATATTTTTCTAGTGTACCATATTAAACATTTAGTGAGGTTTAAAATAAAATCGCAGAGATTACAAGAATACAGTATTTCAGACTAAAATTATCGTGAAAAAATGTAACTACACAGTTTTGTACTTCTGGTTGACTCCGATTTCTCTGCGTGCACCCTGAGGCAAGCACGAGTTCCAGCAAAATTGGCCTCATGTGTAGGACTTTAACTACCAACGGTAACTCCTCACGTGTTATGTCAGCCTGGTATTCTACATTACGTCGTGATTATTGAAATACGAGTTAACTATGTAAATTGATATTTGCCTAAAGCAGTACAAAGAAGTTATTATTACTAGAAGCTTTATGTTAAGCCCATGGCCGATTTCTATTGAAAATCTTATAAAAATCTGATAAGATTGTTAATAGGCAAGTACCTACAAATAATCATCACAAACACCTCAAACTTTTCTAGGAACTGAATAAGGAATACTTAATACTTTCCTATCACGTTCTATGTTGATTTTATTTTAATAAGAATGAAACGTGTGCAACTCTATCCAAATAATTTAACAGGACTTTTCTTCATGCTAATGATGGGGCACGCCGCAAGTTTGGTGCGACAAGGTCCTAGATTTATGGATCCGAAAATGTTTAACTGCCCATTGTATATTTCTGATCAAATATGTCACAGTTTACTGTAAAGTTAGTACGTTACGTGCACGAATGCTGGCGATCATTGCGATGGCGCCCCGTATGTTATATTAAAATTCATATGTTATTGACATGCGGTAGATGTTTGCATCGAGTTTTGAATTTCTATAGCTGATAATGCAGTTGTCGGTAGAAATAAATTTGGTATAACTTTGTGGAATTAACTGCAGTTGACGAGTCAACTGGACATGTAAGAATTTAGGTATAGGTACATATTTACATTAAGTACCTACTATTTGAGGTGAATTTACCTCGTAGCAGCTTTAAAATTTGATGTTAAGTAATTTTATCAAATATCTCTTTAATTATATACAAGCGAGACACTTTTCTCTTAGAAAAAACACAGACTATGCGTTATCTGTCAGTAAGATAGTATAGGTATTTACGATTTAGAGCTCTATGGTGATTGGTCTGCGCAAATCCGCGAGATATAATATTATCTAGCTAGTTTTTAGAGAAAATCGAACTATATTTTAAATCCATTCTGTAAGAAAGAAGTATGTCAAATCGCAGCTGCTTCGAAAGAAAGGTATTTTAACAAGCAAAACACACAGTTTACGAAGGTAGCGTGCACCAATACAATAAAGTTGTGAGAAGTATAGCTTTTGTTTCACGAAGTAGTTGCGTGCCGCGGCTTTGTTCATGCCAGCTACCAGCTAACACATGGTATAAACAAATCGATGGTCTCCTTGGAAACTGCAACGTTATGCCGTTCCAAAGTGATGGTAAAGTATGGCATTATGTCGCAGTTTGGTTTTGAAACTGTCTACGCACATGCGAATCTTTTTTTTCAAGCTGGAACGCCTTTAATAATTTTATTACTCCAAAAAAACAAGCAAACACATCAATATCAATTTGTGCAACTTCCTTCAACAGCAACCAATGTCCCGTATCGACGTCATTAACGATCTAAACAAATGATTGAAACAACTCTCTCGAGACCCACCAGCTAACAACCAGCAAGCCACCAAGACACAAGGGAACGCTCGCTTCCTTGATCATTTCTTAACCAGATACATGTGAAGAAGTTTTTGCTTCAGTTTTTATGATCCTAATATTGTTCCTGTGACTTCAATTAGTTAATGGGGAGGGAAAATGTTTCAAATTCATTTCTAAGGGTTGCTTGCATAAGGTTGTGCTTAAACAAATTTAGCTAAATTTTAGCTTTAAACGGGTAATCTATAAAATTAAATTATATTTAAACTAGCGACCCGTCCCGGCTTCGCACGGGTATATAATGCATGTATTATACACATTAACCTTCCTCTTGAATCACTCTATCTATTAAAAAAACCTCATCAAAATCCGTTGCGTAGTTTTAAAGATTTAAGCATACAAAGGGATATAGGGACATAGGGACAGAGAAAGCGACTTTGTTTTATACTATGTAGTGATGATAGTGATAGTGATGATAAACACAAACTTGATATCATTTTAACAGTTTGACACTTTGACAGTGAGTTGATCATGTTATTGGTCGTAAACGCGTTTAATTTCTGTTGTGCAAGTCAACCTAAGTCTTACAAAAAAAAGAAAATACAAAATGAAGAAACCTAAATGTAACATTTTGGACCTGATTTCCTAAAGTTTTGTTTGTAATTTATCAAGGCATCGAGATATTTATAAATATAAAATTCAAAATCCTGACTGACTGGTATAATATCAACGCACAGCTTAATCCAATAGCTTCAAAGTATTGTGGAAAATTGGGATACCTACGTCACTGCGAAAAACTTTTCATCGAATTTTGTTTCTTCGAATACTTTTCATCGATATCTCTATACTACGATGCCTTATTAAATCGATGTATTATTACTGCGATGTAACTTTACATCGAAAAACTATTCAGCGAAGGATTTTACTGCGAAAATACCATAATGCGAAGACTTGCTTAACCGACATCTTGTTACTTCGAACATTACATCTATACTTATCTATAATAATATTATAAAGCTGAAGAGTTTGTTTGTTTGAACGCGCTAATCTCAGGAACTGCTGGTTCGAATTGAAAAATTATTTTTGTGTTGGATAGTCCATTCATCGAGGAAGGTTATAGGCTACTTTTTATCCCGATATTCCCACGGGATCGGGAGTTACGCGGGTGAAACCGCGGAGCGCAGCTAGTATACTATATAACTAATTTAAGCCCTACACGGACGAAGTCGTAGGCAAAAGCTAATACGCAGATAAAATCGTAAATAACCAACCAGGTAAAACATACAAAATGTAGTTAAATATTTCGTTTTCTTTATCAGCTACTGACAGAATTCCAATAAAATAATAATGACTACCTCGAAACAAAACAGCCGGTTACTTGCCGTGTTCCCACAAAATTCCTAGGAATCGTTATTATATAAAAATTGGCAAAGTGTAGCAATAATCGTTATCAGTGATCGGAGTCACGCAGAGTGAGGGCCTTATCTCGGTCATCTGGCGCTAACTTACCGGGGCTTCTACACTCAGACAGACGGACGGACTTTGTGGGACTAGTGTGTGGATTTTATAAGGATTTTCTTTATATTTATAGGTAGGTACTATTAAAGAAACAAAATTGCGTAACAACCTTTACTGTGTTAGTTGAGTAAATGAAATTATGTACTAAGGGCCACTTACAGCAAAATTACAAGATTTTGATTTTACTAAACCAGATTTAGTCCGAAAAATTCAGTCACAGATTGTATCAAAAACGTCAAATATGAACATGTCGAGATTTTTTTAATTTCGCAGCAAAATATGTGCAGGAGCATTTCCGCCCTGCTATTCTCAGTTTTGTTTCTTATTTAGGAATGAGGACGGAGTAGGTTAATTTCACACATAAACGCTAACTTATTCATACAATTATAACTAAAACAAAATTAATATCAATATCCAAAACACAAACAGGTAGAAAACTGAGACATTGACCACAACATATCTACACAATAAATTATACCCTATATCCAACGCCTAAAGTTCAATTTACATCATCAAGTAGGTAGAATAAATCTCTACGAGTTCAATAACACGTGGTTGTTAAGAATGACGTATTGGTTTGATGACGTCACGCGCCCTCGTCAACGGTGACGTGGGAACGCAGCGTGACGTTGCAACTGACCGACATCATAGCTTCCTGAAGGAAGGCAGAAAAAAACAAAAAAGGAAGATATTGAACCAATATTAAGGTTCAATATCTTCCTAATTTTGGAAATAATCCCATTATTAAATGGGATTTTAAGTAAAAAGTATGTTGAAACTTTTTCACGAATTGGCACTTGTTTTAAAATAGTACATTGCGATACAAGTGTGGAAAGTTGATCATTCCATAGAGGCGGTTTATGACAAAAGCCGAGATGAATGATCAACTTTCCACACGTGTATCGTACGACGTTTTTTTATCACAGTTGCGAATGAAAAAAAAGACTTGTAATAAAAAGTTTTTAAGAATTTTAGGTTATGTTTACTATTTTTTGTTAATTACACTCCCGAAAGGCTAGGCAAAAGACTTTTAACCTATACAACCTCGTCTGACATACAATATTTTTTTAGGATTTTTTTTCATTTGTTTTTGCGTCGGCGGTTAAAAACAGAATATAATGGTAAGGAAAAAATATATTTATGTACCTAAAGAAAAAACAAAATAAAAACAAAACTCAATTTTTAATTATTTTCAAAGACGATATCACGTAAAATTATAGTTCGTTATCAGACTCTAGAGACAACCTTTTGAAAAGAAGAAAAAAGGTACCAACAAAGAGTTTTAAGCCAGCAAGGCTTAAAAACTCTTTGATGGTACCTTTTTTCTATACTTACATCAAAACAGTTTATCCTATGATAAATTAAGAATGTTTCATCTAAGTACCTAATATGTCATTAGCAGTGAGATACGTATTTGACATATCGGGATAGCGTATTATTTTAGCACTAGTTGGATTTTTTTTATCGCACGCGTGTATAATACGTTGCATTATGAGCCTAAAAGCGGTTTAATAAGATCCACTTTATGAGCAACTGTGATAAAAAAAATGTTTTAGACGAATTTTCCGCAAATCAATTTTTATCCCGATATTCCGACGGGATTGATACTTACGCGGCTTAAAAACGGGACGCAACTAGGTAGTAATTTTATTTATTTGTGGCAAAATTGATTTATAAATGGTTTCAACTTTAATAATTTCAAATATTTTAACTTAGTTTTGTTAAAAAACCTGAACTCAATTGATTTATTTATTCGCTTGGTAGCTCTACGTTGCGATAAAATCTCGAACCATCAGTTATAGTTTTTTAGTAAAACTAACATCCTAATAAAACAAAACTATCGACAATTTCATTAATCTCTAACCCAAATTAGAACATCAAATCTTAACTAAATTAATGACGAAAAACTAACAAAAGATTTTTAAAGAAAAAAAAAATCACGTTATCACGCAAAAAACAGACCCACCGTGTAAGAAACACAGGAAATGCATTATTCATCAAATTTTCGTATCCAACCACCCAGGATAGGCAATAGTTGTGTACAGCTGGCAACACAGACCGAGGTAATTAATCAGAACGTTTAATTATGAAATATGGTTCAATAAATCGATGGAGTGAACGCACACCGTCGCATCGTGCACATTCCAACGGCATATGACGGTTTGGGGTTCCGTAGGCGAAAATAGAAGAAACAGAATGGTATGGAACACAGGGTTGCGGGTTCGATTCCCGCCTCAGACAAGTATTTATGCTTAGATATTTGTCTGTGGTCTGGTTGTTTCTATGTATTATAAGTATATATTTACAAAAAGAAAAGTATATAAGTAGTATATCCGTTGTCTAGCACCCATAACACAAGTCTAGTACTTAGCTTGGGGCTAGATCGCGATGTGTGGAATGTCTTGAAATATATATTTATATCTGATATAAGAAGGCTCGGGCCTATAAAGGGCTGGGTCATTTCTGTAAACCCGCCTAACTAACGTGCTTCACGTGTAGCTCGGTAATATGCAGTATGATTTGAACTTAATTTATGTAACATTTCAATCAAAATCATATTTTAACAGTCAGCTCCAAATTTATTATTTATCGCCCCGCGATTTCACCTGGGTAAGTCCCGATCTCATCACAAAAATATTGTAAAGCCTATACGGTATTCTAAGGCCCGTATTAATAAATCGCTCTCAATATCGATCTTGAGTGCGTATCAATCGAGTGAGTCTTGAGATGTGGTCACTATCTTAAGTTAGGCGTTAATTAATAGATAAAACTCAAGTTTTAACCAGGTTGATATCGCTCTTGAGACGACTGATCTTGAATGACAGTAACGCTTTGTTCTTACCTTGAATGATATGTTCTTACCCTATGGTAGGTAGTGTCGTCATATTTTGCTGTCAACTCGTTTAAAATGTGAAAATATTTAAAAAAATGTAAGATTTGTATGACCCGCAATCAGACTTGAGTTCACGAAACTACATCTTGAGACATATCTTGAGAGCTGAGTTTGATTTATTAATACGGTATGACTCAAGTGATACGTCGTTCTTTAATCGCGTCTTAAGATAGGTTTATTAATCAGCGCAACAACTCAAGAGCAAACTCAAGATTGAAATCGATATTGAGTTCGGTTTATTAATACGGACCTAAGACTTTAACTATCTACATGCTAAGTTTCATCGCAATCGGTTCAGCTGTTCTCGAGTTATAAATGGTGTAACTAACATGACTTAATAATAGAAGAAAGATTACTTTCAATGTTTGGTATAACTAACGAATGAACTTTAATATAAACGTAACAGAGTTGAAATATTGTACGGAACTCAAACCTCAAAAACTCAACTCACATGTAAATCCCTGGATATTTTGTTCACCTCCCGAGGACGACTATACTATGCTATACCTACGACACGGTTAATTAAAACAGGGCATTAGCATAAACAAATAAAAATGCACATTAAGAATTCAATTTACAATCGTTCGAATTAGTCGCAGTAAATAATATCTCGGCATATTTGTGTAATGGCGTCGCGCGTCAATTGACCGGTAGAGTGCGTGCCAGATATTAATGCGCGCGATTCAGATATGAGGCTTTGTTGAGTATAATTTTGGTAGAAACAACATAACAATTAAAATTTTGTGAATAAATACCTACAAAAAATAAAAAATTAGAGGTCTATAATTAGGACCTATAATTAGAGGTCAAAATGTACTTAAACCTCACCGACTGTTTATAAAAAACATAATTTGCAACCTTGTTAAAGTCTAATTATGCTTTGAAAATAGCCTAAAATAATTGATTTGCCAAATCCGCAAAATCAGCTAAGTTAAATATTTATAATAAATTATTAAAATCTTTGGGCACGATGTTAAATATTATAATACCGACAACGAATGAAAACACCTTACACATCGAAACACCATCGATTAGCAATTTTAAGTTATATATAAGTAACGTATTCAAGTTAATAAATGATTGATTTTATCTAAGGTCTGATCTCGAGTAGGTACGTGCAGACATATCTGGCGAGCATTCTACCTTACCTTACTTGCTGGTTTTTTACTTTTATAGGTATTTAAAGTTGAGGATATAACTCCATCGGGTTGTGTTTTAATTTTAATTATCGAAATTGAGTTTATTTTCAGGTTTTTTCTGTACGTACTTAATTGCTTTCTTTCTACTTACTTACTTACTCAATTACTTTATTTTTTTTGGGATCGGTCAATAAACAAAATAAATAAATACATAGGTAAATAACATACATGTCAACATAACCCTCCTTTTTGGCTTCGCCGTAGTCGGATTTTCCAAATAAAAAGATATGCAAAACTAGATGGATATCTAGCTTTACATCGCTTTTATATTCATTTTATCGCTATCGCAAATCTAAAAAATCAAGAATAAAATCACATAATTTAGTGTTGTACTATCAAAGTATCGATAAATATTTGAACAAAGAGGCTCTGAAACGTCTCGGAGCGCGCCCCCGCGGCCCGCACCCCGCGCCGCCCCGCAGCGAGTGACACGCGGCGCGCCGCGGGGCGCCTTTGTCCCGCTGTCCGAGGCTGAGCCGATGCCCCACACACTGGCTACCACTAGGTATGCCTATGTTATATAATATTGATATCGATACTTTAAAAAAAATGATTTTTAAAGTGCGTTAGAATGTCTACTTAGTCTAATAGGGCTTGTAAAAATGAGCTGTAGCACTTTCATTGTGAAAGGACTAAAATCAACATTATTTTAGTGTCACAGTGCATTTTAACGTTTTTCATATTATTCTGTTAAATATCACTATCACTACATAATATAAAACAAAGTCGCTTTTTCTGTCCCTATTTCCCTTTGTATGCTTAGATCTTTAAAACTAAGCAACGGATTTTGATGCGGTTTTTTAATAGATAGAGTGATTCAAGAGGAAGGTGTATATGTATAATACATGCATAATATAGCCGTGCGAAGCCGGAGCGGGTCGCTAGTGTTTTCTAAAACAAATAAATATTTCCTAAACAGTTAAGTTACTTCAATGTCAATGTGACATTGAAAAATTATGGATTATTACACTACTTTGAAATGAGTAATATGATGCACATTAGGGCTTTATGTTATCTCTTTCATATAACAATACTTAAATATAAATTTATCGATAAAGCACATCCCTATCGTGGCGCCTCGCGGACCGCATCACCGCGGGGTCGCATTGTCCGACGAGCTAAATGCCTCATATTCGGTTACTCGTCGTTGCACTACCATACGCCATATCGATACCTCACGCTACCTCGCATGCAAACAACACTAATTTTAAACTAAAAATCTGACGATTTTAAACTTTAAACCGCTATAAATAAGTTTGAATATTGTTTGGGTTTGTTATAAAGTGAGTTATTATGTTTTAAATTGAGTAAAGAAGACGATATAATTTTCATTTTACTACAGCCAGAACAAACATGAGACCTTAATAAATAATGAAACAGAGAATCGGTTGTCACACCTTGTTCGAGCTTAGTTCTGTCATACTTTTGTCTTTGGTTTCCTTCGTTATTTATGGCATACGAGATTATAATAGTGGTACAAAAGGCGAGCAATAAAATGAGTGATGTAAATTAATTTATAATGTCTTAAAGTTTGTTTTAATTTAAACATACTTGTTGTCGTTAAATGTTTATTGTCTTACACGAGTCATATAATGGGATTTAAATTGGTTCTATCTATAGAGTAGGTACCTATTGGTTTCAATTCCAAGTTATTTTACAAAATATTCATAGAAAGAGAGACGTGTACCTTTAGGTAGAAGACTAGAAATTCTAAAATCTTGCCAAAATAATAAAGGCGAATGTTGTGTGTTTGTTAATTATTTCTTTACACAAAAATTACTTAAGCGATTGCGGTAACATTTGGTATGGTAGAGGTATGGTGAGCCCCGAAAAAACATTAAGGTTTTTTTATCCCGATATTTCCAAAGGATCAGAAGAAGCCCAACTAGCATAAAGTACAAGCATATAGTAGACCTTTTATATCTATACTAGATTTCATGTATAACTAGCAACGCTCCGCGGTTCTATCCACGTAAATCAGGATCCTGTGGGAATTTCCAAATAAAAAGTAATCTTTGTGATAATCCATGTGTTCAGTTAGCATATCGAGTTTCAGCGCAATCGGTCCAGTAGTTTTTTCATTAAGGAATAACAAACATACACACAAACTTTCACATTAACTATATTAGTAGGACATCTTTCTGAAAAAAGTTTACTTAATCCAAAAAATATTTTATGTGCAATAAACATAACAAAAAGGAAACTAACCTCAGGATCAATCTTCTTAAATTCAGGATCGTCTTCATCAACCTCGAAGTAAAGTTCAGTAGAAGTCAAGGAGACAGTTCCCGGAGCGACCAACCCCGGCGCTACGAGCTTCGCTTTCGTACTTATGTTCACTGGACCTAAGGAGACGATATCAAGGATTTAGATTAGCGCCATCTATTGACCGATTGATGAACTGGTACTGGTATACGTGAGTAGGCATGCCCAGCACCTACTACCCTCTCAGCTTAGTCGACCGTATTCAGAGGAAAGAACTCCTCGATACATGTAGAGACAACGAAGCCAGGGGTTTTATTACGATGTTTTCCTTAACCGTAGGAACGATGTAAAAATAATATTATCTGTAACATTTAATGTTACGCTAATAAGAAGCAGTAACGACTTAAATAGTATCATTTATCAATCGATAGGAGCGGTGTTGGCCTAGTGGTAGATACCTCAACTTTTATTCCGAAGGTCGTTGGTTCAAATCCCGGCCAGCCGTGCACCCGATAAATTTTTCTTAGGAGGAAAGGGTACCAGAGGTTTTTTTCATACAAACTATTACAAACGTAGTCGAATGTTATCTCCCTGAATAATAAATAAATATATAAATAAATATTTTTGGTGCATAAAACTTATAATAACTGCCATGACTAATATATATTTTTTTTTTTATATTTTAATCATAATTTCTATGATAATTGGAAAATGAAAAAAACCAAAACATAGAGGCATAGTCATGGCAGTTATAGGTTTTATGCACAAAAAAATATTTATTTATTTATTATTCAGGGAGATAACATTCGACTACGTTTGTAATAGTTTGTATGAAAAAAACCTCTGGTACCCTTTCCTCCTAAGAAAAATTTATCGGGTGCACGGCTGGCCGGGATTTGAACCAACGACCTTCGGAATAAAAGTTGAGGTATCTACCACTAGGCCAACACCGCTCCTATCGATTGATAAATGATACTATTTAAGTCGTTACTGCTTCTTATTAGCGTAACATTAAATGTTACAGATAATATTATTTTTACATCGTTCCTACGGTTAAGGAAAACATCGTAATAAAACCCCTGGCTTCGTTGTCTCTACATGTATCGAGGAGTTCTTTCCTCTGAATACGGTCGACTAAGCTGAGAGGTTGAGAGGGTCTAAATACAGTCATGTCCCAGGCACAACAGCGTCCTGAATACCTTGCATTAAAGTTACTAGATCTGTACAAGTCATCCAGATTATATATAAATGTATTGTTTACAAACAACAACCAAACTTCATAGATGTTTTCTGGTCATAATTTTTATTTGGGGTCTCTTTATCTCAGTTATCCTCAATCCAGAATTTCAAAATTGAAAACAAACTAGGCAACCATTGTCTAAAGTCTTAATCAAATTACGAATCGATCTAGGCTTAAGATTCATCGTTTTTAAATAGCGCCTTATAATTTTGTTAAGAGCCATACTAAAGTGATGTGTTGCTGTTACTTTTCTAGCAGTTAAACTAACCAAAATTAATAAGAGGAATCCTTTTTAGTTACCTAAGTATATAAATGTATACGTTAGTGTTATAATATAGAACAATACTTTCTAAATGCTATATTTATTTGAAGTCAATATTGCAAGCAAAACTAGAAGATTAGCATCATTCAAATATCTGTATTTGTTTATAGTTATATTTCAAGCGCGTTTGCTGTAAATCGTGATGGATCAAAATCGCCTAAACAAACCGATACAAAATTAAATGTTATTCAATTCAACTTAAGATAGACTAATCAATAAAATAAAACTTTTGAACTAAAATATCTTGAAACAAGTATATTTACCAGTAAGGTCGTTATCGATCTCCCTGTCATCAACCAGGAGGTCAGCATCGTCGAGGAGGTCGGCCGCGGGCGGGGTGGGCAGGTGGGCGGGGCGCGCCGCGGCCGCGAGCCTCACATGCAGCTCGCCGCCTGCAGCGAGCGCCGCGTCCATCGGCGTGCCGGACACTGATGTCGCACATGCGTGCCCGTGGGCTGATCCTGCCACAAGATAATACACGATTATTATCATAAAGGATCAACTTGTCTTTAGACCTCATCCTAATCGAAGTCAGCTTTTCTTATCATTCAGCGCCATTTAGGTCTCTACTATGTCCTGACTGTGATCTTTTGTTGTTATCCAAGGACTTCTGCTACCCAACTAGTCGTCGAGGCGCCATTCTTTGTGAATCACTTCCGAATAGTAACAGTTCGAGGTTGTTTGCATCATGTATTGATAAATGTCGCTGCTACGAAGTAAACTTACCTCTAGGGTCAGGCACGAGCCTCCGCCTCCGCCTCGCGTCGTCCTCCCAAGAGTCCAGCTTCCAGAAGTTAGGCGCGGGTGCATGGTTCGCTAGACGTAGTTTGTCCAACAACCTGGCGGCTGCACCCGCGTCTCGTCTCCGAGCGGCCACTATCAGACGCTCGCAAGAACGGTCCTCTTCCGCTCGCTCCGCACTACTCGTTGCGCAAAGGCACTGGGAAACATGAGTAAATGTCGGTTTATTGTACTGCAATTGCGGGAGCCACATCACAAACTATCATATGGTAGGTACACCTGTTCCACTGTGCCCCACCACCAGCGCGGTCCTAACAGAGGCAGCAGAGGGCTAACACTGCTGCTGCAGTGCGTTCTAATTAAAATCTGTAGAGATTGACTGACATACAACCAAAACCACTTGTAATAGAAGAATTAATATTTAGATTTTAGTTCCGCACCTAGTGACAAAACACTAAATGCAATGTGCACCGCCCTTCCGCCCACTTGGGCAAGAAACATTAAATTTTACACAAGGTGTCAGAGGGATCATGCATCGAAGTAAGTAATTTTTAAATCAGGATGTTGTAAGATTCAAGCGGGAGTTGTGGGTTCAAATCCCACCGGAGAGATTTTTTGGAAATAATAAATCTTAACCTAGTCCAGGACCGAAATGCTCGGAAAAATGTTGCCCAGCAACGGGCTAACAATAGTACATTGTTATCCTAGGTGTGAAAGTCACTCATTACAAGTCCCGAGACGGAGTTTGGCGCCCGAGCGTAGCGAGGGCGCTAATAGTTCGAGGGACTTAATGAGTCTTTCACCCGAGGTAAACACTGTGCTTTTCATTACGAATAATACATAAAATTCTTCTTAGCAACGAGAATGAATGAGATACTCCATACTACCTGATCCTCTTACAAGGTTGGGACCAAAGAGGTTATATACATGTAGTGTTCTTCTTTGGTGTTACTTAAAGCAAGGAGGTTAGGTTTTTGAAGTTCCTAATGCGTAATGATACTGCGACTGGCTACATGCACATTGCACAAGCCGTGCGAAGCCATAATTTGACATGACAGCTGTCAGTGAAAGCGATTTTCCCTAGGGCTGAAAGTTTTATTTTCTACACGCTCTTTAGGCATCTTTAGAGCTACTTTCTGAGTATGAGTAATGAAAAAATATATAATATAACTAAAATTCCCCAAGTGTGTCACTTCAAAAATGCCACCGAATGAATCCGAATCTCAGTAGTTGTATTAGAATCTCACCTCAAAATCCGCATGTTTCAAGACATCATCAGCTCTCATCCTATTCAATATGAACTCGGCTTCATTCGCGACCCTCACTATGTGATCCCTCATGGCATGAGACAGTAGTCTTCCTTCGTTGATCAGTTCTATGAAGGCTAAACCGGCGTGTTTCTGGAGGGAGTTCTGCCACTCTTGGGAGCAGAGCAGCATTACTAGTTCCACCACTGATGTGCTGGACTTGAAGGTCTGAAGCCCTGTAAGTAAAGAAAATAAAGGTATGGTATCAGGAGATTATAATGACATAAGATATCAACCTACATCTTCTACATCAAAATGCTTACCCTCCATCAACAGTTCCTGCCCGTGACTCCCAACGAGGGTCTTCGATAGGAAAGGTGCGAAGTCGAGCATGATTTCCCTCAATAATGGACAGACAGGTCCCAAGGCCGTCTCCAACTTGTGTGTTAGGGAGGCTTCGCGGGAGACGCCGTCAGCGGACATTGATGCGTTCATTGCGTTTAGACCGGCTAATGTTTCATTATCCTGAAATATTGAAAAACAATAATTATTAAAAAGTCAAATTAGAAGTTATTTTAGGTTTCACCTTTGCAAGATTTAATTCTGTAATCTTGGGTAGCTACGCTGAGCTACGAGGTTCAGTTTTTGAGAAGTTATTTTGAGTTTTTCGTATTTGACCATTGCCATCTCTTGGCCGCAAGAAACTGGCCGGCTCTTAGCAATGGACAAACTCACATGTAGATCGGAGCTTATTTATAAATGCTTGAGGCGACACGTTAGTGTCCATTAAAGACCTGAGACTCACATCAACGTTTTTTAAACTATTTAAACTCATCTCTCTCATCTCTGGCCTTTTCGTCTAATTCAGACGATTTACGTCTCAGCGCCTACACGCTCTTTCGTGGCTCAGTAAACCAATTCGCGATCGACAGATGCGACCGCAATTTGCACAAGGAAAGGAGCCTTGGTAAAATTTTGAACAAATTAGTTCAAGAACTAACCGGATGCAAATGCCTTTGAGCAGCCTGTAGACTTCTATTCTGGTGCCTTTGTTGGATGTGATGATGGGATTCAGAGTTTCTCATGTGAATTTGTTTGTCTATTTCTGAAATAAATAAAAATACACAATAAATACCATACATACTTTAGAAAGCTGACAGGCGTCCACCTAGTAACTTTATCATTGATTTGGGATATTTTAACATTCAAAGCCAATAATTGTAAACCCAAAATAATCGAAGAAATAAGCCGTCTGACTAACTACATTGAAACTCATTCGTTTGGGTTTCTACCGAAACTTCGGCATTTTAGTGGTTCCCCAAAGAAGTTGTGTTTAGCGGAAATATCCGTTCTTTTTAATGCAGCTTAGGGTGCGTTAATATATGTTTTTAATAAGAGCCTTCAGTTGCAAAAACCTGTATTCACCTTCATGTATATTCCCCT
The DNA here is from genome assembly GCA_907269075.1 of Idaea aversata. NCBI lineage: Eukaryota > Metazoa > Arthropoda > Insecta > Lepidoptera > Geometridae > Idaea > Idaea aversata. The sequence goes on from OU026103.1 coordinate 12,485,140, forward strand.
CGTGGTCTCTAGTTCTACCAGTGATTGTGGCGGGTCCTCTCTCACCGTCTTCGTTCAGATTCACGTCCGTCCACGATTCATCGTTACTTACCTGAAATTTTGTATACATTTATTTGTATTGATAATGTGGCTTGTATTTAATCTGTTAAACCTATACCGTCAAAAATTGATTTGCTTGGGAAAAATGTTTATGGTTAAGCCATCGCTATGTTGAATCGATATGGTGGGTTTGTGGATTCGACTCTCCCCGAGGCTATAGATTTTGAAGTCATAACGTCTTATAAATTGATGACATGGTAGGTAACCATAGCAACGATTTGTCATTAATGTTTTATTATGACCGTGAACCGATTTTACAGACAAATAGTAATTTTTTAAGCATTTGAATTTTCCAATCATAAACAAACTTACAGGGTGTTTATTGTCATCAAGAGCAATCTCACTCGATGTCTCAGGATCATTGTGTGTAGTTTCATTAGAGTTGAGGTGAAACGAACCGGCGTCTTCGATCGAATCCACACTCTGTCAATCACGAGATAAGGTATCAAATCGTTTATCACATTAATGGAGTTTTATTGAACTTTAGTTTCATGGAAATCGATTAAAAAGTTTGAGGCAAATTTTTGCTGTCCAATGATAGCAAAACAAACAACATTAGACATATGCGCGCGCGCATCCAACGCTAACGCTCTTGTTCTTCTCCGTCTATCATCTTTAAGGAAGTTTATCACTTCGTATATTTTTTTATTAAAATTTTAGCATGTATTATTGAACATCGATTCTTTTGCAACTATTTATCTTTTGACCAGTTCAGTTTTATTCAACATCCTGGATTTTTTTAATAAATTAAATTAAATTCTTACCTGTACACTAAATTCTAGTAGAATGGTATCAAAAAGTGACAGTTCAGGTACCAAGTGACTAAAGAGAGTGAAGTGGGGAGTTACATGCATTGAAGTCGGGTGAAGAAGCAAGCAAAAGCGCACACACACAATCCCATTAAAAAAAATATTAAATAAAATCAGCTGTTTAGAAATTTTAACATTTTCATATTAGGTAGTTATTTTCTCTATACTAAAGATATTTAAAACGAGATATTTACAATGTTTTTTTGATATGTTTTGTTGAAAAACATGATAAATATACCGCTTTAAACAACTTTGGTAGGGGAAAACAACCAAATTAGGCTCAAAAACCTGTAGTTATAATGTGTTTCAACAAAGGTAACATAATACGAAAGCGGGTTATTCCAGACGCCTAGGTGTAAAACTTTAGTTTTACGACTTTTGGAAAGTTTTATTATTTTTTATTTTGAGATTTTTTTTACTACAAAATCAGCTGCTTGTTATAAACAAATAGAACCCGAAGGTAAACTTCTAACTCCGAGAAACAGCTGATTTTTGGATACAATAATCTCAAAATGATTTGTTTTTAATTTTCAATAGCTGTGGAGCAAAGTTTTTCAAAATTCTCCTGGAGAAGTCTAACGAAGAATAACCTACTTTCATACAACATTGCTTTAGTCGAAACACATTATATATACATAATTATAGTTTTAGCGATAAGTGTAGTTAATGTACATATTGGTAGATCTGTCGATTTGTTTGTGCTTTACACGGAAATAGAAAGATACTGGAAGTGGTAAATAGACAGTGTCATAATCACATCGAAGGGCACAAATTGCGTTTACTTTCTTTATAATTTACGTTATCTATATAGGACTCTAGGTTTTATCCGTGACTTCATCCGTCTAGGATTATTTTCTTATTTTTGTCGATTGTGTTTGTATGTATTTGTTTGCGAGCGCCTATTTAGCGTCCGGGTGGGACTTTAGTCTACTCGAGCCATCCCAACTCCCGAGGAAAGACAAAAGACCTTTAATGTTTTTCAATTTTTTGTCTAATCAATAGGTATTAAAAAAAATTAAAAAGTATTAAGTATAAGTACAAATGATGATGAAGAAAACTTTATGAAAAAATCAATCATATTACCACTTCCATAAATGTAAGATATCTTTATTCCGTAGTGCTCTGTGCTGTTATGTTAGTTAACCTTTATACTTACGACGCAGTGGGCGTTGGCGTAGCTTAGCTTACAATACTGTGTTCGATTATACACAGTTCAGTGATAAGCCTGTGTGTTTTGTGTGTTATTTGTGAGACTGGAGTTGGAATATTTGATGCTATATGTTTCTTTGAAGATATAAATAATTTGCCTATTCAAATATGCCCGATAACTCTTTGAAGTGGGATTTAGTCTATTCCAAAAGCAGAGTGGATAACGGACATTAACCTAAGTTTTTTAGATCAATACTCTTTAGTTAAAGTCTATAATATTGCGCGATAATCTAGAATGAATAGATTTTGAGACGAGACGAGAATGCAATATGCTAGCATGGAGGATTCCATGCTAGCATGTTGCATTCTCGACCTCAATGTCGCGCCACCACCATTTTTTCCATATAAGTAGGTATTTGTAATTATTTTTTGCATAAATAAATTAAAATGTCCGATTTTCGTACTACGTTTGGAATAGACTATATTTATGTTGATATCTAGGTACTTTTAGTAATTAATTTTCCAAAACCAGTCAACAGTGTAGAGGCTAAAACTCGTGTTTTTTTAAATAACTTTGATAAACGTTTTACAAACCAAATTGACCACAGACACCGTAATCCCAGACAATGTTTTAGACCTTGCGCACGGCTAACAGGACAATAGAATGTATTTAGTAAAGAGGTTATACAACACCGACAACTTTAAAAGGTTATCACAACTATAATCTAATTCGAAACCAGAGAGAATTTTACGTCACTCCATACATACAGCTGTACAGCATAATTTGGCAGAAACAAAATAAAAGTTAAGACTTTTGCAAAAAAAAAGCACTAGAGATCGACAATTCGACATTCTTGGACTATTAACTCGCACACCAGACTAATGTTAGTGGTTTTTGGTGTTTCGAATGGTTTTTAAGTTAAATAATAGTTTAAATAAATCCTTTTTCACTAACTTGACTGATTTGTCGAAATTAGCTAAAACTGATAAGTTAAATAAGCCGATTGGACAAAGAAAAGGATCTTCAAATCTGTATTTTTGCAAACATCTAGCATTCATTTTGTTCTTGTCAAATTATGCTTTGCGCAGCCTAACGTAATTGCGTCAAGAAAACTACAATTAAATGTATAGAGAACGATAATAATCGTTTTATTTCTGTGTAGCTTAGGGCAACGACATAATTTCTCGCTGTTTTTGAGATAGATTTTAGACACATTTTTCATTAAATTAGGAAGATACAGGACACAAATTGAATTTTAGTAACAGTACGAACGAAGGCTAGCTATTGTTAGCACAATGCGATTTTAATAATAATAATAACAGTCTACAAGTGACGTCACAACTTGAATTCTTATTTCATTCCAGTCAAAGATGCAATGCTAGGGGTCACTTAAAGTGAATATGCATTTATTTCGATTTTAAAAATCTAGAATGTCTATTTATTCTTGGGTAAATTTGTAATTTGATTTTCGCTTTCTATCAAAACGTGTTCTGAAAATCGAGATTTTGCAATTATACTGCAAGAGCCTTGCTGCAAAAAGTTGGTCTTAGTCACAAAATTGTTCCGGAGATCGATTTGCAGAACTACTTGAATCTAGATTTAATGGAATAGAAACTAGATTTTAGTTCAAATTTAATTTTTAAGCTAACATCAAGTTCTAATTCTACTAAAATCTTCTTTTAAGATTAATTTAAGATTAAAGATTAAAATATTCTTGCAAGCCACCCTTAAATAAGGTTTCTTGTTATAGCGCCAGACCAGCCTTATAGTTATTAAAATCGTATTGTACATAATGAAATATAAGAGGGACCCGAAACACCAGAGATTAAAGGAAACGTTCTAATAGTAAGATAGAGAACACGAATATCTTCTCTCGCCTCTTGTCTCATCAACTAACCTTTATCTTAGGTTGTATTTTCACACGGAGACTCGATTTGAAAAGCGGTTCCTCCCTCTCTGAAGTCGGCGAAGGTTCAGGGTTCTCTGTCTTTGCTTTCTCCCCTGAATTAGGCTTGAGCTCGTCTGTTGTTGTCTCTATTTTGGCGACAACCTCTTCTTTCCCTTCCCCTTCCTCCTTATATATTTTATTGCAACAGCAAACAAAATGATATATAATAAAGCCTCACAATTTTACATTAAATTCATTGTTTACACTCATTCCCCTATAGTAGCCACATCGAATACGAAACCAAAATAGCAAAACAATTTGCCAAAAACACAATGTATATGGATTTGTATGATTATTTCGAATCCGTATGTATTAGGGTAGCATGCTTCCAAATCTATATGGATTGGACAATCTATGAAAGTACCTAATAATCACTAAACCTACTAGAAGGTAAAAAAAATGCCTAAACCGTGAACTTACGTAGGTCTTGTCATGCTAAGGAAAAATCTATTAGAGAAATTCTACAAGCCTCAGATCAAAGTCATATTTTTAAAGATTATGAAAACTTAATTTAAAATTTAAATCATGAGATATTTACTTATATCAAAATTAATCAATCTAATGCACTACATGCAATTTCAAAACACGTTAGTATAAATATCGCAAATAATGGAGTAACATTTAGAAAGAATGCTTACCTTCATCGAAGGAGAGTCCATGTCGTTGATCGTAGAGTTATTCTCATCAACGACTATCATCGCGTATTCGACATCGTCCCCGTTGTGTTCTAAAGGGAATACAAACAAAACATCAACAAAAGTAAATACAAGTCTATAACGTAGACAACATTGACCAAGCTCGCTTCAATAAAGCAGGAAACTTCTTATACCAGGAAGATAATATTTCAACTAAAAGGAAATAATCTAACAATACTTTTATCTTAATGTTGATAAACGATGGCGAATCATGGGTTATATTATAGTACACATGCTACTGACAGTCAAATGATTTTGCAACTAAATCATAAAGGAAATTAAAATAAGCAGTGCCTTAGCGGTGCAGTTACACTACCTTGTCTTGGCATTATTACGTTATGTTTTGTGTAAGTATACTGTTACTGTTGTTTAAACTATTGTACGAAAGCATTTATAAGGTTTGGTACCTCAAAATAAAGTAAAAACAGAACCATTTGTATAATTTTTCCAGACAAAACAGTGTGCGCGAACATCGACGACATTGCGTTTTTTTAGGCGTTCGCATCACAATGTAAAAGTTTAGAATAACAAACGAAAGAGCAATTGAAAACCACTATCAAAGCGTGGAAGCAAATTAAAGCACAGAGAAACATAGTGTAATTGCTCTTCCGTATGTCTAGCACTTTTTTAGATTTGTAAAAGGCTTTTGACTAAATCACCTTAGAGTCTTTTTTTTATTAAAATTGAGACTATTATGAAAATTATATTAGAAACCAATACATGATAATGTACTGCAATAATTATTTTTTAAAAATCATCCAGAACAAACGTTGGTGTTTTATTTTATTTCATACCCCAGGGAGCGTTACTTGGACCATAACTATATTAACTTTATATTAATGAAAATCCAAAGGTAAAAAGTTTTTTATTAATTAATTGGCTTATTTTTAATATATCAAAGTAATGCGAACGCTATATCAGTTGTCAACGGCCGCGTTACCTGCGTGAGCGCGGTGGTAACTAGAGATGCGAGTGTGTGCGTGCGTATTATTGTTAACGTGTTGCCCGCATTCGAGCTTGCAATGCGTGTGTGGATGGCGGTGAGCCGGGTGCCCACCGGGCAGAAACTGTGGGTAGACATGATGAGACCACTGAGGGAACAGGGGGCGGGACCCTAACACATGGACACAAAACCGAACACACACCAAAAAGAAAAAGTGTAAAGAATTGTAACAAAGAAAATAAAAAACAATCACAGTAATACAGGAGATGTGAATATAAAGGTAGGTAATAGCAGTAAAATTTGTAAATGTTACGATTCGATTGTTCAATAGACGCACAGTGACGATTGTTGGCGATGGCGATGCCGTGCCGTGTGTAACAATGTTGACGGTTTTACCAGAGTGTTCCCAAATTGTGACGCGTATATCAAGCGGCGTGAAAAAAAGGAGAAACGACACACTTCAGATATACATCTCTAATAGTAACTTGTGTATAACGCAGCCACTGTATTTAGACATTTTGTTGAATTAAAACCTCGCAAACTCAAAAGAATACAAGAAATCTCAATTCACTAAATATAAAAATGCTAGGACAGGTTGCGTAGGTTTTAATCCCAAACTGCGTGGATACAGAATGATAAGTGATATTATACTAATTCATTAACAGTATACATAACCAATAGTAATAAAAGAAATATATGTTAATTTGGAGTGCAATGAGGCATTATAATAAGAAGCAAATAAATAGCAGTAGAAAGTTCTAAACAAACCCGATGTGTCTATGAAGAATTTTGAAAAGAAATACACAATATTAAATACAGAAATAAGAATATGTAAGTATAGTATATACGAAGTCACGACTAGTTATCCAGTTTATCAACCATGTTGACAAATATTATAGCATTAAAAATAAATATACTACAAAATAAGTATTATAAGTATGCATATCACTAATAATTTCAATTAGATGCAATATACAAAATTTTATAGTAAATATCTCTATACAAAATATTATAATCAGACGATTTAGGTACGTATAAATTAGTATGGTCATGTATGGTCCAATGAGATTATAAGAAAAATACATGAGTTTGTGCTCACCAAATTAAATTATAAGAATTCGTTTGTAATAAGAAAAAAATAAAAGTAATTTAAAAATAAATAGTAAGTACTCGTTGAAACCAAAATTAAACGTTTTATTAATACCTATTCTCTAGCACTATTTAATAACTAAATCTGATTCTATGACCTACATTCGAGTCTAGGTGTTTTAAATAACAAAATCGATAGGGGTGCAGAAAATGCGCTTGTCAAGTGCATACGTACTAGGATCTCATAGATCGAAAGAGGATAATTTAAATCGATCGAGCATAACACGTTTATTTTATGTCACACGCTCACTAGGATCTCATAAACGGGAAGTAATTTAAACCACGTTGATCGAGCAAGAAAGACACAGAAAAGCGAAAGTTATGCGTATAATTTTAAATATCACACGCTGACAAAAAAATAATGAAAAGAAGATAAATCAAGGAAGAATGGTAAGGCGAAAATTATGCGAGCAATTTTTAATACAGACTAGGACATCATGAAATGTAGACGGTAGGTTAAACGTTTGGAACAGTTTAGATGCAGCTTCGATGAAGTGGTAACGCAAATATTTTGCATGTCATCTTATTAACGACTAGTAGCAGGACATCATGAATCGTAAGGAATCCTCATTACCTTACGGAATGAACCGATTTCCTCTTGGTGTCGTTATGTGATAACGTATATTTTGGGCGTTTAAATTTAGTTGGTCTTCATACCAGGACATCACAAACAAAAGAAGTTAAATTAAAATTCTTAAGCTGAATCAGTGGGCCATAAGACTGGTGAGGCGCATCTTTAAAATCTTAACCTACTTAACAACCAGGCTATCATAAAACGTAGAAGTTAAGCCGTCATACCGTGATGTTCGTGCGCATGATGGTTGCGGCGCGTGCAGTCTGGCGGCGCATGCGCGGGAGGCTCCAAGATGTCACGATATTTGGACACCATCAACACTGAGATAAAGTAGACTATCGCTAAAGATAGGAACTGGGCTTGTTTCGTCTCTTCCTGAAACATGGCGAAGAAAAAAACATGATATATACACCTAAGTACTTATATATTTCTATTATTTTTCTATGGACTTACCACATCCCTATAAATGACAGCTCGAAGTCTATTCACGTCCATATCTTGAAGTAATCTTTCAGGGTCTTTCACTGGACTTGAAACGTCAGCTAAACTTGCCACCACGCTCTGTACAATAAACGAATAATATCCAAAAACCAATTCTTCATACAAAATTGTGTTATTTAAATGTTAATTTATTCTTTTAGAAAAATATTTTTGAGAGGGTGGCTTCCATACGAAGTAATTTATTCAATCTGTAATACAAGTACCAGGCAAGCATAACTACCATGAAGTTTGTTGAAATTTGTATCGTTAGCTAAAAGTTTGTAGAGTTCTAAAAGACCATGCAAAATTGTGTTGTGTGACAATTCTGGCAAGAGTAGTTTTATGTAACATGCATTTAGAAGAGTGAAAAACTATCGCGTGTGTAGTTGTTTAGTTTAAAATATAGGTTTTATTGTTATTTTGTGAGCGGTGCACGTGGAAGCAACGAACGGTATTAATATCAAGAAGAGTACCAAGTACTTATAACTTAACAGGGTACTAAAACTTTTTTAAATAGAGTTTTTTTTATCATCAAACTAAATTGAAAAGTGACAGTGAATTAATTAGTGCAACCTAAAGTACCAGGCAACCACGAAGTAAAAGAAGGTCAAATGCTTTCCCTTTCAACAGCATCTCCTTTTCTACGAAACAGGGGTTGTTTTTTGTGAGTTTTGGGGGCTGGTCATATTAAGAGGCGTACCTTTTTGACTATACAAAAAGTGGTTACAAAAAATATTAACATTTGAGAAGGACATTTTAAAATGGAAGACGATAGATAGAAAGTCCGTTCAACCTCTTTTAAACTGATGTGTCCCTGGTATTATGATCTCATTTACATAGCAACAACAACCCTTTGATTTTAATGTTGTGCTAATTTGAAACGGTATTATAAAAATTGAAAGTGTCTGTGCAAGAAATGCGAATAAAAGTTTATTTATTCAAAACATTAAGGTTTCTGGTGAACTCCATACAGTTTCTGATTCCCTGGTTAAAATCTTCACACCCCATGGCAACAGTTATCTTTAAATGGGTTTTAACAAAAAGTATTCTGTCGTTTTTATACAAACGACAGGTGTCCCTTTTTTGTAGGATCTCATTGTGACAGGGGCGTCCCTTAAAAGGTCAGTTAAGTTCTTTTGTAATGTTAAAAATACAACTTCTTGTAAGTGATTAGATCCTGGTACTATGATATCTTTTGCATGACAACAACAACCCTTTCACGATTATCTAAGGTAACTTGTTTTTAACAAAACAATTTATTAAGTAACAATGTTATGTTATTTACCGAGATTGTAAACAAGAATAAAGGACCAATAAATAGTGTAATTATTGTAAGTTTTCGTGTTTGTTTATTGTCGAAAGGTATGTAGGTATATTTACCTTGGACGAGGGGGAGTCAGCGGGGCGAGTGGGCCGCGCGGCGTACCGCTGTCGCTCCTTGCATTCGAGGCAGTTACGGACCGCACACGTACACACCTACACACACACACGCATACTACTGCCGCTAGTTCTACAGCGATAGTATCGCCGCTATTAGCTAGGACTAGGAAGGTATCAATTACATACTAGCAAACTCTCCAATACATAAAAGGAACTATGCAATCAAACACAATAGATTGTCTGAGAGTTTGCTATTGCATCAGATTAAACTAAACTAAAAAAAAGAAATAGGATAAATCAATAAATAGGACATTCAATAAATACTAAATATGACTTGCTCTATCGTCAGTTACGACTACGTAACTTCTAAAAACTTAGTAAAGGCATAGTTTTATTCACTTCTATGCGTTTCTGAAAGAGATCATTCAAAAGTCTAACTATGAGTATTTATTTTGAAAAATCAGAAAAAAGTTTTCTCAAACATAAATCTGCTACAATGAAATCAGTTTTATATCAATTTAATCAACAGCGATATTTTTGATAGATACCAGGAGCACATAACCTCGTAGCAGGTTTAGTTCGCGACTCACCAGCCTGAGGCACTGCCTGAGTATGCCTCCGCTTGACATGTTCTTCTCGGCCTCTAGTTCGGCGAAGTTGAGCGCGCTGGCGAATATAAGCACGTCAGCCATGCTAACTAAACGTTGTAGGAAAGTTACAGCTACTTCAACAGGCATGCCTTGTGTCGGTTCTATTACATCTAGCTCGTTCTGAAAGGTTTAAATGATTAATTTATTAAGATACAGTACTCACGTCCCGTAAGGCCATAAAATGTGGGAGCAGGAGGCATTATTGCGTGCTCTTTTTGCTTCAAACACGGTCTACGGACTAGCTTGCCTGACTAAATTCATAAGAAAAAACTTTTACCAAGTAGGCGTGGCCAAAAAAGGTTCTACAAATAGGATGGGTTTCTATTGAAATCTCTTACTTAGTGGTCATATTGTAGAAAAAATCACAAAACTTTCTTAAGATGTCTGTTAAAGAAACCTCTTGTGCTTTTATGGTCGCCTAGTAGTTGTTTACATGGCAAATTGAAGATTCAATAAATAGCAATTATCTATGTTGAAAAGAAATAATCATAAAAATCAACAACTAAACAGAAATTGTTATTTATTGAAGGGTTATCCAGAACATAACATAGCAGAAGGAAATATAATTATAGTTCTATTGTGTAAGTAAGTTCCTTGTTCAAAAAGTTTATCTTTGAACGGTTATACGAAGAATTAAGGATAGTTTAAGTTAACCAACGGTGCACTGGGAGAACATTAAATTGCAGAAGTAAATGTATACCAGTTCTATTGTGTAGGTTCCTTGCTCAAAAAGTTTCTCTTTTTTAAATTAAACGGATGTTTAACGAAGAATTAAGGACAGTTTAAGTTAACCAACAGTGCACTGGGAGAACATAAAATAACAGAAGTAAAAGTATACCAGTTATATTGTGTAGGTTCCTTGCTCAAAAAGTTTCTCTTTGGTATTTTAAGGGCCACTTGCGCGAAAACAGTCAAAGTATTTAGTTAGCCTGAGTTAGTTAGTCCGGGCTAATTAACTAACTAATTAAATAAAAGACTAGTCTTGCACGGCGCTATTTCAAGGCCGGGCTAGTTAGCCTGGGTTAACTATTTAGTTAATCCGGTGGATTAACCACAGACATGAAATCCGTCATTTTTCCAAGGATCAAAACGCATTTAGTTATGTATCTGTCAAATCGTGACTAACGTAAGCGTCAATAGTGTCAATCTGCTGTCATTAGCATAGCAAAAAAATGTATTCAGATCTTTCACGGTTCTAGGATAAATTTATTTGGTAATTGAAGATGTCGTCTATTCAAAAAAAAAGTTTGAGGGCACCCAATTTTACGATTGGTGAAGGCCTTCAACTACGCTTTATTATTGAGCGCTAAAAAATCATCATTGAAAATAAGACCACGTATGGTGCTTCGCTTCAACAAAAAGAAGAGGGTTGGGTCAAGATTGCCAAGGAATACAATACATCTGACCCAACCTACCTATCTTAGACCGGTTGAAAGCCTTCAAAACTGTTTTATTAAATTAAAACACAAACACAATGTTTATTTCTTAGAAGAAATATCAATCAATGCTTATTTGGTTTATTCACCAAACGTTGTTGTTAAATAACACGTTTTAGGTTAGAATATCAATGTTTTGTTAGTTTAGCCCGCCGTTTTGGAGCGGCTAGTGAAATAACTGTTTAGCCCAGGGCTAACTGTAGTTTTGTGTCAGTGCAAGACAAATCTCGAGATTTGTAAAGTTAGCACTGGGCTAACCCACTAGCCCAGAGCTAACTGTAGCAGCGCAAGTGGCCCTAAAAGGCTGTTTAACGAAGAATTAAGGACAGTTTAAGTTAACCAACGGTGCACTGGGAGAACATAAAGAAACAGAAGTAAATGTATACCAGTTCAATTGTGTAGGTTCCTTACTCAAAAAGTTTATCTTTGAACGGTTATACGAAAAATTAAGGATAGTTTAAGTTAACCAACGGTGCACTAGGAGAACATAAAATAACAGAAGTAAATGTATACCAGTTCTATTGTGTAGGTTCCTTGCTCAAAAAGTTTATCTTTGTTATTTTAAACAGTTAAACGAAGAATTAAGGATAGTTTAAGTTAACCGACGGTACACTGGGAGAACATAAATTAACAGAAGTAAATGTATTACAGTTTCATTATGATTGAACTTTCTTACGATGTCTGCTGATAAAACCTTTAGTGCTTTATGGTCGCCTAGTAGTTGTTTACATTATAAGTTAAAGATACAACAAACAACAATAAAAATTATAACTATGTTGAAAATAAATAGTAAAATAAAAAAACAACAACTAGATATTGTTGTTATCCGTGGTTGTTATTATTTCTAATCATAATAGATTATTTAAGATAACCACAGATTAACTAGGATAACATAAGATAGCCGGAGTAAATATAGGCAAGATTCATTTTTTTGGCTCTTTCTGCAAAAATCTTCTCTTAGTAATTATTTTAAAGCGATACTTTAAGGACATCTTAAGTTAGGGAACGATTTACTAAAAGAACATAAAGATAGCAGAAGTAAATATGGTACAGTTCCACTGTGTAGTGTTTTTCGCACTTTCATTGTGTATAGGTACTGTTAAAAGGCTCAAGTTGTTAGAAAGAAGAATACAACACTTGAAACAACAATAAAACCATTGTTGTTGTTCACTGAACTATGTAAACAACTACTAGGAGAATATAGCTTTAAGAAGTTTCCGCAACACAATATTTGACGTAAACTAGAAGAAAAAATAAGGGACCTTTTGTAGTTCACTCAGTACAAAGGAACTGATATCTTCAATGAAAATGTGCTAAACGTCTTATTCTTACCAACCCTGTTTGTCAGAGTGAGACAGCAATTTGAATCCTTATCTATACATAATATGAAGTCCTGAATGACTGATGGATCAACGGACAGTATATAAAATAAGTGTCTTTAAAGAGTTGACTTTTTGATGGGCTTTAAGGGCATAATTCTTAACTACAAGAGATGGCAAAAACAGAAAAAAAGGTATGAACTTAGATTTTTGGAAAGAAATTAATATAGCTCATAGAGATAATACTGGTTACGAGCATAGTATGGCACATTGAAGGAAATAGTCCATTTTCATAGTAATCTATGAATGTTGTAACAAATATGTACTCACATTGGGCGAGGTAGCCGACGCCAGTAAAGGCAACAGACCACCACAAGCTATGATCAGATTGTCCGCCAACTGCGATATAAGGTGTACTGTGTTCACCACAAATATTGCATTCTCACTGCTGTTCACGAAGTCTATCACTGATTTCGTTGAATGGCTGCGCCACACCTAAAACATTTGCAAACATAAAATAATAATTGAAAAGTATGACCCACAGCGCCACCTATCGGGTCCAATTGTGAGTCAAAACATCCCATGGACCCTCTCAAACGACCTAGTTGGCACAATAGTCACTATGCCGGACTGCCAGACAGAGGGTTGCGGGTTCGATTCCCGTCTCAGACAAGTATTTATGCTTAGATTTTTGTCTGGGGCCTGGTTATTTTTATGTATTATAAGTATATATTTACAAAATAAAAAGTATATTAGTAGTATATCCGTTGTCTAGCACACATAACTTAAGTCTAGTTAGTTAGTTTGGGGCTAGATGCGGATGTGTGGAATGTCCTGTAATTATTATTTACACATAAAAATGTCATCAAAATCGACTAATGGGATTATTCCTGTTGTTCACCACCTAGTTGGCTACCATTGGTAGATACTGGGACGATAATATCGTATGCAGGACAACGGAAATTAAATGATAATAAGGTACCTGCGGAGAACAAGAGCCACCTGTCACCTTAATTAAAAACGATCATTTTAGAAAACTACTTAATATCAATAGATAAATATTTGCTTTATGGTCAATCAAAAACCCCATTCATTTGTTTATATTCTGTTATTTTGTCAGTGATATCAATGTTTTTAAAAAACCTCTTAGTGGCCTTCATTTATTGTTTATAACAAAAACCCCGAGCACATAGTCAGTTAATAAAATACCTGTATATCAGTTTCAAGCGAGAACAGTACATCAGACAAGAGCCTTTGATGTATGTAAGACCATCGGAACTCCGGTATACGGAACGGAGGCCGCGTCGGACCCGGAGAGAACATCGGACGTGAACATTTCGACGGACGTTTCGATTCTGAAATATATTTACATTTATTTATTAAACTAGCGACCCGCCCCGGCTTTTCACGGCTATATTATGCATGTATTATACATATAAACCTTCCTCTTGAATCACTATATCTATTAAAAAAAACCGCATCAAAATCCGTTGCGTAGTTTTAAAGATTTAAGCATACATAGGGATATAGGGACAGAGAAAGCGACTTTGTTTTATACTATGTAGTGATATACTCCAAAAGAATTTAAATGACACATGATTTTAAAATTCCGTACCGAAATGATTGGAATCAACTTGCGTGCTAGTCGATGCGCTTCGTGGCCTCTTTGGTGAAGTGCTAGTATTAGTCCCTTGAGTGGTACCATTATCTCTACTGCTATCCTGCTTCAACTCGCCGTCTCCAGGTAAACTGACGCGTCTCTTGTCCCGCTCACTCTCACGGTCTTCAGTCTCGAGTTCTTTATTCGCTATGTTCTCACTTATTGTTGAGATCGGTGGAATCTCTAATGGTTTCTCTTCTTCTGGTACATCGTTTTCACTTTCTGACTCTTTGTTTTCGTTTTCATCTACTGCTTTTTCGTCTTGGTCTTTTTCCGGTTCAGTCTTTTCGATTTCATCTTTTGTTTCGACCAAGAAGTTCTCTGGTGGGTCTAAGGGTAATTCAGTTTCAGTTGGTGTATCACCGTCTATTGTTCGGGTTGGACTAGCTTTTTCAGGTTTATCTTTAACAGGCACATCGTTGGCTGTTTCATCAATGTTTGCTATACTACTGTTTATCTTTTCGTCTCCTTCGACTCTTGTGACAGCTTCATTTACAATATCCATGACGATATCAGTTGCAATAATTTCAGCAGGTCGTTTATCTTCTTCTAAGTCTTCATGGGCACTCGGCGTGTTAGCAGATAACGCACCAGAATCTGGATCGTCATCCGATTGTACCCCGACCGAATGTAAAGCTGCAGATAAAACTCTGTCTACAAGATCGCGAGCCACTAGTCTTGGATCTTGGTCCTTTCTTCTAGGGCTAGCTGCAGAACTTGGGGTTAGATACAATTCAGATCGGTCGGACAACGACGACCCTGGTGGTTGTGGAGCCGGACTTCCGGATAAAGACGAAGGTAGCCCTTCACTATCATCCCTACCGACAACTTCGGCAGAATCAGGATCCCTAACCGGAATATAATCTAAACTTGGAGCGCGTTCTTCTAACGTCCCGACTCCAGACTCCGAACTTTCTATCAGCGCATCTTCTCTAGTTTCGACTACTTCATCAATAGCATGTTCTCGTGATATCTGTTGGTCATAAGAAGGCATATCACCGACATCTCGTAGCGAATGTCCCGGCCCGAGCTCTGTTTGAGCGGCGTGGTTCAACACCCCCGTTCTCGGTACATCATCGTCATGTTCATTATGCTCGTTTTGGTCGACAGCCATATCTTGTGGTTGTCTCGGTGCGTCCGCGTGTCTATCCCAACCAGATATAGTGGAAATTGGTCTTTGTTGACGTTCCGCTGGGTCTGTTATGTTGTCGGCACGTCTTTGTTCGTAATGCTCGTACATTTGAGCGAATTGAAGTTTAAATTCTTCATAAGAAACCTGAAAATACAACAAAAACAAGTTATAAATGGTCAGTCATCCAATATTGGCTAGTTTTTCTTCAACCAGCTAGTGTTCTTTACTGACCTTAGAATGAACAATAGCTAAAGTGTCAACCCACACTCTCCAACCGCCATACTCGTGTTTGATGGCGTGATGTAGCAACATACGGAATAACGAGTAAACCATGTCAGATATTTTCTGTTCTTCTGCGTTCTTTGGGTGAATATACGCCATTGCTATTAACCATTCCTGAGGAGAGAAAAAAAGGTAGTAAAATAAGTGACAATATAAAAAGGCCTGACGGACGAACAATAGACCTTAATACAAAACAGTTTATGTGGAACCGATCACCCACAAAATTGTCACCCAAAATACCAGAAACTCATAACGTTATAAGAAGTTTCGTTAAGTTAGTTATTGTCATCGCTTAGATTCAATATTAAACGATCACAATGTCATATAAAACACCAGGAACTCATGCCTTTATTATTCAAACTTACTTTATGTCAAAATCAACTTAATTTGCAACACAACAAAAAAAATTACAATACTTTGTCAAAATGAATCGTGGGACCATAAAATTGTCACACAAGATACCAAGGACCCATAACATTAAAAGAAATGCCTTCTCATTTCAAAAGCTCAGATTTTTCACAAAAAACTTTTAAGCACAACCTCTTAAAACTTCGTGGTGGAGCTCAATTATTTTTTGATAGAATGAATTAAATAAATTCATCGTAATAATATCGTTCAAAATACCAGGCATCCATAACTAGCTAAGAGGCTTACCTGCCAAACGGACATCTGCAGGACAGTTCTTCGATTCTCTCTATTGTTACTGCACAATAACGTCATGTCTGATAAGAATAGTTTCTTCACTTCTAAAAGTTGTTCTGTTTGTTTTGATTGGCGAATTAATGTTGCTACTACTTTCAAAATCACTGTAAAAGAAATTTTAGGGTAAATAATCAAATGAAACTGTAATTTTTTGTTGATTGTCAAATATGTATATTATTTCCTGAACTGCAGGCGAGCTCTCTTTATAACTATATGTACTAGGCAATCATAAATATACAGTAGTAACTCACTGGGGTTCTCTAGTCGAAAGTGCGGCTGAGGTTCAGGATGGCCGGTGTACAATATCTGCTGGCCAACATGCTCGGTGAGCAGCTCATAGAGCGCGTTGTAGACTGGCAACGATAGGGCTTCGCCCCCCGCGCTCAATCGTCCGGCTAGTAGGGTGTACAGGTTATGTGGGGACATTACGTCGTATTTACGTCTGAAATTTAGAAAATTGTGGGTAATTTCAGCCATATTGTAAAGGTCCTAAAAATCACAAGTCCTTTTAAAGTACCAACGGCATAGCCTAGCCAAGTTTTCTGGCATTTCGAGTCGACCAAGTTGTTGCCAAGTCTGGCTGCATTTGTATCAGGACATCATAAACCACAAGATAGCTATACTCACTTATGCGTGCTCCGGCTCAGAAAGAACCCCAATAACTTCAACGCCTGCAACCTAATGAGTTGACTCTCTGAAGCTAGCAGTTTGAAGATAGTCCTAACGCCGCCTTTAGCGTCGAAAGCTGGCACCATCGAGCTCGGGTGTTCGGACATTAGAGATATTAGCATTTGAAGGACGTCGTGGAGGTTTTCATCCTAAAAGACAAGTGTAGAATTGTTTGCTAAGGTTGGAGTTCTACTGGTCAGTTTAACAGCGCCGTCTGTCCAGTTATTGATAATAAGATGACGTTAATTGAATTTGACATGATTTATTTTATATTGTTGACGTTGGATTAATTATTTTACATTAAACTATAGTACTTTTGATTTATTAATACTTAATATTTGCATGCTAAGCTAAGCGCTGGTGAAATGTGTTGAATTATATTTTTAATATATCATATTTCAAGCAACATGACATTCATTCATTCAAAGTGATTACGTTTATTACAAAGTACTTAGTACCATTTTTATTTTGATAGAAATCTTAAGGATAAGAAGGGTCATAAATAGTTCAGTTTACCTCATGCATAGTGGTCAAGTAGTTGAGAATAGACTGCAATTCATCCTCTTTGACACCATTCCCAATCATAATGAGTTGCTTCAGGAACAGCAGGATGTAGGCACGTATCGTTAGGATGTCCTTGTGTGCTGGTCGGGGTCCATCTGAAGTTTTATATTTTATGATTAGGTAGATGTGATGTGATTAGATAGCACTTGGACTTGCTCTGTTGTCATGTCGGTTTAAAATATGTGGCATCGATTTTTAACATGCTTTTATTAGGTCGACCTGTATGTAACTAACTATGTAATGGAATCTAAGGTAACTAATTTTTTATTCTTATATAAGAAGGAACTCTGCAATCCGGAAGTCAAATAATAAATTCGACTTGACTGGGGAAGTGTGAATTTCATGAAGTGAGCGATTGCGAGTCTATGTGAGCGAAACCTGTCTACTGAACAGAAAGCAGCGTTTTAATTAGTTTTAATTTGATTTAAAACCAAATTAAATTCAGCTTTGTCTTTGAAACAGTGGAAGACGAAAAAATTATAATAGTAGAGTAGTACCAAAACTGAGTCTGACGTGTTCAATTGTTGTGTCTTCAAGTCACGAGTGAACAGGTATCTACTAGACACACTGACCCATTACAAGTAGCAAAAATCGCGACTATATGCTAAATACAAAAACCAGAACTCACCCAGACCTTTAGGTGTGATTCCACTCTTCGGCCTCGGATTGACGACCCAGTAATAGAACTTGAGGGTATGTACTGTCTGCAACACCGTCGAGACCCTCCTCACGCTGCCGTAGATGTGAGCATCCGCTAGGAAGTCAGTCGCCAGGTAGCAGTACAACCTAATAACACAATTTACTATTTTATTCAAAGAGAATCTTCTGTTTTCCTCCGCGAAGTAGGGCTTGAAAACTATGTACTAGATATATTATTTGCATGAAATTTATCTGCGACACTAATTTTCAGTTAGAATCTCTGTGATTCGCAGTACGCGAATCGTACCCTGTCGTGTATAATGCGGAGGTCTTAAAGTGACGAGTGAACAGTAGGTATCTTCTAGGTAAAATCAACTGAGATAGTGGTCAAAAGCTGACCTAAGTAGGTACCTATATCATTAAAAAACATCTAAATCTCGTATTCTAAGAAAATAAGCTTATTTAGCTTTTTTTGAAAAGTAAACCAAAACTTACATTAATGTATGATTTGAAACTAATATAATTAATTTTATAATATATCAAAGTTATTAGAAAAGTGACATTTACCATATTTGAATCTAATCTATATATATAAAAGAAAGTTGTGTTAGTTACACTATTTATAACTCGAGAACGGCTGAACCGATTTGGCTGAAAATGGATGGAGAGGTAGCTTAGAACCAGGAAAAGGACATAGGATACATTTTTTTTTTTTTCGGTATTCAAACGAGATCGGGATTTACGCGGGTGAAATTAAATATACGAATTAATAATTCCATATTCAAACCCGCATAAGTTCCGATCCCGTGGGAATATCGGGATATACACTAATATGTATTCTGTGACGTTCGTCTTTGTTGTAAGGCGTTCGACCGAGGGGTTTTCTCGAGCGGCTGCAGTTATTTTTGTTAGTATACCACTACTTTCCTCAGATTTCACTTGGTTTAGGCGTTTTTAATTGTAGATTATGTAACAAACAAACAGACAGACAGATATATTTTTGTTCTATTACTTTTTCGAAGTCCAACAGACCCTTTTTTTTTGATTTGCTGTATCATTACATAGTATAAAACAAAGTCACTTTTCGCCGTCCCTATGTCCCTATGTATGCTTAGATCTTTAAAACTGCACAACGGATTTTGATGCGGTTTTTTAAAATAGATAGAGTGATTCAAGAGGAATTATATAGAAATCAATCATTGAGATTAATGTAATACTAGAGAGGACATCACCGTACACTGCCTCGTTCCGTCCAACTGCACAGATATCCGACCTGACATGGACCTGACGACTTAGTCGCTTGCTAGTTCGTGGAGGTTAAAGCGCTCGTGCATTTTTAATAAAAAATATACGGAAAAATTACAAAAAATGACTCACTGCGTACTTAGATACTGCACAAACAATAGTAGAAAGATTTCTAGAGCTAAAGGAATACCCTACCACAGGTAAATAACTAGATATTATCGATTGAAAATTAAATACGAACATCATTTTTTAGCCGCCATGTTGTGACTTGTTCCGCGTCATTTATCAAAGAGTATAAACAGCAGAGGCGACTGTAGGTAACTTTCCTATTCAATACTAGTTCAATAGTGGAATTTGGCTTTTATTAACACTTTCTACGGTTGTGGTAATATTTGTGTGTAATGTTAAATATAATTTAGGTAGTACATAACGTTGTGTTTTTTAAGTTTCAAAAGATAGGTTTTTTTATATTAGGTACTGAATTTGCCTTAGATAACTGATAGACGTGTGGCAAGCAAAAAAACAAATGCGAGGCGGACTCGCGCACTGAGCGAGGGTTCCGTACACTTATATTAATAATTTGCAAAAATAAATGTTCCTCTTTTTTGCAGTAGATTAGGTAGTAGGTATTGTAGGTATTACGGAACCCTAGTATAAGTATAGTTTTGCGCTTATTCTGTTTAAGGTTTCCTCATCAAAGGTATGAAAATAGGGAAAAATGGATAAAATTCGTTCAAAAACAACGTAGTGAAGAGACTTGATTACCATCCAATTATAGTCCCTATACTTCCCTTTGGGAGATTACTCCCAACATACAAACATAAATGTTATCAATGTTACCTCTTAATAATATTAGTAGGTATAGATGTAAGTAGGTGCCTATAAAAAACCCGGTCAAATGTAAGAAACAGACAGACGGACAAATGAGTGATCCCATAAGGGTTCAATTTTTCCTCTTGAAGTACGGAACCCTAAAAACCCTTAAATAATAGGTAAGTATTAACTCAGTATTTAATATTTTAATTACTTTTATTCCTTAAACTAGCTAGCCCCAGTGCCAAAAAATGGTTCAAATTTTGTACGTAAAGAAGTGACACACAAACACACTAGACACCCACAAACTTTCGTATTTATAATAAATAAGTACATTATTATACCTTTCTGATAAATTTGTTATTGTAAAAAGCCTCTACGTCTACGTGTTGAATTCATTTTCGCCTACCGCAAATTATACCTATGTCAGACACCGCCGCCGATCACAAGATCATCGGCGCACATCTATAATATAAAAATCAATTGCTGTTCGTTAGTCTGGCTAAAACTCGAGAACGGCTGGACCGATTTGGCCAATTCTTTTTTTGTTGTGTTTGTTGTAGTCCAGGGAAGGTTTAAACGGTGAGTACTTACGCGGGTGAAACCGCGGGGCGCAGCTAGTCTATAATATAAAAATCAATTGCTGTTCGTTAGTCTGGCTAAAACTCGAGAACGGCTGGACCGATTTGGCCAATTCTTTTTTTGTTGTGTTTGTTGTAGTCCAGGGAAGGTTTAAACGCATCGGACTTACGCGGGTGAAACCGCGGGGCGCAGCTAGTCTATATCTATAATATAAAAATCAATTGCTGTTCGTTAGTCTGGCTAAAACTCGAGAACGGCTGGACCGATTTGGCCAATTCTTTTTTTGTTGTGTTTGTCGTAGTCCAGGGAAGGTTTAAACGGTGAGAATTTAAAGATCGGACTTACGCGGGTGAAACCGCGGGGCGCAGCTAGTCTATAATATAAAAATCAATTGCTGTTCGTTAGTCTGGCTAAAACTCGAGAATGGCTGAACCGATTTGGCCAATTCTTTTTTTGTTGTGTTTGTTGTAGTCCAGGGAAGGTTTAAACGGTGAGTATTTAAAGATCGGACTTACGCGGGTGAAACCGCGGGGCGCAGCTAGTCTATAATATAAAAATCAATTGCTGTTCGTTAGTCTCGCTAAAACTCGAGAACGGCTGGACCGATTTGGCCAATTCTTTTTTTGTTGTGTTTGTTGTAGTCCAGGGAAGGTTTAAACGGTGAGAATTTAAAGATCGGACTTACGCGGGTGAAACCGCGGGGCGCAGCTAGTCTATAATATAAAAATCAATTGCTGTTCGTTAGTCTGGCTAAAACTCGAGAACGGCTGAACCGATTTGGCCAATTCTTTTTTTGTTGTGTTTGTTGTAGTCCAGGGAAGGTTTAAACGGTGAGAATTTAAAGATCGGACTTACGCGGGTGAAACCGCGGGGCGCAGCTAGTCGTAGATACAATATTAAGTAGGCAGAATAATAAATTATGTCACATCTGCGCGCATTGATAATCTATGAGAACATGACAACCCCCGCTTGCACCGCGCATGCCCCGCGGTCATCAAATGGGCGCACTGTTTTTGTATGAATAGCTTCTCCAGTACGTAGTACTTAATACCTCAATGAAATCAATGCCACTTTTCGTTGTAATTTTATAACTCAAGAACGGGCTCACCTATCCAAACCAAATGTTTAAGCTTTGTTCGGACTATTTAGTAGATGGTTTATGTGAAGTTTGCACAAAATCGGTAGAGCGGTTCTTCGTTTATCACATTTTTTTTATATGGCAAAACAACGTTTGCCGGGACAGCTAGTTTTAAATAAATTAGTTGCGTTATAAGAAAGGTTTCTTTGTATGAATTGAATAGGCTCCGAAAGTACATTGATTCATTGAGAACGACATAGGCTCATTTTTATATTCCCACGAGATCGGGAGTTACGCGGGTGAAACCGCGGAGCGCTGTAAGAAATATAATAGTTTGTAATGCTAATTACCTCGCTTGTACCGCAGCCGGTGTGTGTATCCACAACGCAGGGTTGAACAGTATGTGGTCCAGGAGCTGCCATGTCAGGAAAGATTCACAAAAAGACTGGATTAGCAGAGTTTCTAACTGTCCGATGGTTGATAGCGTATGGTTCTCTTGCTTCCGACTATTTTTATAGGAGAGTCTATAGGTATTTGATATACCTATTTTAGTCTTTTGAGCTAAGTGTTGAAGTATCTAGTCTTTTAAACTGAGTTTTGAAGTAATTAGGTCATTCGCTTTAAGTTCTTTTTAGCTTTTTACTAAGTTCTAAGTCTTTTGAGCTGAGCGATGTCTGTGTATGTTAGACCTACAAATTGCATTGTCTTTTTTATCTAAGATAAAATATACAATGGATGCCGTTTAATATTATGTTTGTCTATGCTTTAAAACCTAGTGCGATATTTATATGATGAGATTAGTGTAATATATTCGTATTTATATCTATTTAAACTAGTGTTGGTGTTAAAAACGTATAGTACACAATCTGTGACACATGTTTTTTTACAAATAACATTAAAGATTCCTGTAATAAGAGGAAAACAAAGGATAAACAAAACAGATTTCATGCTAAGAAACGTAAAATAAACATAAAAAAATACAGAACATCGATTATAGTCATTTTCTAGGTATGAATTGATTTGTGTCATTTCACCATCTACGTTGTTGACCAGTGTATTTGGTGAATTTAGTACACAGCGCCATCTAGCCTCCATACTCAGCAACTAGTCTTGTAAAATGGTGACCAGACAACGTATAGAACACATATTTAAACTTTATATTGTGCAAAACGTGTATATAACACCACAGAATGACGTGGGAGGTGGGGTGGCAAGCAAGAGTACATGCGCTAACAACCATCATAGTTGGACACAAGTGTCGTGCGCCGTGCGAGCGAGGAGGCGGCGAACGCGAGCGATTCAATGCTATGGTAATGTATGGAGAGTGTCGCGGTGAATCGCTCGCGACGTCCGCCGCGATCTCGGGCTCACTTTGAATCAATTCTTACAATTCGATTGAAAACTCGATGAATCTTTTTATGAATTAATTATGAGAACAGTTTTTGACATATACGTACAGTCAGACAACAAAAGTACAGATTCCCATAGTAGTTTTAAAATTGTTATTATTAGAATGCTTACAACTCAAGCAGGACTAACTTTTGTTGCCGGATATAACTCTTTTAGAATTTACAATCGAATTTGTTAAAGTTTACACATGGAACATAAATAAATATTTCCAATTACCATACTTACCCTCTCAACTAAGTATCAGATGATATTTTTCAAGTTGATTGAATGAAAAATATTCACAAAAAATCAGACAAGTGCGAGTTGGATTCGCGCACCGAAGGTTTATGGGTAATCTACGGAACTACTAAACAGATTTTAATGAAACTTAGGTTTCTTGTGATTCTGGGATCAGAACTTACGTGGGTGAACCCGCAGGGCACAATAATTTAGCAGCATCTAACCTGTGGTTTACGCATCTCGTAACTCTTTTATAGTTCATACAAAGTTCAACTGACTTCATGCAAATAATTTAAAATTATTACGCACGAGACGTTTTTACAAAGTTACGTCATCCAGAATTTATTTCTTTGTGAGGAAAATAATTTACCAAAACAAAGTTAAACCATCAACAAAAGGTTTACGACTTGGACAAATCATAATAACAAATTTTATTACGTCATTTCTAACGTATTTAAGTGAGTTTGGGTTTAAAAAACATCTAAACTGGAGTCGACATCGCATCTCTTTTTCTTACCTGTTTCAAAAGTAGATCCGAGTTGGGCGAACAACATGTAACTAAATGCTTGGTGAGATGAAGGAAGGAAGCCAGCGTGTCTGCAGTGAGATGTTCCCTCCCGCATCGCTGGAGCATGTGTGAGATTACCAGGAACCCACGACATTGCAGCATGTGTTGTTGGACTGTGCTGCATGATTCTACCAGGGAACACACGAACCCTAGGAGTTTTGAACTGGAAACAAAGAGTAAACGTAAATCAACTAGAAAGTAGAAACTTTGAAAGTTTTCAAGTGAGCTTGAAAATAAAAATAACATTATTTTCAAAACATAATATTATTGCAAATTCTGCAGTAACAAATTTTTTATTTCTGCATTTTACGTACTTTAGTTTTTATTATTACTTACTACTAAAAATATATATAGGGGGGTGATGTTTCTCGCGTCCGTAGGAGTGTACCCTCAGATACCCTACACGTACTCCCTGGGTGGTGCCAAACGAGGAACAAACGCCGAATATGGGCGGCGGTAAATAACCCAATAGGGTCTCCGTAGGCCCGAATATCTAAATAATCTTCAAAAGGAAGGACCTCGCCAAGACGTGTAGCCGACGTGGCGAGAATCGGGCAAAAAAACCTCCAATGAGAAGTTCCACAAATGAAAGGCCCCTAGTTCCCAGCGGCCCTACTAGTCCTGGTTACGACAGCGATCGGAGAAACGGTAGGGCAGGGGGTGCTAAGAATCACTGGGAGGGACTCGGCTGTCAAACAACACTGACCCTGGCGACATTGAACAATCGGACAATGAGGAAGCAAACGAAACTTGATGAAATACAGGAAGAGCTCAAGCATATCAAGTACGACATTGTCGGGCTGAGCGAAGTTAAGAGAAGAGGAGAGGGGACTCTAACACTTGGCTCTGGTGACCTGTTCTACTACATTGGCGAAGAAAATAGAACGTATGGAGGAGTAGGCTTCATAATAAAGAAGAACCTGAAAGGGCGTATTGCCGAACTCACCAGTATATCTACAAGAGTGGCCTACCTTGTCCTGCGTTTAAACAAAAGATATGCTATCAAAATCATCCAAGTCTACGCCCCAACCAGCGATCCTAAATATGATGAAGAGGTAGAACCTTTTTATGAGGATATCTCTAAAGCCATGGCCACTGGGGAAAAGACAAGGTTTGTCATAGTGATGGGTGATTTTAACGCCAGACTGGGCACCAGGAAACATCAGGAAAGCTATATAGGCCCCTTTGGACTGGGAGAGAGAAACGAACGAGGTCAAACTATGATCGACTATTTGGAAGCTAACCAGTTGTACGCCATGAATACTTTCTTCAAAAAGAAACTTAAAAGGAAATGGACTTGGGTAAACCCGGATGGTACTGGAAAGCACGAGATCGATTATATCGTTGCAAACCAAAAGCACATAGTGACAGATGTGTCCGTTCTCAACAAATTTCAGACCGGTAGCGACCATAGACTAGTGAGGGCTAGAGTCATATCAAACACCCGTTTCGAGAGAAGAAAGCTTCTGAAACCTAAGCTCGGAAAACTGAACATTCCGAATGGGGTGAGCGAAGGTTTTGAGAAATCCTTGTCAGAAGGTTTAGAACGAAGCGCTTTAGAACACTTCGAGAATGATGTCCAGACGAAGTACACGAAGTTCGTAAACATCATAACGGAAACAGCTGCTAGAGGGTTCACAAGGAGTTCAAAACCAAAAGCAGATATACCAGACCATATTATAGCCCTCATGACCCAGCGTCGAGAGATTGGTGCCGACGAGTTTAATAGCTTGAAACATCGAGAACTCAACAAAAGGATCGGTAAGGAACTAAAACGAGAGCTGCGCCAAAGGAACGTTAAAGAAATCCAAAGTATTATTGAAAACAATAAGGGCTTTAAGGTTTTCCAAAGATCAAACGCGACCAACCTACCGAACAAGCTAAGACGTAACACTCAACACCTGGCTACCTCTAACATACGGGAGATGAGAGAGATTACGGAAGAATACTACGGTAACCTTTATCGATCCAAAATTCCAAAGCCTTCAATTCGGGATCCCACAGATAAACGTGCACCACTGCGTAAGCACTACACAGAGGATACACCCGAATTTAGCTCTTACGAGATACGTCAGGCTCTGAAAAGGCTCAAAAAGAATAAAGCTCCAGGAGAAGATGGTATATCTGTTGAGTTATTAAACGCCGGTGGCTCTGCGGTCATTAAAGAACTGAGGCAGCTGTTCAATGAGGTCCTTTTCACAGGAACAGTTCCCACGGAGTGGACACGAAGCTTAGTAGTGCTTTTTCACAAAAAAGGGGACAACACTCTGCTGAAAAACTATCGCCCTATATCACTGCTAAGTCAAGTGTACAAAGTTTTCTCTAGAGTCATTACCACCAGACTTAGTCAAAGGCTCGACGAGTATCAACCCAGAGAACAAGCCGGTTTCCGAAAGGGTTTTGGAACGACTGACCACATTTTTACGCTGAGGCAAGTCATACAAAAAGCCGAAGAGTACAATAGACCACTGTATATGGCGTTCGTGGACTACGAAAAAGCGTTCGACTCTGTGGAACACTGGGCAGTTACAGACTCTCTAAAAAGATGCCACATAGACGAGAGATACATCCAAATTCTTAGGAATTTGTACAGGTCCGCAACAATGACTATACAACTAAGCGAAAACACCAACCCAATCCCTATTCAGAAGGGTGTACGTCAGGGAGATGTTATTTCACCAAAACTGTTTAACAATGCGCTGGAGGACATCTTTAAGACACTTGACTGGAACGGGAAAGGAGTCAATGTGAACGGTGCGTTTCTGAACCATCTCCGATATGCAGACGATATAGTGATCGTATCTGAATCAGCGTCAGAACTTCAGACAATGATAACGCAACTATATCACGCGTCGCTCAAAATAGGCCTAAAAATGAATATGGACAAGACGAAGGTAATGGCAACTGCCGATTCAGCCCCTTTCCCCATTTCATTGGACGACCACGAACTTGAGAAGGTGAAGGAGTATATGTACCTGGGACAACGGATTACTCTTGATAGAAACTCTATGGAGGCAGAAATCAGTCGTCGGATACAGTTGGCATGGGCAGCTTTTGGAAAGTTAAATATGGTATTTAAATCCAAAAAACTACCACAGTCTTTAAAAACAAACGTGTTCAACCAATGTGTCCTTCCGACAATGACGTACGCTTGCGAAACCTGGCCGCTGACCATAAAGCTGATCCGCAGACTAAAAGTGACACAGAGAGCAATGGAACGCATTATGCTCGGAATATCTCTACGAGACAAAGTGCGCAATACCATCATTCGACAACGCACCAAAGTAATAGACGTAGGGTACCGCGTCGCTAAATTAAAATGGGCGTGGGCTGGACATGTGTGTCGAAGGGGAGACGGAAGGTGGAGCAAAGCTGTTCTCGAATGGAGACCAAGAATCGGGAAGAGAAGTGTGGGCAGACCACCAGCCAGATGGTCCGACGACATAAAAGCTCATGCTGGGGCAGCGTGGTCCAGAAGGACCGGTGATAGGACATTGTGGAGAGGCGTTGGAGAGGCATATGCCCTGCAGTGGGCTAATACATGCTGCTGAAGAAGAAGAAGAAGAAAAATATATATAAATTTTTATTGAACATTATCAAAAAGAGAATTCTGAAGTAAAGTTATTTTAACTGCTTCCATGTACAATTATATTATTTGTCACTAGTACTACTGGTAGTACATTGTATCAGTTGTACTACCAGTTGTACTATCAATGAACAAACCCGAAGGAAATTGCTTGTATTTTTTTTAGTAGTACTAGAGAAACAATAAAGTATCATTTGTACTACCAGTTGTACTATCAATGAACAAACCCGAAGGAAATTGCTTGTATTTTTTTTTAGTAGTACTAGAGAAACAATAAAGTATCATTTGCACTACCAGTTGAACTATTTAGTAGTACTACTGATCCGGTGCGGTACTAAGATCACATGAAAGTAAAGAGCTTCAAGTGTTAAAGTACTGAAACGTTTATTTCCCCCCAGCTGCACGATATCTTAAAAGCTTAAGAAATACGATCGAATTAGCAAGAATTCTACTTAAGTATGTACTTTAAGGTGTAAAGTCGCGTTACGTGCTAATAAGTAAGTCATGTGGGGTAATGATGTCGTAAATATTTGGTTAACAAATCTTAGATATCTCAGTGAAGGCGGGAATTAACCTACCTATATACGAGCACAAGTAGGTACTTATATGCAAAACCCAACCTTTGATGTGAGATTCTGAGATACATTTTAACATAAAAGCATGAAATCAACTGAGTGTGGTGAATAATTTAGAGTAGCTATTCCTCGAGGAGCGCTCGTATATCAATGAATTTTAACATTATTAACTTATATTATTCCGAGTATAAAGTCTTGTAATTATTACGTTTAAAACACTTCAAAAAGCAATCATTTTATGATAAGTATAAGTTTTTCTCAATTTAAAATGTAAATTATTGCTACTATAAGTTACCTAGCACTTTTTCCTTCATTTAAATGTATTCCTATTTCCCTATTTACTTCCTGGTTAAGAGGAAAGGGTACCGGCGCTCTCTCCATACAAACGTACTTAGTCGACTGTTTCCTCTCTGAATACTGACACTAGAGAAAATATTTTTGTTGCATAAAGCTTATAACTGCCATGACCATGCCCCTATGTTACGGACGATAATTTAACGTGATAACGTCATAAAAATTAATTTTTTTTCGTTATTCCTTTTTTTTTCCTTTATTTAGTCTTCTATTCGTCACTCATCACCATAACACAACCCCAGATGAGCGATATCATTATTAAATACTCTTCCTAAGTTATCATGACGCGTCTGGTCATATTACCATGACGCATGACGTCACACAATATTGCCGTGACACTTATTTGCGAATGCAGGTGTTCCACCAATTTATTAAACGTTATCGCGTCAAAACAAAACCCATGTACCCTCTTCATTTCTTTACAAATTACTAAACCTATCTAAATAGATAATTACTTTCCATTCTAAGCATCGATGAGATCTTCCGCACTATATCCCAACATACAAGCACCCCTATATGTAGGCCCTTGCGGTTAGAACCCCCACAAAGAGCCAGTTCAACCGACCGTCACATAGGGATCCTTTCTTTGAGCCGCTGCTGACACGAGGGATCACGTCATGCATACTCAAATACTATCGTTTAATAGTTGAGAGCGAACTACAATCTCTAAATAGGAATAAACATGGCTTTTTATAAAAGTTGTTGCCAAAAACCCAAAAACTTAGCTCTACCATTGAATAGTCCTTTCAACGCTTATAATAATTAGCTAAAGCCATTTTTTTTTCAATTATAGAAAGATTAGGCTCCGAAAATACTAGACTTGATTAGGAGTTACAAAGGCTACTTTTTATCCCGAAATTCCCACGGGATCGGGCCTTATGTGAGTGAAATCCCCCATATTTCTTTAATCTAATTTTCGTTTTACCTAAACAAAGTTAAGGTAATGAAGTACTTAGGTGTGGGAAAGTTTACAACGCCACCTTCGTTATTAGTATTAGTTTCAAACAAACTATTTAGTTTTACTGCCAAAACAAGGCACCCTAATTAAATTTAATGTCTCGTACGGTAATTAAATAAACCGCAGCGGCTTTACGTTAATAATATAAATTGTCACCAGTGGAAACAGACATAAATCTCACCATTAAAACTCGGTGAGACACCAGGCAATTAGGAGTTAGTAGGAGGTAGATCTGGAAGTTTGTATTAGCATTGAATTGAATTTACATAAAGAGGTTACAAGCGTTTGTTGAACAATGTTGATTTTTATAATAAAAACGTATGCAGCGCTGTAATATAAACCGAATCCAAATATCAGGAAAGCATAGGTGTTCAGGATATTTAAACTGGAATTTCTACGCGATAAAACCGATAAACGTGACAGATTGGAACATATAGGTATTAGCATGTATTGAATAAATACATGTGCTTTTCCGTTTAAATGGTTGAAAATGTCATCGCCATAATATCAGAGCATAAAATAATAACCAACGTAGTAGTTACATTTAGGTCTTGTAGAAGGTAATTATGCAGGCATGACTTGGTGCTTATTTCGTGGCACATAGCAGCAAGTCATCGTGACCTATTACCGAACCTCTCTCGAGAGAGCAAAAATGTAATTTTCCCGAATACAATAACAGCCCAAAATAAAAACATAATTCAAAGCACTTTTGTTCTTAGCCTTGGGATAATATTAAGAGGAAAGGGTACCGGGGGCTCTCTCCATACAAACTATTACAAACGACGTAGTCGACTGTTTACTCCCTGGATAATGACACTAGAGCAAATATTTTTGGTGCATAAAACTTATAACAGCCATGACCATTGACCATTTTTTTAAATCTTAATTTCTATGATAGCATAGTTATGGAAGTTATAGATTTTATGGCACAAAAATATTTATGGTAGTGTCATTATCCAGGGAGGAAACAGTCGACTGCGTTTGTATGGAGAGAGCGCAGGTACCCTTTCACCTTAAGGAGACTCGTGACCGAAAAAAATACCACAATATTTTGTAGTTCTTAAGCAAATAAAGCCTTAAATGTAGTTCTACTATAGATAATCCAGTCAAATTTAGTTTGTGTGCGAGTTCAAAGTGTCGATTTGAGGACGACAGTGAAAGTGCATTTAGCCGGGTAATCCGTATCCACTACGAATATTAATGAACGGCTTCAAACTCCATATTCAGTGATTTAGTTGAGAATTCGCAACTTTATTCACGATCTGGCTAATAGCTCCCAACTATGAGTAAAACTTTATTTTATAGAGGGGATTTACGACAATTTGCGGCCCATTATGGTAGCCTATTGATCACTCTGTAGACAGTTATTACTGTGTTTTACGAATTTATTATTGTTTTTACATTGTTTTCGGGATAAATATGACTTTGAACGCAAAGTTTTAGGGGACTGTATTACATATGAGTATATGACGACATAACAATAGATTAATAGTTCTCAATAGTTCTACATTCCTGATAATGTCAAACATATTCTTCTTCGTAACTCCTACATTATTAGTAAAATCAACCTACACTTACCACAATAAAGGATCCCGTTTAGGATCAGCAGCAGGATTGTCATGTGGAAGGTCCAGCTGAGCGAACAATGGAAACAGGACTTGGACTCCACCTATCGAGTTCAGAGCGCTGTGTATCGAATGTGTTACTACTGCCTTCACTTCCTGTAACATTTACAAAATTATATCGTATAACTAGGATATCATGCATGTTGTGTTGCTGGATTCATATTTCATTAACTGTACCGTTTAGAAGATCTCTTATCTGATTATGTGCCCCTAGTATAGTAGTTTCTGAAGAGTCATATTTAAATCGAAGGCACACCACATCATTTTTTAGTTTTTCGAACTGAATTTCTTCAAATTAGTCATTAAAATGACTATTTTAATTAATTTAAACAATTTTGGAACCAAGCCTGGAGGGATCACTACACTAGCGTTTTAGCAAATAAAGATATATTAACTCTTCATCGATAGGGTACTCACTTGCAGCATCAACGCATGCGGCGTATGAACGAAGTATGACACGTTCCCTTTAGGAGCGGACTGGAGACAGAGCTGACCATCAGTCGCTACCGGGTTGTACATGAACACGATAGCTGATGACAACTTCCCGTCATATAGTACCTGGTGGTTTTTACGTTTATATCAAAAAGATTGCTTAGTAAGAACATTTAATGTTTTAAATAATCGCACGTGTGGGCTACTGTTAGGAAAATAATTCAGTAACCCATATGTACAACAACTCATTATTTTGGTACCACACATGTTTTTATCATCATTTGATTGCTTAGTGAACGAAGCACACACGGCAGTGCGGCCAGCAAAGCTCAAAAGATTATGAACGGAGCAAGCTCAGTTCACACCAATCCAGGGCTAAAAGTGGACCCAGGACTGAGAAGGTGAGCCATGACAAATGCCCGGTTGTTATATTATATCACGATTTACTTTCGAATTACTAAGAATATCAATAAGTCATTTAAAAATTATTTCATTTGAAAGAAATTAAATTCACTCTTTGAAAATTTTAACCAGTTCAAAAGCAATCAAATTAAGATACTTAGGTCATTTTTTAATAAATAAATTCTCAATAATAAGAAAACAACAATTAATAATTTAACAAGAATAAAATATGTATTAAAATAAAAAATGTAAAAACATGCAATGGAAATTAGTTAAGTAATGTGATTAGTGAACATTTAAAGTTACAAATTAAACAAAAAATACAATAAAACATCAAATAAGTTCCAAGCCCATGCACACATTACAACAATTATGACAAATAGGAACATACTTACGTAATTAAAATACCTAAGACATACTGAATAAATACTACACATGATACAAGAACTGAATAAACTGAACTGTTTTGTTTAAGTTAACTATTTTAACCTTAAACTTGGACAGTAGTTTTATATCGTTATTAAGAAGCCTTTTTAAGCGTTCTAGTATCTTTAACTATATATTATGTAAACAAAAATATAAGGATAAACAAACCGTAAGTATCACAAACGCTAACAATTCCAACCGTAGTGTCAGTAAGTGGGTAACACTAAAAGCATCTCACGTAACGTACTGAAATGGAGGGATTATATGACCCTGACGACGCGGACGGACAAACAGATACTCTTCGTATACAAGTACTAGGTAAACATAACTAACTTGTAGTGTTTTCTGTCAACTTGATGGGTGATACCACTAAAATATATCTAGCTACGGCTTCGGAATAAAATTTACGAAGTTATGCACTGATGTACGGTAGAGATAAGGGCCGGGAAATGTAGGGGAGCTGAGACTGAGAGGCCTGGCAAAGTAGACAGGCGTGCATTACGCGGCTAATCTAAGCGTGAAGGATAGAGTGCACTCAGTGCTACAACTCTATGCATATTTGCATAGGTTAGGTAGGCTGGGGGTAAATGTAAAACATGTCTAGATAAATTAAATGCGACTATACCGAGAGACTGGTATTATGAAACACCAGGCCGTCATAGATTAAAAAAGTCTTTTGAAACTTGAATGAAGTTACTACAATAGCCATTATACACAAGATGAGCAAAGCCATGTCCATGTAATGAAAAAAAAGTAACCACCAAAAAGGTGAGTAAATGTTATGATTATGATGCGCAATATACCAGGCGGACATGAGATAAGAAGAGTACCTTTCAATGAAATAAAAAAGCCATCCGAACTTTACTATGTAGCATTAAGATTATAAAATTGAAGCAGTCCATCACATAAACTCGCCTTGTTATCTCGGAAGGAACTGGTAAGCATGGAGTTTATCGTGAAGGTAAGTCAGTTAAAAGTATAAACTCCTTCAGTTAGATCCAGAGAGTTATAGTACACAGAAGATACACTTTACTTGAATTCGGTATTATATTCGCGAACGTTCGCTAACTCGCAAACTTTTATGGGTGCATCTTTCAAGTGATATATGTGGGCATGTTGCAAGGTTCAAGCAACTTAGGCAGTGTCATTAGCGAACATACTTGTTATTATATAACTTATACAGTAAGCATAAGTTAGATAATGAAACCGTGAAGATGTTACGGGATAAGACAACTTTTATTGCAAATTAAAATAGACATAGTTTAATTCAATAACAAAGAACAGTAGACTACTATTTGTTTAGCGATAATCTGGTGGTGATCCCTATAGAGTAAATAGTCTGAAGAGTTCGAGACTTTTAGACAACAAAAGTGAAGATAAACTCTAATTCGATAGAGGTTTCATTAAGTGTAGTTAGAGGTCGTCAACTTGATTCGACTCCTAGTACGTACCTTTAAGTTCATTGACTAGAATGGTTCAAACAATTTGTACCTTGACAAGATTAAATATTTTGGTGAAAATAAGCAAATAAAAATAAATAGCATACCTAAAACCAGACTATTTAAGTGTGATAAAGTAATATAAATTTTCACTTGTGACACTAACTATAAGATTCAATAAGATTTTTTCCAAACTTAAGAGATAAACTTTTGGTAACTTATTTAAACAAAAAGCTCTCAAAGTCATAACTTAGAGAATGTTTGTAGCAACTACCAGGGTCTCATAACAGGCAGGAGGTTGCTCGAGGCACTGAAAGTTTTATTAAAGGAACGAAGTTTGTGACACTGTAGATGCGGCATAATCGCGGCATGCGGATGTGAAAATCAAAACAACTTCCACCTTGTTTGACGTTAAGTTTGAACCAGGTTTATATTATTTTCTCATTAAATTCGCGAAATTACTTGCCGAGTATCAAGTAACTAATATTCAACGTTAAACATATAGATGAAACCGAAATTAGTGATAGCTAGACGCAATAGAAAGCTATAGTTAAATATACTAAGAATGATAGATATTATAGTCTATAACGTTTTTTTTTTTTTTTTTTTGCCATTTATTTAACATTTAAAAGAAACTTAAAAAACATTCAGTACTTAACCTAGCACAGCGAAACCACTAAGGTTTATAATTATGCTAAGAGATTGAAATTTACGTCGATCTAGTTCAATATACTCGTAGTTACGAGTAGGTATGATTTAACAATTGTAACGGTACGTACTTACGATAATTAGACCGATTTGGTACTTACATTTTTTATTTTATTTCGATGTAACTAATAACTTAACCAATAAAATCAAATTTGTCGATGTTTGATCGACTACAATATAGTATGAAAGATTAAAATCTAAAATCAATTTAAAAATGTAAAGAAATATGATGTTTTTATTAAATCTTAAGAGATAAAAGAACCCTTTAAATCTGACAGTCAACTAATAACAACGTAAATAAAAGAGCTAACAAGACAATAGTCTCAGCTTTTTTCTGTTTATTATGATTACACATTTTAATCTAAAAGCAGCATTGAATTTTCAGCGCAAACATTAGCTTTGTCTAGAGAAAGGTTAAATAAAATACGAGGTTACAGCCTGACAAGGTTTTTTTAAACGTGGCAACAATGGTAACATTTCCGCTTCCTGGCCACCTTCTGAACAATATTTTTCTAGTTTTTCCCAGAGGTATTTTTTATACTTACGAGGTATAATATGTGCAAATTTTCATGTCATTAGGGCCTACATTAGGGACTGGCCGATGATTTAGAGGTCGTTTACCCTCAATTTAATAGTTCCCATAAAATATAGGTTTCATTGTTAGTACAACGTAAATGGCCATTTTCAACACCATCTAAGAGCATGGGTCTGATCGTAATTTAACCAAACTCCTTTAAGAGTTTTTTAGATATTAGACAAATGGAGAAAACATTATAGTAAAAGTTATTAAGACTACATAAACCAAAAGAATATCATAGTTTTTATTTTCAAACAATATGGGTTCAGTTTTAAAATAAAAAACACATAACAACGGTGTTACATGCAAATGACAGGCAAACTTTGCATCGCTGCCTTCTACTGCTACAATAACCTACCAGGGTATCATAATTCATAGGAGCGCTATAAAATTTTATTACATACAAGTAATGAGAATTCAGAAAGTGCCTAGATAAGGGTAGTGTAGACTGTAGTGTCAGTTGTAACGTACAAGTAGCTACGATGCATGTTATAGACATCACTTACCATCTAAAGTTACTAGCGTGGTTTATTACTCTCCCGTTTTATTATGTAATCGCTCGACCGTATAGTCTTAAATATTTTAACTACATAAATATTTGACTTATGTAGAGCGTGTCTGGAGAATCAGAACCGTAAAAACCTGAACACACATCCTAGACTAAATAATAAATGGCTTATTTTGTTAGTTATTTTGTATTCGATTTATTAACTGCTTTTGAATATTATCTATTATGCAACAATAGAAAGAACTTAATATAATGTTTAAATTTACGTAAATACTTATTCTGTTTAAATATTAATAAGCCTTCTTTACTAAGAGGTTTATTAAATTTGTTCAAAGTTTTGCTAAAGTTTGAATATTCATAAAAGATTTAAAAGGAGAACCACCAGGATCACATGGTCTGATGGATATTAGTCAAATTAAGACTCCAGCGTGTCTCTGTGCTCATTACAATTCATTCTGGCGAGGTGACTGTTTAGTTAAAAAACAATTAGCGAAGTTTTAATGACTGCCGCCGCTAACTTTCGGGTAGAAATCGTCATAATTATCATTTTAATGCATTTTTTTATGGAAAAAGTTTGGTCCATCAATATACAAATTGAAAAAGGGACTCTTCGAACGACTACGAAATATTTCTAAACAATTTGGGTGTCTAACTTTCTGATATCAAGAAACAAGACTAACTTAACCAATTAACATTTATTTCAAGTTTGGATCCTAAGCCGATGAAATAAGATGCTTAAACTGAGTCGATTAATTTAGACTCAAAACTAAGTCTATTGAGTTTCAGTAGAAATTCATTTACTGGATATCATTCCGAGATTAATTAAATGGAATATTCTAAATGCTTTTAAAAACCTTTACTATTTAATGAATAACTCGAGCGATTGAGTGTTTTCTCAGAGTTCAAAACTAAGTTACAACAAAGATTGAGAAGTTTAAACTTGCAAAGCTTAACGCTCTTATTACGAAGTAGGGTACCAGGACATCATGAAAGTGCGGTAGTGGACTAAAGAGTCGCTTAACCCGAGTCCATTTGGACGTTACGAGTCGACCTTAAACGGGGAAAGTTTCCCGAAATGGCCGTGGACAATGGTCTGCCTAAACAATCAGCATTAAACTTGCAAACACTAAACTTTATTACTGAAACGATAAAATTCAGTTTTAACAGAGCTGGCGTAATTCTGACCTTTTCATGGATATAAAGATAATAGGGAATCGACTCGGACACGTTGTTGCCCCTAATCTGTGAACTGACAGTTCCGTGTTTAGTTAGGTTACAGGGGTACCTACGAGTATTTGCAAACTCATGAGATAACACTATTAACAAAACATTTTAATTTTAAAATTACGATAAATATACGAGGCGTATTTTGATTATAAAGATACCGAGAGATGAAAAGGTTTAATTATTAACGAATCCAAATGATTCCAGTTAAATAAAGGTTAGAAAATTGAAAGTAAATATTTAACAACAAATTAATGAGTGAGCGGAGAATCGACAAAATATTTGAACAAAATTTCGTAAATCGGAGATAATTTGTGAGATTGCTGAGAATCCGCACGATTTCACTCGAAATCGGAACGCCAGCCAACTTAACAATCGAAGGTATTACGAAGCCTTTTGTACACTTGTGCCTTTTGTTACTATTATCATTATTTAATAAAATATACCTATCCATTTAAACCCATAGGATTTGTAAATTAAATGAACAAAGTTAAGAGGCTTACAGAAGCTTACTATTAATTACTATCGAACTGCATAAAATACGATATAGTGCATAGGGATTTCGGAATATAGATATTTGTCCTTTATTCGTTATATCCTATAAGTAGTCCTATTCAAACGAAGTCGCGGATATAAACTAGTAAGTTATAATACTAGCGTTTAGCTCCTGTCTGCCCTTCGAAAGATAAATATGAATCATGCAGTTAAGACACCCCATTAGTGTATTAAGTTAGCCTTAAATTAAAGGCACCAAACCCCACGTGCTCTATCAGTAAATCTTACTTATCAATTAAGTGCGGTTAATAATACCGAAAGTTAGATTAAATCCTAATTATGGCAGAAGGCAAACGACTGACATTTGTCGCCTTTACGTCACCAATAAGAGCGCTAGGTACTATTGGTCTTCTCTGTAAAATGAGACCAGACGACGGTTCAGCAACCTGCGGCTCGCGAGCCACATGCGGCTCTTTAGATGTCAAGCTCTTTAGTTCAATATGCAAATATTACATAATATTTAAAACAATACCGCGAGTTTAGGCACTTATATTCGACGCATGGAATGGTTTTCCCGATTGCTACAGGTAAAGAAGTTGGCATTTGGAGTGCTGACTATCTTCAAAAACTTTATTTACGCAAGTACTAATTATTGTTAGGAAACAAATTGTGACTCTTTAAAAACTCTGAAATTTAGCAAATTGTAATTTTTGACTTTTCCGACTCAAAAGGTTGCCGACTCCTGGACCAGACCAATAGTAAGTATCATTTTTGGTAAACTAAAGGCAACAAAGTCCGTTATCTGTTCTGGACCTATATGTTATTTTCTCATGCTCGTTCTTGCAAGGTATTGGTTATCAAACCATTGAATTAAATATCCTCGTTACCCCAATATTTATTGTCTAATTGATATATATCTTACGTCATGTATATTCTGCGTAGGATCGTGAACGAGATCGCCGTATCTGTCTGGGTGGACGTCAGTGGTAGGCAGCTGTATCGGACACTCGGTGTCGAACCTGAATTGACCCTGTTGTTGGGCAAATGTTGGTACAGTACTGTGAGGAGGCTGTGCGGGCTGAGGACTGGTCGTTCATTTACGAAGTAAAGACGGTCACGTCTTTCAAATTATTGCTATACTATCGGTGGTATAGCGCATACTTGCTCTAGATAAGCTTAGTAATACTTCTCCCAAAGAAAGCAGATCGTAATTATAAACCCGAGAATCAAGATTTAAATATCAGTTTGAGTTACTTTCTGTAACAACAGCGTAACAATTATAGTTACCTTCGTTGTTTAAACATTTTTATTAAACGACTTTCTATATTCCAGTAAATGAACCATCAGTCCTAACAAAACACAAAAAAAAACATCACATAAGCATAAAACACTAATAATGTCTGCAGTACGCAAGCTGCGCGCCATGCTTACACGCTTGCATGCTTCAACGTCTAAGAGCATAGAGGCATGGGCTGCGGCCACTTCGCGAGCTTCATCCGCCAAGCGACGCCCGCGCGGCGTTACATCCTCTTTCACAACTACGCATGCTTCTTCCTTAGCATCCTTTGTAGGCAGCACTTCAGGACTTTCAGGAATTTCGGAAATATCAGGATTCTCAGGGGTTATGGGGCATTCAAGGATTTCTAGGTCGGATTTATCGGAAATATCAGGGTTGTCAAGCTTGGGAGCGGGCTCGCTCACCCTTTTGTGGTTCTCCGGTAAACTGATGTTGCATTCGTTGTCGAATCGGAATTGACTCTGTTGGTCCACGGTTAGCAAGAAACAAATGTTAACATTTATAAATTAGGCTAAGATCAAATACCTAATACCAAATGTCGTTCGAAAGATGTAAGTAAGTGGCTTAAACTCGTGGTTCATAATATCATCTACCTGTATATCTTTCTCATAGAACAATAATATTTTATCACATTTAGACACAGACTAATGCAAGCCTGGTACCACATACCTTATATCCGGGTCCTAGCCTGTGCATGGCGCAAATCTGATGCGTGGTGAGGGCTTCCCCGAAGAGGTAAATAGCTGCCATCTGACCACAGAAGACCCTCTCCTCATCCAGTTCTGCCGTTGCGCCGATATAACATTTGTCGAAGGGCTATAACAAAAACACTTCAAATAAGATACCAATATCGTTCCTTGGCATTTTAACCTCTAGTAAAAATTATTCACACAAAAGATTATCTCAAAGAATACCCTAAAACCCCGGCGGAAACCCGGACGATATCCGTGATCTTCACTAATAATCTCAGTAGGCATTACAGTAGCAGTTTTTTCAGGAACATTCCAAGATTACAGGTTCTCATCACGTACGAAGTTCAACTGTAGGATTTCGGCATTAAGCTGATATTTACATGCCGTTTCAACGCAATGGCTTGTGGATAACGACGTACTTGACTCCTTCAAACGAAACGCCTGAATTACATGCTGCTCTAGTACTTTTCATGATTAATACTTAATACCTTTTATTTTCCGCGTAAAAAAATATGTAAAAAGGCTATAAAAAAATCAATAAGCCTATTTTATAAGTATTTATGCTAAAAGCTTTTCACTTTTAAATGAAAGTTAGTGAGACACCAACAAAAGTTAGAGGTAGGCAGAGTCTCATAATATGCGTCAGGTAAGTACTTAATCATGTTATTTTTGAAACGCTTGCAGAAATATCAAGTTATAAGGCGTATTTCATAGGTCGTCAGCATTTTATCGGCAACAGAGTACCTTCGATCATCGTCCTGCGGTAACTCGTTACGCATTTTATATTAAACAACTTTTTCACAATGTTTACGCCTCAGGGCACCTAATCATGGAAACAAATTATCCTCATTCGGATTCCGATATGGCTCTAGGGTAGATTTAAAAAGTTTTCCGTCGCCAAGAATCGGTTAAAATGTTTCGTCAAGAACTTTTATTTAAGGAAAATTCAATTTTCCAAGTTTAGTTCGGGATCTTATTTAGTTTAGCCCTGGCTTCTACCGCTCAGCGTGGCTATAACGCTCTGTTCACTACTACTTTGTATAACTCTATTAACTTAAGGCTTTTAGTTATGGTCGTCGGAAGCACGAACAAAACGTTTCTTTTTAATATTTTAATTTCTAAAATGTTCCTAATTTAAAATGAAAAGATGACATTCATAATTAAGGCAAATAAAGAGCAAATTCTTTATTCAAGAAATGTTCCCACAAAATAGGACTCCTAATTATTCATGCCCTCCTTATAATTATGGTTCTTATTTGGAAACAGCTAATTTGAGACCCTCGTCGACGTCGACTTAAAAAGCACAAAGAATTTCACAAGAAAATACACTTTATTCTTAACATTTGCTGCTGTATTGTCTTTTAATTAAAATAATGATGAAAATGTAAATTGAACTCGGAAAAACCTATTGACAAATTAAATAGATTAGAAAATAAAAAAGCTCGCTTTGAGTTGTATTTTGATCTCTGTATTTTGAAACTTTAATAAAAGTTATACTTAAGTGATGATATAGTAAAGTATCCTAAAATTACAATGAACAGTTAGCTTCTAGTTATAATAGCTCCTGCCTATCATGTGCTCCTAATACAGGTTCATTTGACAACAACTATGCGTGACCACGATCTTTGAATATTCATAGCCTGCATGCATGCCGCCCCGGCCCAGCGCGGTCGTTATAACTAGGTAGATACGAGTTCAACGTTTCTCATTTAATATTGAAATTATTTAAAGTAACTACTAAAGAATACATAAATTATTTTAATGCCATAAAGATTTTGCTTTTGTGCAGTATTTTGTTTGAAGATTGTACATTTCCCTTTAAATTTAAACAGACATTCTCTCTCAAAGCTTTACTGTTTTCAACCTAATAAGGAGCACCGTCTGCTTCGTATTTCATTTTCAATGAATCTCAGAGTTCTGATGGAAAGTTTCATATAGGTACAGCAGGTTTCTCACATTATTATGAAGTCCTCGTATTCCCGCAAGGAATTTGCATGCATTTACTTGATATAAATTGTTCGTTACGACAGACACGTGACGACTGGAACGCTAAACGAGAATGTTCCACGCAGATAACTGGATGTATTATGTTAAGCTTCTACGAAGTTATGGTCTCCTGGTGCTTCGATATGGTTTAAGATGTAGTTTAAGAGGTAGTTTTATTGAAAAGTAATAAAAATCGAACTATAAAGTCAACTAAGAAATTCTTCTAGAATAATTTTAACATTCAAAAATCATTAATTCAATCCTATAAAATTTTCACGACTTTGTTGTATTAAAAAATGGATGTTACATTTTTTACATATATATTATTACTAGCTGTCCCGGCAAACGTTGTTTTGCCATTAAAAAAAAAAAACTAAAGGAAACAAAATAAAAAATAGATGTTGGCCGATTCTCAGACCTACTGAATATGCTCACAAAATTTCATGAGAATCGGTCGAGCCGTTTCGGAGGAGTTCAAATTCGAACCCCGTGACACGAGAATTTTATATATTAGTAGATAGATTAATGTATCCTAGTCCAAGTACAAACGGAGCTCTAGATCATATAGAATACCTACCCAGGTATTTGCTTATTATGGCTTTTGTCTACATTTTGTATCGTTAGCGGAAAAGTAAACAAGTATCAGAGAGCTTTTCGTTCATTAGTGTAACCAGAATAACAGGTAGCAGAATACCAGATTTTGGTTATGTTATGTCGAAGTTACGGTTTGCCAAGTTATAAAACGAAATCTAACATTATTTTGTAAGAATACTACGACTCTAGGACGTAATTTTCCAACAACTAAAACCTTTATTAGTCCTTGAAAATATCCTATAGAACTGGTATTATTTAGGATAGTTATAAAATGTTCTATTCCGGATCGGACGATTCATCGAACTTGCGTGGAGTTGCTGTCATTATTTGTACTAAAACTGTCAACACGTCAGTCACTTTTATACCAAAATCTCTGCGAACCATGATGTTACAGATACAATCAAAACCCAGAAATATTAATATACTGCAAATATATGCACCTACCACAGATGGTTCGGACCTTGAAGTTGAACAGGTTTATGACGAAGCCCAAGAATTGCTAAAAGCAACAAAGACACGGGACATCAACATTGTCATGGGTGATATGAACTCAAAAGTCGGAGAGGGAGAGGTGCCGGGCGTTGCCGGAAAATATGGCCTAGGAGTAAGGAATGAGAGAGGAGACAGACTTATCGAGTTTTGTCAGGAAAAAGACCTCGTTATTATAAACACCTATTTCCAATTACCGCCGAGAAGACTATACACATGGACATCTCCCAGACATACCTCAGAGCGCATAATGCGCAACCAGGTAGATTATATAATGATTAATAGTCGCTTCAGAAACTGTATCAAAAGCGCCAAGACTTACCCTGGGACTGATATTAGATCTGATCATAACCCTGTGGTTGCTGTTCTCTCATGTACTTTAAAGAAAATCCAGAAAAAGTCTCGCACCGACAAAGTTGACATCAGAAGGATTAAAGACGATAACGTACGATCAGTGGTATCGAACGAAGTACATGATTGGGCAATAAACGAAACACAGAGGCCAACTACGACTGTTGATGAAACATGGAAGAAACTCCAGTTGAGCATAGCAGAAATTAATAAGAAACACCTGAGACCTGCAAAATGGGAGCCAAAACATGATTGGATGACTGATGGAATATACCAACTTATGGAGGAAAGAAGACGTTACAAACATACAGATGCTATAAAATACAAAGAGCTTGACAAAAAAATACGGAGTGAAGTGCGATTCGCGAGAAACTCCTGGTACGGAAAGAAATGTGACTTTGTGGAGGAACTTAATTCTAAACACGACGCTTTCCACCTTCATAAAGAAATAAAGTCCATGATTGGGCACCGAGCGTCTCAGTGTCATGTTCTGGTCGATGATGACAATATTCCGATCTTAGACATAGATGAAAGGAAGAAGTTGTGGGAACAATACATACAGACGATGTTCGCTGATGATTCCCGAAGCTTAACATCTAATGTTGTTGTCGACAATACTAATGGACACTCTATACTAAAATCCGAAGTATGGAAGGCACTACGTAAAGCTAAATCTGGAAAATCAGCAGGTCCAGATAATGTTCACATAGAAGTCCTTAAACTTCTTTCGGAGGGTCATATTGATGCACTCGTGAAGTTTTTCAACAACATTTATGATACAGGTCATTTGCCCGAGGATTGGCTGAAATCAACATTTGTAACCCTTCCCAAAAAAAGAAATGCCAAAAAGTGCGATGAATTTAGGACCATTAGTCTGATGAGTCAGGTCCTGAAACTCTTTCTGTCTATCATCCATGACAGAATAAGGGAAAAATGCGATGAACAACTTGGCGACAGTCAATTTGGATTTCGGGCTGGTGTAGGTACAAGAGAGGCACTATTCGCTGTTCACGTTCTCATTCAAAAATGCCGTGATATGCAACAAGACGTCTTTCTCTGTTTCATCGAATACAACATGACCGCCTCATAGAGATTCTTAGCGACATAGGGCTAGATGAAAAAGATATTCGCATTATAAAAAATCTGTACTGGAACCAGCGAGCCACGGTGAAAGTTGATGGAGATGAATCCAAAGAGATTAAGATCAAAAGAGGAGTCCGACAGGGTTGCATTTTATCACCAACGTTGTTCAACTTATACTCGGAGGCTATTATGTCGCAGGCTTTAGATGGTCTAGATTGCGGAGTTAAAGTCAATGGACGGATGATCAACAATCTCAGATACGCTGATGATACTGTGCTGATAGCCTCTACAGAAGAAGATCTACAAAGAATCGTTGACAGCGTGGACGGTTGTAGTGCGCGGGCTGGCCTCAGGATGAATGTGTCTAAGACTAAGGTTATGGTCGTCTCCAACCGTGT
Source organism: Idaea aversata (assembly GCA_907269075.1). NCBI lineage: Eukaryota > Metazoa > Arthropoda > Insecta > Lepidoptera > Geometridae > Idaea > Idaea aversata. The sequence goes on from OU026103.1 coordinate 12,529,534, forward strand.
TCATCATCGGCCAATTATAAATGTGTCAGGTCACAATTTGGATAGAGGGCGCAAATACAAATATCTGGGTACATGGCTCACTGAAAACTGGGATAGTGATGTAGAAATAAGAACCCGCATAGAGGTGGCCCGTAGTGCCTTTTACACAATGAAAAAGGTCCTTTGTAACCGAAACCTTAAGATCCTTTTGCGCATTCGAATGCTTCAATGTTACATTTGGCCAATACTTCTATACGGATGTGAAGCCTGGACCATTAAGGAGGAGCTCAGAAAACGTATAGAGGCATTCGAAATGTGGGCCTATAGACGTATGATGTCGATCTCATGGACGCAAAAAGTTACGAACGAGGAAGTTCTACGTCGAGTTAGTCAAAAACGCAAGCTTTTGAAAACCATCAAACAAAGGAAAGTTGCTTATTTAGGACACCTTTTGCGGAATCCGAGATATGAACTCCTGCAATTGATAATGATGGGAAAAGTTGCTGGAAAAAGGAAAGTCGGTCGTAGGAAAAAATCCTGGTTGCGGAATATAAGAGAGTGGACGGGGATAGCGAGTGCCGCACAACTTTTTAGCCTCGCAAGAGATCGGGTCAAATATTCTGAGCTGACTGCCAACCTTCACTAGTTGGAGAGGCACCCTGAGAAGAAGAAGAAGATAAAATGTTCTAAAAATCGCGGTTTGTACAATAATTTTAAATTAATTTATAATTGGATCATTTTTACTAAAAAATATGAGAATTTTGCGGAAACTGACATAACCTGAAAATAAACTGTATACCTACTTAAATATACGTTAAAAGTCCTGACTGACTGATCTATCTACGCACAGCGCAAGAAATTGGAGGGATCGGACTATTTGGTACGAATTGCTAAAAAAGGATTAAAAAAAACAAATGGTTGTCTGTAAAGTCGGTTTACGGACGATAAGTTTACGTGATACGTCATAAAAAAACGATGAACACTTGAGATTTTTTTCTGTTATTCCCATATACTTATTTTTTTTTTTTTCCTTTATAAACTTTTTTTTCGTTTACAAGTCTTCTATTCACTCGTAACACCATAACACAAGCCCAGATAAGCGATATTATTATTAAATACTCTGTTTCCTAAGGTTACCATGACGCGTCTGGTCATATTACCATGACGCATGACGTCACACAATATTACCATGAAACTTTTTTGTGAATGCAGGTGTTCCACCAATATATTAGACGTTATCACGTCAACAAAATGAAACCCTGAAAGCAAGTAAAGTGACCCTGGCTATCCAGGGAATGCCGCCAGTCTCTTGGGGACAATGCCGCCGCGTGGAGACGCTGTTTCTTATTTTGTGATGTATTTTTTTTTCGTGTGAGTAGATAGATAGATAGAACGCTTTATTGCACACACAAGTTAGACAACAAGACAATTAATTTAAATTATAAATATGAAAACAGTGGCACAATAGGCGGCCTTACCGCTGAAAGAGGTCTCTTCCATCCAGGCAACCTTAAGGCAGGAGTAGGTAGGTACTTAATTTAATTTTTATTTGTGTTTTTTAATTTTAATATTTTGTAATAATAAATATAATAGTAATGCTGTGATACTTACATCATTTGTAGAGACGAACCATGCCATCTCCGTGCTGGAGGCGAGCTGTCCGTTCACGAGGCACTTGATCTCACTCTTCGTCCATCTATTGTAGATGTACACTACCGCTATCGCATACCATCTGTTCAACGAACAACTTATATTAGACTCACTAGACAGTCATTTTTGAGTGAAAAAACCTAAAAATTGCTAGATTTTTTCCCAATTTTAATTAGTCGCAAACCAAAAGTTAATTGTTAAGATGTATAGAAGTAACCCTTAGCTGGTTTTTTAAGTTAAAGTTTAAGTATTCTATTAGTTGTCACCATAAAACAAGCCTAAGTTCTTAGTTTGGGGATAGATGGCGCTATAGGCAATGTTCAGAAATATTTATTTACTTGACTACCCTCAATTCTAATCAATTGGCCTTTAATTTGTGCTATCGATACGAAGATAAAGAAGATTACTTTAATAAGATGAGGACGCCCGCCCCTGTTCCAGTCACTTCGTGATTACGGCCATTGCAACATAGCCGAAACGAAACGAAAATAATACTATGAGTAAGTTAATATATTATTTTGTTTAAATAAAAACCTTTTTTTTAATTATTTTCATTTGATTTGCATTCATTTATCCAGGAGTAACGTTATCACTTGAAACACAAAGGTCCCATATAACAACCTCAACTTTTGTCTAGAAGCATAATAATAAGTATGGTTTAATTCAGCAGGCTCTGTTGACTTAGCCCGGACGTGTCATAAAGTGTGTGAAATGTTTTCTAAAACTCATCATAACAACGTGTGCTGTATTAATATTTCAACAAGCCATTCCGCTTGCGAATTTTAAATGAAGTCCCGTTTAAAACGCCACAAAATGAGGGTAGTTGTGAAAAGTTTTGCGTTCAGTTTATAGAGATATCATTTATAGAGTGGTAGAGAGTACATCAGAGCATATTCCTTAGCTTTTCGTTTATGAAATACTGTCATATTTGACGGAGTATAAAAGTATAAGATTAAGTTATTATTTGACATAATTTTTTCTAGATTACTAGCTGCTTTACACTAAGAATTCCTGTTCTACTGCTTATTCTCAATTTTTTGTTAATTTTCTTTCAAGTGGAAAGTTTGACCCTTTAAAATAAATAAATAAATAAATATTTCAGGACATATTACACATCGCCATCCAGCCCCATGCTAAGCAACTTAATGCTTGTGTTATGGGTGCCAGATAACGGATAAACTACTTATATACTTTTTTTTTTTTTTTTGTAAATATATACATATTATACATATAGGAAACACCCAGAACCAGAAACAAGAATTTATGGTCAGCATAAATACTTGTTCCCGGCGGGAATCGAACCCGCAACCTTCTGCGTCGCAGTCGGGTGTTCGCCCGACGCACCACAGAGGTCGTCTTTCTTCCTTTATCTTAAGTATAGAGAAGGTAGATATGGATTGAAAAGGTTCTGTCGCATGCACTCTCTTACTATAAGTAGTATTTTATCTCTATGGTATAGTGCGGGTATGATGTGGGACCAGGGGGGCGGGCAGCCAGTGTGACGTCATTAGTTTGTTCTCTTTGTTTTTGGGGGTTTTAGTTGAGGGTTGTGGGAACACGAAATCTCGTGTCATCCCTCGTCTTGTCTTTGTTAAGTATGCCCTTTTCATAGTCTCCTAGTACTTCGTCTAATAAATATTTAAATAAATGATAGAAATATGGAATACTAGCTGCGTCAAGCGGTTTCACCCGCGTTAGTCCCGATTGTGTGGCAACATTGAGATAAAGAGTTGCTGCAGACCACATATTCCCTTCTTGCGCGGGCGGCCGTAACTTTACGTTAATAAATCAGTTACTTTGGATTTTTAAATATGTAAAGAAATATATTTCTTTATTTGATATATTTTGCCGCGGTTTAAGTTAATGTAACTTTTGACAATTGCCTTCTGGCAACACTGATGTCGGTAAAACAGCCCGATAATGGCCGTAGAGAAACTTGTTGAGTTTTTGTTATTGTTTATTGTAATTTGTGCTAAATAGTGTAGAAAATACTTACCTGTGCCTATAACATTATATAATACGAATTTACACGACAGAGAGCAAACTTTAATTGTCGTTTCTTTGTTTTACAGGTGAGTAATTAGATTTTGTAAGATTGTTAGCCGGCACATAACCTCTCATGTCTATAGAAATATTTACGAAAATAAAACTTTGTTTTACAGAGCAACACAATTGGTTTGATTCCTAATTAAATGAAAATCATATTATAAATATATCACACGTCCAGTAGATATAGATATATTACACGTAACATAGAGATATTATTTAATTTAGTAATGTATCTTACCTTCTTGGTTGGAACTCGTATTTGACACAATGTTGGAATCCTTTACCCCGTACTTTCATAGAAGTGAGCACCAGACAGTTCCCAACGAAGTGTGCCGTGTATCCGACGCCTTTACTCGTCTTGAAACTAAACATTATTACATTTTAATACATGAGTACGGTCGGAGTCAGAATTGCAGACCCACCGTAGAGCTCCAAAACTGCTTTTATTAGAATGTTTTCAACTCAAACACGATTCTAAGGTCTTGTTCGAGTACAAGATTTTCAACTCATTAATTTATTAGATAAATATTATTAGAATAAAACATTCTAATAACAGTAATTTTAGAACTCTACGGTGGGTCTGCAATTCTGACTCCGACCGTACAAAATATAAATAAACTCTTGCAAATTATTCGAATTACGAATAAAATCAGGTTAGTCTGCTAAAACTCAACCCGATTTTGCGGTCTAGAGTACCAGGGTAGAATAACACGGTCACAAGTATGTACACTTCAAACGGTAGAGCTTTCAAATTGAATGAAATGTTACTACACAAGTACGCACACACACATCCGTGCGCCAGAATGGAACATAGTGCACAAGAGACTACATAGCAGATAGTGAATGAATATCTGTTTCGTTTTTTTAGAATTCAAACCTTCGGATTAGGAACAATTATTAAATGCTTTGGATTCGGAAAAATACACGTTTCGACGTTTAACTTTTTGCACTGCGGCATTTTACCGCGGCATTGGAGGTCCCTTGGCGCAATAACCGCGTATTTTGTTAAGTGTTGCCGGGTCAAGAGAAACAATTGTTGCTATTCACAGCTACTTCTCAGGATCTCATTACAAAAATGGTAAATTTTAAAAAATACTATTCGATTTACGTGAAAAAGAAAATATCACAAAGATTTTTACGTGTTTAAGTAATAAGTAGGTACAATCAATTATCTCATATATGTACAAGAAAATCCTTAAGAAAATAAAGTTCCAATTAATAATAATAGCTTCGTCTAATTTCGGTCGTAATAAAACAGAATTCCTATTTATTGTTATTAGAGATTACCAGGACTACATGATGTTAATAGAGTAAATCTTACCAGTAAAGATAAGGCTTTTCTCTCTCGATGTTGACGGAATTGATTGGGTCGAGTCGAAACCACGTCGTGAATGTGAATCCGCTTTCGTAAGGCCACCTCGCGAGGGGTGGTAAAACTACAGCCTGGAAAACAAACAACATTTTGTAATGATATTGGTCTTCAATAATTCAACCGAATTTGAATCTTATGCAGTATGTCAATATAATAAGTGCCTGAAAAAAATCCATAGCAAGCTACACCAAATTGGATAATAAATACTAGGAAAACAGGATGTATACAAATAACTTCTTGTTAATTTATTAACCACGACAAATTGTTAATTTTACTACTTTTAAACTCCAACTCGAGATTTTAAATAGTTTGAAACTGGAAGGTTTGTGTACCTATACCAATAACCCTAAACTAAGTTAGATCTTTTACACACACAAAAAGGGTCCAAATAGTTGAGGTAAGTATAGAACAAATATATTACAATTTACATGTTACCCTTGGAACCATAATATGTGAATAACATTAATTTTAATTATGTGGTTACATTTAACAATCTATGTTTGCGTAATATTCATCAAGAAATAAAAATAAAACAGTTTAAGGTTGATCGTTTCGTATCGCTAAGCAAAGTATTCCGCTAGATGGCGCTTGTTTTCCCGAAAGTATATTTTTATTTTATTTTGCTATAATTGACGTGGAATTAAAGTATTTGTATATATGTTGCCTGTTTTCTAGTTTGCTCTGAACATATTTCAAACATAATTTAATTTTTTGGAAGTCACATTTTAATGTATTTCCAGAGTACAATTTTTAACTCTTGTCACGATATAAATGACACGCACACATACAAAACAATAAACTGTAGCAACTATAGACTATATTTGACGTAGTCCTACAGATACCGATTGGTGTAGTCACTTAGAGCGGCGGGGTAGTGTTCTGAAGAGCCCCGGTTCAAATCTCGATACGAGTACAAATATATTTTTTTTATGAAAATATATTTTTGAATAAATTTTCTAAAACAGGATCAATTTTATGGTAGGTACTGTTAGTAATCATTTTTTTTAAACTAGGACGAATTCTGAACTATGCAAATTGTACTAGGTCTGAATGAAAAGAGAAAAATAAAGACAAAGTAATGTACAAAAAGGTTTATTTATTAAAAATTAGTAGAACTAATTTTTAATAAATATCTTCTCTTCTTCGTATATCGGGGGCTGACATAGCCAGCGACCCCTTGGGATCGATTAACGCAGCGATCCCACTAAGAGGAAAAATCCTATGTTCCTCCGGTTTGGGAAATGCATTCCCAAGGAGGCCCATGGGTCTCCTTCGCTTCGCCACTAAGACGGCGCATTCACACAGGATGTGCTCCATAGTTTCTCTGACATCACCGCAGGTTCTGCAGTCAATATTAGAAGTTATCTTCATTTTTAAAAGCATGTCATTGGTTTTGTAAAGCCATGTCAAGGCACCAATCACAGCTCGTGCTTTGCTTTTTCCGTTGTTCAATATAAATTTAGAAGCCCCTCTGGTGCTGCTACCTATGAATTTCTTCGATTGTAGTAGCCCTTCACTGATTTCCCACTCTTGCGTGTGTTTCTTATCAACGTAATCCTTTACGGCCTTTGTGATTGTGCATGCTGGCAGGCCCGTACATAGTTCTGGTCCAAGCATAGCACTTGCCGATCCTGTTCTTGCAGCTCATCAGCCTTCTCATTTCCTGCTATTCCTTCATGGCCTGGGACCCAGAGTAGTCGTAGTTTGTTCCTACGGCCCAACTTGTGTTTAATAATTCAATCACTTACAAGACACTAAAATTCCCTCAAGGTTTATTTTCAGTAGGTGCTCAGATGGATGACACTTTAAACACAATAGTAGGAATATAATAAATGATTATAATATTTTATTTTTGGTTTTTCTATTTATTGACTACTTGACATCTCTGTTGACTCTCCGTTACCTAGGTAACAAGCGCGCATCTAGTGCGAGGCAAAGTATCGACTGGGTGTATGTTGCCAGTGTGTACAACAAACAGTACCAAAAAAACAACAAGACTGCTTGGTTTTTTTCTCGCGAATTACTATACTTCATTTATATTTTATTATATTTTTATACTATTAATTAAATGCAAACAAGTATAAATGTTTATTTATTTATTATATACGTAAAGTGATAATTTGATAAGTCTATCAAAATAATGTATAATTCAAGTATCAAAAGTGACGCGACAGTGCCAAAAGTTACATAAAATCTTGCAGGTGTAGGTCTGGCAGCACTGAGTTGAATATCATGCAATTGAAAATATTTTGATTTTTATTAGACAGATTAGACGGAGAGGCAACGTCGCCCTTATCCAGCAAACTGTATTGCGGCTCTGCTCTAGCGTAATTGCGTGTTCCTGCTTCCACACACAACGCGACAACGTCGCGTGTTTCCACACATCTATGCGTCACTCACACTATGACCATACGTCAATATAACCGTGCACCACCACATACGTAAAATTGGTCTCTTTTTTCACGCTGAAACAGAGTACTTCCTGGATGTTAAACAGTGATATTTTTGGTCTGCCCCTACAATAGCTTAAATTAGGCCTACTTTAAGTCATAATAAGTTAAATATCTCAGTATAAAACGTAGGAATCTCTAAAACATTTAGTAGGGAAAACGTATAACCTTAAGTGTTAAAAATGTAAAGAATAAAGCAACATAAAATGTTATGCAAAGAAAGTGAGAATGATTGAACTCAATCTGCGACGCGGCGAGGAGAAATATTTTATCAAGTAAGTAACTGAAAAAGTTCGTTTTCAAGCTTGCTTGCTTTCTGAGGTTCCCCTGTTAAGTCTACAACATTTTCATAAAACTTTATAAGAACATTCAAGTGATAGAAGTTTAGTCAACCGAGAACTAAGGATGTACCTATTTGTTTGTTTACTCTTTCTTGCATGTGAAATCACGGCATGCATACATGTTGCCCGTGACGAGTACCAGGCAAGTAGAAGTCCGCAAGAGGCGTCACTCCGCCGTCAGATCTCCAGATAAACGCGACAGAGAGAAATGGACCTACCCCGGGGCGGGACGACGGTAAATAAGGAAAAAACGGACACACAGATAGCCTAGTATGTCAAGCGGATTACACCCCAGCCCGTATTTGAATAAGAATTGCCAATAAGGACGGGTGGGGACGGTTAAACTGCGCTCCTAAAGTGTTCTGCTCGCCTGGTATCGATCTGTACGAGCTTAGAGGTTTGGACTTCGACAGGAAGTGTTTTGTTTATTTGGGGGAAGTTAGTGTGAGACAGGGGCTTTTAGGTGAATTCCTCATTTGGCATGCGAAAGCTCACAATGGATGTTTTCGAGAGCGAACCGAGGGAGCACCACAGCCGATTAAACTTGTTACTTTACAGCATCGAGCATTTGTTGTTCATTCATTATGTATCTACCTGTCTTTCAGATAAAATCTCTAACTAAATAAAAGGTAAAAGCTAAAGTCAGATTTTCTTCAGCCCATAACCAAAAATTCATACGACACGCAACAATAGTCAAACCAAATATAACACTCAATTTTCTTGCGCCCAAAATAATCAAAGTTGTAGTCACGAAATTTAGTACATTTAGAAGTTGATTCAGAATTGTATGCGTGGAAGTGTAGGCGCGGGTTCAAGAAGATAGGAGCAGAATTGCAGTTTAAATTACAGTTTCAAGCGGAGTTTGAAAGGAAGTTAATAAGACACAGGTATAATGGCTAGTACTAGCGAGAGACAGCTGGCCTTCAAGACGAGATACATTGTACACCGTTGGTATTTTAATTAAATCTCTCGTTGCGTTCACAATCTCAGATTTATGACAATAAATGATTTCACCGCATTGTACGCGACGCGTCGCACAACGTCGTCGTCGCTCGTGTTCAACTCAACGAGTTTTCTTAGGTGTAAAATAAACCATCAAGAATGTTCCTTGTTTCTTAAAGTCATGATTATAGTCTTTATTTTATTCCTTTCACTACATCGATACTAGGTTTCCTTTATCTATATCTATACTAATATAAAGAGGAAAGATTTAATTGTTTGTTTGAATTGAAAAGGCTACGAAACTACTAAAACTTAGTATGGGGATACATTGATTCATTAGGAGTGACACAGGTTAATTTTTTATCCCGTAATCCCACTGGATCGGGACCTACGCATGAGAAAACGGCAGGGTGATGCTAGTTATTATAAAATTATACTTGCTTCGTCCTCAGGGGGAGGCAACGTCCATAGAATTGTATAGAATACCTACGGGGGCTAGGACGGGTGTTGCCATTACTAAAAAAACATTATAAAAAATACTAAATTAGAAGTTTTGGCACAGTGGCAAACTGGCAATCCCTTTTTTGCTTACAAGAAAAATGGCTGCCCTTGTTATTTCTTGATAAGTTTGTAATTTTTGTTTCAAAGTTTTGTGTCTTCGCCTTTAACGAAGTCGAGTTGAGCACCTGTTCCTCCGTCTTTTACTGTGCCAGTAGTTTTTACCGAGTGTGTGCAATTACGTTTTGTGATTACTTTTTACGAGATATAGTGACTCAACTTTGTGTTTTCAATATGAAAGAAAACCGCAGAAAGTGTGTGAAATGTGGATCATCGCCTGCAGAAAATGCAGAAACGGTGTTATTCCGTTTTCCTAAACCAGGATCTACCAACATTCGCCGGTAAGTACACAATTCACCGGTTTCCATCGAACTTCGTTGAAAGGTAGGTACCTACACCAAGTAGTAGGTACCTACCTACTTGTGTAGGTACCTGTCTACCGAATTTTTTGGCAAATAAAGTTTAGCCTTTTTGTTTTAACATTAAAATGTACAATAGATCTTTTATGTAGGTACTTATGTAGGTATTTAAATTTATTGCAGTTCTGAAGCATGGGCCAAATTTGGTTATCCTGACCATCCATGGGAAACCAAAGAATTCCAAATGAAACTGCACAACGAACATAGGATGCTTTGTCATAGACATTTCAAGGAGACTGCTTTTATTGATTACTCAGCCAAGAAATTACATCGATTTGCTTATCCTGAAAAAGTAAGTAATAAGTAAATATTGCACATCCATCTAGCCCCAAGCTAAGAAAATCTATTATGTAAACATACCTAGTTTTAAGTTCCAGCATGTCGTCAAATCCCTTACCTACTAATATTATAAATGTGAAAGTAACTCTGTCTGTTCGCTTTTCACACCAAACTGCTGAACCAATTTTGATGAATTTTGGTGTAGAGATAGATGTGACCTTAGGATAAAACGTATGCTACTTTTTTTACGATCCTGATCTCGTACCATGATAACTGAAGTCCACTCTGACAAAGTTGCGGGTAACAGCTAGTTAAAATAGTATATTTCTTTTGTAGGATGAAGCAGTCACCATTCCACAAATGTGCAGTTTTGGAGAACTAAGTGCTGGCCCATCACGTCTTCTTAGAGATGTGTCCAACATACAATCCGAAAATATTCCTGTGCCCACTAACATGAACATAAATGTTTCTGGATCAACTGCAGCTAACATTTCTGCTTCTGGAATGCCAAATATAGAAGTTCCTGCACGTTCCACCACCACCGGATCTTTGTATCTACGTTGCAAATAATATGTAGGTGAAATTCGCAAGCTGAAAAAGAAATTAAAATATGTGGAAAAGAAAAACCATCTTGCTGCAATCACAACGAACGATGCTGTTAATAAATTAGTGTCAAATATTAGTGAAGAATTTGCACTACTGCTCCATGGACAAGTACGGAACTTTAAGAAAAAAAACATGAAATCAAGGAAATGGACATTGGATGACAAGATAACATCTTTAAGGCTATATAAAAGATCACCAACCTGCTATAGATTGTTGAGGCGAATGTTTTGCCTTCCATGCCCTACCACACTAAAGGTTTTGTTAAGAGGGTTCACGTTTGATGTTGGAATAAATAAAAATTTATTTGAAATTGTTGGGAAAGCAGCAAAACGTCACGCTCCAATGAACAACCAATATGTTCTACTTTTTGACGAAATGTCTATAAGGAAACATTTCGAATACAATGTAAAAAAAGATTTAATTGAAGGGTTTCAAGATCATGGTGAACAAGGTCGGACATCAGAACCAGCATCCCATGCATTGGTATTTATGGTGGCTGGTGTTCGAGAAAAGTCAAAACAACCAATTGCATATTATTTATCGGGATCATCAGTTACAGCAGATCGATTGGTTGTACTCATAAAAAAGGTGAGTCTTACTAAATTACTTTATCTATCTTTCAATTTATATTTTATTATTAAATAAATATAATATGGACAAAGCTGCTTGGTCATAGTCAAATCTAGGTTTGATTCATTTTTAGGTTCTATAGTCAACAAGGATCCATAATCAAAAAATATTGTGGGCGTGCAAGAATCATTTTTCAATTTGACATGTTTGAGCAACTAACGCATCACACAGACTGTCAAATTATTGAAATTTTAATGTTACTACAATATTAATATCAAGTTACCATACTAGATATTGTCAATTTATTTAAGTATCAACCTATCTATGTTGTCCCAGTGGTAGAGCAAAGGTCATATTATGGTTACCTATCCATAAATAATTAAATGATAATTTTTCAGGTACTTGATCAATGTCATCAACATGGCATTAATATAGCGGTAACCATTTGCGACATGGATGGAACTAATAGAAGAGCTAACTAGCTTTAACTACTAGGTGCAAATATGAATAAACCATATTTCGAAAGTAATAGTAAAAGAATTTTTTCAATATTTGATACACCACACCTGATCAAGTGCTTCAGAAATGTATTTATGAAATATGATATTGAGTGTCTGACACAAATAGAATCTTCTGATGGAATAAAAGGAAAAGGTAAATAATGAACATAAAACTACTATTATCTACACTCATATCTTAATGTTCCAATTACGAATTGTAACACTGCCGACCTGAAGTATTTGTGAATGGGTTTTTTCACTTGAGTTTTTATTTTTAACCCCCGACAAAAAAGAGGGGTGTTATAAGTTTGACGTGTCTGTCTGTCTGTCCGTCTGTAGCATCGTAGCTCCCGAATGGATGAACCGATTTTGATGTAATAGTTTTTTTTAAATTGTTAATTAAATTTTTTGTTTGGAGAGAGTGTAGATAAAATAGTGTATGCAACCCTGCATAGAATTAGTCATTAAAACACACGTGCCAAGCCATTATTAAACTCATCTTCGGCTTGTTTTATAAAAAGACACTCTTGTATTATTGTCCTCAATTATATGTCAGTTGCATAAAGTACTATTCATTTCACAACTGTGTATTAAAATTCATATTTATTGTTGCAGGCGTAGCGAAATGGAGTTATATAAAACAGTTATATGAATTGGAATATCAAAATTAAAATTTTGTTTATGCACCTGGTTTGAGAAAAGACCATTTGAATCCAAATACAAAACAAAAGATGAAGGTCAATTTAGCGACTCAAGTACTCAGCCACACAGTTGCTAGTGGATTATACGCTAAAGTAGGAAGAGGTAAGCTATTTATTTCATTAAGTTAGTAGATATTATGTAGATCTAATTCAATATTTAATATGTTTCCCCTACTTCAGATTACGTTTATAAGTTTATTTTTCAGTCTTCAAGTTGTTTTAAAGTTTTTATTTTATTTTATTTCTTTTTATAATTATGTAAGTATATGCACCTACAATGATTTAATTAATAAAATTACAGGTGAATTACCTGCTCAGGCGGCGGTGACAGCAGACATAATATCAAAAATGGACAGTCTATTGTTTAAACGCGGACAACAGTGACTGTCGAAGAGGGAAACCCTTGGCAACGAATTGGAGAAGAGGAAATAAAAAGCATGAGGAATTAATTAATTTAATGAAATTTTTTTTTCTAACAATGAAGTTTATTGGAGCACGATCAAAACCGCCATCCCAAGAGGGTTGGGTGTGGACGCTTAATGGAATACAAATGTTTTGGGAAAGCTTGTGCAGACAACACAAAGACATCAAGAGTTTGGCACCAAGAAAACTACAACAGGATCCATTGGAAAATTTATTCGGAACAATTCGTGCGCATTGTGGATCGAATACCAACCCAACATCAGTACAATTCGTAGCTGGTATTAAAACGGCCATATTAGCTAAGCTCTCCCATGTGACAATTGGGAATTGCGAAGAAGACAAGATGAAATGCATGATAGAAAATTTCAAAATTTTAATAAAAAAACCTTATGAGGATCAGAATTCGATTCCTCAACAGAGATCAAATTCTGATACTTCGGTAGTATCAGAAGAATGGGAACCAAATTTAATTTTCCACGAAGAGTTACATGAGGAGTCTAGTGAAACAGATGCATGCACTTATGTCTGTGGTTTCATATTAAAATATATTAATAAAAATATGAAAAACGCAAATTGTGAAAAATGTAAAAAAATTATGTACACAAGCCAGAAGAGTTCAATGCATATATTTACAGAATTCAAGGACTACAGAGATTTTAAAAATTCTTTAAATTATGCAAGTAAAAACTTTGTGTGCTGTGTACAATATATAGCTACGTATATAAATACATTTTTAGAAGAAAACAGTCATAAAAAAGATCTATTGAAAACAATTGTAGAAAAATTATTAAATGACACATGTTTCGATTTTTTAAATGACTGCACAGCACACAAAGTACAAATTGAACAATTCGTAATAAAAAGTGTATATCACATAAATGTGAAAAGGTTTTGTATTAAAAAAAATAGGTCTTTTAGTGAAGACGCAAACAGAGCAGCCCTTGTAAAAAAGATAAATATATTAAAACATAATTAATTACGTTTTTATGATATAATAATAAAAGTGACTTACATGTGTTTACTATTTTACATTACTAACAGTTTACATGTTATATTTTTGTTATTATTTTGTAAGAAAACACACTCTTTATGGGCATTTCTCTGTTTTGTTTCATGGCATTTCTTTATCAGAATTTGATTCCTGTTGAGGAATCGAATTCTGATCCTCATAAGGATTTTTTTCAATAGATCTTTTTTATGACTGTTTTTTTCTGGAAATGTATTTATATATGTGGCTATATATTGTACACAGTGCACAAGGTTTTTACTTGCATAATCTAAAGAATTTTTGGAATCACTGTATTCCTTGAATTCTGTAAATGTGTCTATTGAACTCTTCTGGCTTGTGTACATAATTTTTTTGCATTTTTCGCAATTTGCGTTTTTCATATTTTTATTAATATATTTTGGTGTGAAACCACAGACGAGATGCATGCATCTGTTGCACTAGACTCCTCATGTGGCTCTTCGTGGAAGGTTAAATTTGGTTCCCATTCTTCTGATACTACCGAAGTATCAGAATTTGATCTCTGTTGAGGAATCGAATTCTGATCCTCATAAGGTTTTTTTATTAAAATTTTGAAATTTTCTATCATGCATTTCATCTTGTCTTCTTCGCAATTCCCAATTGTCACATGGGAGAGCTTAGCTAATATGGCCGTTTTAATACCAGCTACGAATTGTACTGATGTTGGGTTGGTATTCGATCCACAATGCGCACGAATTGTTCCGAATAAATTTTCCAATGGATCCTGTTGTAGTTTTCTTGGTGCCAAACTCTTGATGTCTTTGTGTTGTCTGCACAAGCTTTCCCAAAACATTTGTATTCCATTAAGCGTCCACACCCAACCCTCTTGGGATGGCGGTTTTGATCGTGCTCCAATAAACTTCATTGTTGGAAAAAAAAATCATTAATTTGATTAATTCCTCATGCTTTTTATTTCCTCTTCTCCAATTCGTTGCCAAGAGTTTCCCTCTTCGACAGTCAGTGTTGTCCGCGTTTGAGCAATCAAATAGACTGTCCATTTTTGATATTGTGTCTGCTGTCGCCGCCGCCTGGGCAGGTGATTCATCTGTAATTTTATTAATTGAGTCATTGTGGGTGCATGCTTGCATAATTATAAAGGGAAATAAAATAAAATGGGGAACTTTAAAACGGCTTGAAAAGTGAAAAATAAACTTATAAACGTGGTCTGAGATAGGGGAAACATATTAAACATTGAATTAGATCTGCATAATATCTACTAATTTAGTGAAATAAATAGCTTGCCTCTTCCTACTTTGGCGTGTGATCCACTGGCAGCTGTGTGGCTGAGTGCTTGAGTCGCTGAATTGACTTTCATCTTTTGTTTTGTATTTGGATTCAAGTGGTCTTTTCTCAAACCTGGTGTACTGTTAGATACTAATAATACTGTTAAAATAAAAAATAATGTAATAATACTGTTAAAATCATGTTAAAGTATCAAATGATGTAGTAGGTTACATTATTGATATTATTATTTTTATTTAATTTGATATCTCAATCAAAATAAATAAAAACAATACCTATCACTTTACTATCAATACATAGTATAAAACAAAGTCGCTTTCTCTGTCACACGATGGTTTTTTTATTACAGATGGGTTCTGAAGAAAATAAAGTTCTTTCTACATATTCTGTACGCAAATAAGCTTGGCTTGCACAAATTGGCCAAACAAATTTTTAAATATTGTTATATTTTTGCCAATTTATACAAAAACTTACAAAAACTACAAAAACTTTAAAAACAAATAATATACTTTAACCTTCCTCCAGAACACTTTATCTATTGGTGAAAACAGCATGAAAATCGGTGCAGTAGTTTTTGAGTTAATCGCGAACAGACAAACAGATATGCGGCGGGGACTTTGTTTTATAATATTACTATGTATTGATTATGTTCAATTTAATGCTTGAAAGTGGTACTTTTCCTGAAGACTTAAAAAAAGCTCAGGTAAAACCACTCCACAAAAAAGGCTCAAAAAAGGATATTGGTAATTACAGGCCAATTGCTCTGTTGCCAGCATTCTCAAAAATTTTCGAGATGGTAGATACAACAGGTTGCTAAAATTCTTGAATAAACATAATGTGATACATAAAAATCAATTTGGCTTTCAGAGAGGTAAATCTACAACTTCAGCTATATTTAAATTACTTAGGGATGTCTGGGAGAGTATTAACAAGAAGGTGCCCTCTGTGGCTTTATTCTTGGACATGTCTAAGGCATTTGACTTCGTCGTCCACGAAATTTTGTTAAACCAATTAGAAAGTGTAGGTATTAGGGGTGTTGCTTTAAAATTATTTAAAAGTTATTTGTCAGATAGAAGACAAGTCACTATCATTGATACATACAATAATAATATAAAAACAATAGAACAGGTTGAGTCTGGTTATGAATGCGTAAAGTTGGGTGTTCCTCAAGGGAGTATTTTGGGGCCTCTATTGTTTTTGGTATATGTGAACGATCTCCCAAAGGCTATAAATCATCTCTGTGTGATGTTTGCTGACGATGCCACGGTATTTATATCTGGAGAAAATCTCACATGTCATCAACTGGAATTAATAATCAGTCAAACACTAGATACACTGGTAAATTGGCTAAAAGCCTTAAACTTAAAAGTAAATGCTTCTAAAACAAAATTGATGCATTTGAGAAATTATCAAACTCAATGTCTGAATATAAATGTTGTCGAGTCGGGAACGCGCATCGAATTAGTCATGGAAAATAATTTTCTCGGTGTTAACATTGACGAACATTTAAATTGGAAAGCCCATATTGAGAAAATAAACAATAAGATATCAAGTTATTGCTATTTGCTCTCCATACTTGTTGGGGTTAACTCGGAGAGTGTTACACGTAGTGCTTATTTTGGTTACGTGTATCCAATACTAACTTACGGCATAATTTTTTGGGGTAATTCAGTTAATGTCGAGTCAACGTTCATATTGCAAAAAAAATGTCTCCGCACAATCTACAGAATGCATAGCACTGAATCTTTGAGACAAGTGTTCAAAGATAAATATTTTTTAACATTGACTGGTATTTACATCCTGGAAATCTGCGTATTTGTTAAAAATAACATGGAGTATTTTAATCTCAGATCTGATAGACGACAGAATATACGTAAGAGGTGTGGACAGGATATCATTTTCCCAAAAGTTAATAATACGATGTTTTACAAAAGTTCTTTTGTCACTGCAGTACGTGTATTTAATCACCTACCCATAGACATAAAAATGCTAAATGGACCTAAATTTAAGGCAAAATTAAAAACATGGTTGATTGACAAAACATTTTATAGTCTTAATGAATATTTTAATTATAGATGACCAAATTCTTTCACTATTTTTGTATATTTTAGATTTTTTGGATTATTGTTTTATTCTTATTTATTTTTACCAATTTGACATTGCATGATAAACTGACCAACAAATGTAATTTAATGAATTTAATGATAATATGTATAAATTATTAATGTATCTAATCAGAATTAATTAGGCTATCGTTGAAACGAATTAATATGAATTTTAATAGTAAAACTATAGAATTAGGTCCAATTTTTACATTTCACAAAATATTGTATGCCCAGTGTGGTGAACTGTTGTGTCTACTACTTATAGCATTAATATCGGCTCATGTACACAGTTAAACAATAAATGATTTCTATTCTATTCTATTCTATTCATCATGCTCTTGAATAACCTGTGTCTGGCATTAGTTATGGAAATTATAAACAAAAATTTAGTGTAAGTACCTTAGTGGTAATTGGACAATGGACCATCATTAAATTTATTTTTAAAATTGACCTCTGTTTTCTTTGATAACTATACTACATTTTTTATACTACATTTTGTTAATGAGGAAAGGTTTGAATTATGTATTTTAAATAGTTATTATTAGACATGTTCAATACTTCCATTTAAAACATTCTTACATAATTCTAAGATTTTCCAAACTAATAATTTTCCTGTACCTAATCCTTCTCATAAAGACCGTGTCAAACTTCTAATTTGGAGTTGGTTTTCCCACTAAAGCAGAACTGAGAAATATTATGAATATTTCCGAAAATTAACAGATAGCCGAAATGTTCAATAAGTTTAATCAGTTCTGCTTAGTGGGAAAACCAACTCCAAATTAGAAGTTTGACACGGTGTTTTTAAATTCCCGCCTTTGGTAGGTTTTTGAATTTCCCGCTTCTTTTATTGACATAGTGACTGGGGGCGTTCAATAGATGGAGTTGAATTCGGGTCCGAAAGATTTTGTACGTCGTTGACCTTCTTTCCGTTAGGAGTAAAAAAATTCTCTGTTCGTCCTCAACATTAGTTAACAAGCAGCAGACGTTGGCACCAGCCAAATGTACACTATGGTTTAGAGGAATACTACAATAAAAATAATATTTTTCAAGTTTGAGACTGGCTGCATGCTGATCCTACCTGGTAACACCAGCCGTTGACATCTTCATTCGCGTTTTAGTGCGCAGTCAGTGTACACCATATTTATCACTTTCTAGAATTTTATTTTAAATACATCAATAGTTATGTCTAAACAAAAATATAGTTTTTTTCAGTGATGAATACCTATTTCGAAAAATCAAGAAGTTGGAAATGAAGCTAATATATCTTGGTCGAATAGTCGCGCAGTTTGTCTTTTGAAAACCATAATCAAAAGTTGTCATGACAACAAGGAAAAAATGGTGTGACAGCATCGTGACAGCGTCTTTCACGTCTATTTACATTATTATGTTATATTATTAAATAAAGGTATATTAATTATGTGTTGAGTGCACGTCCAAAGAGAGTGATACCTTCACAATGTAATTACATGAGTATAGTGTCCTGAGTCTATCGCCTTGTATAACGTGATTGAGTGTACTTACACGAGAGTACTACCTTCCCTATACACGAGGTTAGTTCCTTGAGTCTATTACCTTGTAATATATACACAAGAAACAAATAAAGTAAATAAACTAAAGTGTTGAGTGCATATCCAATGAGAATGCTACCTTCACAATGCAATTACATGAGTATAGTACCCTGAGTCTATCGCCTTGTATAACGTGATTGAGTGTACTTCCACGAGAGTACTACCTTCCCTATACATGAGGTTAGTTCCTTGAGTCTATTACCTTGTAATATATACACAAGAAACAAATAAAGTAAATAAACTAAAGTGTTGAGTGCATATCCAATGAGAATGCTACCTTCACTATCGCCTTGTAAAACGTGAGTTGAGTGTACTTCCATGTAAGTACCACCTTCACCATACATGAGGGTAGTTCCTTGAGTCTATCACCTTGTAAAATATACACAAGAAACAAATACAAATTGTTGCACATCCAATGACAGTGCAACCTTCACCATGAGTGTATCACCTAGTAAAATATACCTATATTAACAAATAGAAAGTGTTGAGTTCACATCCAATGAGAGTGGTACCTTCACAATACAAAATGAGTGTGGTTCCTTGAGACTATCACTTAGTAAAATATACCTATTTAACAAATAGACAGTGTTGAGTTCACAACCAATGAGAGTGGTACCTTCACAATACAAAATGTGTGTGGTTCCTTGAGACTATCACCTAGTAAATTATACTTATATCAACAAATACAAAGTGTTGAGTGCACATCCAAAGAGAGTGCCACCTTCACGACTCAACATGAGGATAGTTCTTTGAGACTATCACCTATTTTGGTTAGAAAAACGTAGATTAAATAATTACACTTTTATCAAAAGTGCTACTTTTACAAAAATATTGAAAACACAGGTTTATGACAACCAACCAGAGGAGGATTCAGGTTGACGTCGAAGAAAACAAACCTGACCAACCCTCAAACATGGATATGCAAATATTACTGTACGTACAACCGTCAACTACCTACTTTATACCACACGAACAAGATATCGTTCTACATGAGAGTCTTCTAGAACTACTCGGCAAAATTCCTTTAATAAATAAGAAGTTATTATGGCCGCATTTTCGAATATTTTAGTAAAAGAAAACAAAGCTTTTGAAAGCAATCAAATCAACTAGCTCTTGCCCTATCGGGTGTAGACCAAGCGCAAACGAAAATCTTTGCAAATCAGTACAAGTATGCAGATACAAGTTATTAGGAGCAGGAAAATTGTTGTGCGACTCTCAATACGATGAGTCGATGTGTTGCTGCAGCTTTGTAGCTTCAACTTCAAGCTTCAACAAAGCATGAAATTCGGCAAAAGCCAAGTCATCTGAGATGTAAAACATTTTGCAATCTGAACGGACGACGTTCCTACTAACAAAATTTAATCTATCGTCTCGTCTCGTTCTTAATACTGGAGAGCTCCGCTCCCCCTGGCAAGGCAAGCGGCGCAAGTTGGAAGAAGAACAGTCGACCCAAGCGTCTACAGGTCAACTTTGACCGTCGCAAATAGCGTTGTCCTCGCAGCGCTCACGCAGGCGCACACCAGGTATGCCGATAAATGAGGTATGTCCCGCCGCTGCCGCCACCATGTAAGGTAAGCTTTGTTTTACAACAAAATGCTTCTTATTACCAATGACAAATGTCGTGGATCATAGACGGGTATGAAATACCGTTTTAAACCATACATTATGTATACCTTTTATTTCTAACTAGCTGAGCCCCGCGGTTTCACCCGCGTAATAATTTTCTACGAAATTTCCTTATTTTTTTCTTTCATAAGAACATTCTCCTGACAATAACAAACACAACAAAAAAAGAATTGGCCAAATTGGTCCAGGCGTTGTTGAGTTATGCGCTTACCAACACATTTTGCGATTCATTTTTATATTATAGACTAGCTGCGCCCCGCGGTTTCACCCGCGTAATAATTTTCTACGCAATTTTCTTAATATTTTCTTTCATAAGAACCTTCTCCTGACAATAACAAACACAACAAAAAAAGAATTGGCCAAATTGGTCCAGGCGTTGTTGAGTTATGCGCTTACCAACACATTTTGCGATTCATTTTTATATATAAGATTATTCTAAAAATGGAATTTAATTATTCTCATTTCACAATTAATGAACTTAAAAACTCGAGAACTATAATTGAATGTTAACAATGAATGAATTATTCAATTATTTACAAGTATTTTCTTAATACCAAAACCCAATGACGACAACGTTTCATTATAAATCTTTAATCCCTCAACAAGTCAGTAAAACCACATCATTTTCAAATGGTAGATTTAAAATCGACTATAAAGTTGATTTAAACATACTTAAACTTAAAAAAAAAAAAAAAACCTAATTAAACATGAAGTATCCAAGTTTTTTTGTTACAAATTGCATGATACACTGTTTAAGAGTTCATTCGTCTGACAAGTTAGCTTACTACTAGTCTACTACTGTCCCGCTATTCAATACGGTTAGATTTATACCGAATATTGAACGTTGTTAATATATTGCCTTCAAAAAACCTGACGATTACGATACCTAGTTATAATATGTCAGTACTGAAACTTTAGACATTCCGGCCTGCTCTTTGCGCACCGTTAGCTGCTATTACAGACGATCCGGACGAGCTAAATGGCGGCAATCAAATGTTGTTACATCTGTTAACCCATTGAGAGTTGACTAACTTGTTTATACTATTCTCTGAAGCTAGTACAACAGAAAAGGGGGGGCCGTATTTGGGGGCAGGAAAGTTAACGGCAAATGGAGTAATAATGAATAAACTAAGAACCCAACATTTTTGGACTTTAAATATTATTTTATTTTAGTAAGCAATTTAGACAACCCGAACTCTTTGGACTTATTGGCAACTTAGAATAAATACAAAGACATGAAATGGTTGTTCCTCTCTGGCCAATTTTCAAAAGCTGTGTGTTGTTTTTAGTAATACTAGAAACTAAAACAATTGTTTTATTATCTGTAACTAACAGACAACTTCAGGGCAAAGTGACCCTAGTAGCCGCGAATTATCCGCACGGCACTCTTGAGAAGATGTATCTCTGCAAGTTTTTATTTTTAGATAATATGATGTGTGCATCTTTGTCTTTGTCTGATGTTCAAGTTTTACAAAAACTTGACTATAAAGAAGCATCAATCTCTACGATTAATACTCTCTTTTTAGTCTTTGTCCTATATCCGTATATGTGACAGAGTAGTGCACAATTTAGTTTGTTACACTTAAAGATCCGCATTGTCCTTAATTGTCAATATTAAGATAAGGTCTGATGACAGAGTAATTAGACTTTTCAAAGGTTTTTATAAGCTCTACCTTTACGGAAATATGATGTGGCATGAAACCCTGAAATTGTTCTTAACTTCTTAAAAATTTCGTATCCTTACAACGAAACGAATACATAAATAAAGCGCTTATTACAACACAGTGCAAACTATAAATAAAATTAAAATTCAAAATATCGAAGTAATTGTAAATGATAAAGGGAAGTAATTGTAGATGCTTTGAACAAAATTGAGTAAGGTTAAAACAACTAAATCACTATCTTATAGTGTTATTTTCCTTCACGTACGCAATAAGAGAACGTACACCAATTTTCATTCAAAAAAAAAAAACAGTAGTTTTTATCTTTCCTGAGTGTATGTGTGTATACTAGGTGGCTCTGCTAGAGAGAACACTCCACATCAGTGCCACAAACAAATTTTTTCGTATTACCTTATTTTCTAGTATACCTACACACAGCTGTAATGGGCAACGTACATCATGCATACGTTCCAAATACATCATTTTAAGATATATTTTTTTTTTAGATATTTATTATGGTAGCTCTGCTACAGAGCACGATATAATCATGATAAAAAAAAATAAAAAAGTAAACAGATTTGTAAAAAACATCCTCGTATTATTCCTTGAAAATCCCAAATTATGTCAAAAGAAAATCTAATAAAAACTAATTGCATAAGAAGAAATAAACAACTTTTCTCATTAGTCCATAAGCCGTGGGTTATAAGAGGGTTTACATTAAAGTGGTAATTTTATATAGATTCAAATATATTTAATTCTCATTCTACTCACTTCTAAAGCATATACGAACGCTGTTTGTCTAGAAGTAGTTAGAAAAACGGCTGATTGGTTGAAATACTCTTGCGTATTCGCTAGATTCTATCACAATCTGTTATTACTGATATACAGAATAGCTTGGCGCTACACATTTTAAATCAGATCACCTAGACAGACTAGGTATTTTAATCAACAAACATTTATTTTATTATTTTTAAGCCTATTCTGCCCCACTGCAGGCTAAAGGCCTCCCAATGTTCCCTGTATAGTGCCAGCTGCCAGCTGGGTACAGTCCCTATGATGCGAGTCAAACTTGTCCCGCCCCATCTCCTTCTGGGCCTGCCGCAGAATCTCCTGCTGATTTTGTTTACTTTTTGGTTAATCAAACTAATATTGAAAGCTATTTCTGGTATATCAATTTAATATTAGAATGTTTGGTTTTAGTGACTAAAGATCAATTAAATATATATATATATATATAGTTAATTACAATTACTTTCATTGTTTCAAATAAGTAATGTTATTTCGTTACTTTCCTTCAGCATCTTTTATTTACTTATAATAAAGGAGCTTGATTTTGTTTAAAGTTCACATATTTTATTAATACATATATGTATGTATAATTCCTTTTTTGCTTATATAAAACAATTTTATACAACTCTAAAGATCTGCTTGTTAACTAATGTTGAGGACGAAGCAAGTATAATTAATGATTAAACGAACTTACCTTAAGTGAAGTTCTATCGTAATTATACGAGGCTTCGACTGAAACATTAGGGTCCCTCCCACCCAAAAAACCCATAAAAATTGTTTAACCAAAAAAGGAATTATCGATTCTCTGAACTAAATGAAAATGTCAACGGCTGGTGTTACCAGGTAGGATCAGCATGCAGCCAGTCTCAAACTTGAAAAATATTATTTTTATTGTAGTATTCCTCTAAACCATAGTGTACATTTGGCTGGTGCCAACGTCTGCTGCTTGTTAACTAATGTTTCAGACGAAGCCTCGTATAATTACGATAGAACTTCACTTAAGGTAAGTTCGTTTAATCATTAATTATCTTTATCAAACTTAAATTTATGAAAAAATATTAATTTAATTCGATGCATCGCCACTAAGGCAGTGGTCAAAACGGGCTTCAGCAAATATTCACGTTTTGTCGCGACATATTTTCTGGTCATACAGTTATACTTAGATCGGAAATACTCTGTGATGTATGTATGTGGCCAAGCACATCGCCGGTGACCAAAGACGAAGTTCGGCCACCCCGAGGCCTAATGAAGAATTTGTCTGAATACTCTCCTTAATTAATTCTTGAAACAGTTTAATTTACAACTCTATCATTAAATCTCGGTAGGAAAAACCCAACAAAATTACATTAAAAATGATAAAACAACGTCTCGAGCGTTCCATTACAGAGATGATTCCATTAATACTCCTTAAAAATGGCCTCCGAGAGTCCGTTGTTTCAATAATTACGCGGTCAGAGGTCGAATTTTAATTTAAAAGAAATTTTTGGAACAAATGATTTTTTTTGGAGCGGATGGTGTTTTTCAAAAACAATTCGTGGTAAGACGTAATGGATAAATCAGGGCTGGTTAGTGTCCGCAGCCTTAGGTAGCTTCGCTTAGGGATCTCATGAAATATGAGCACTGTTTATAAATAAAACAGTTGGTAATGGACGCTCGTTTCTCTTCATTTCACGTGAAATACATTACCTACAAAGAGTTTCAATATATGTTGCTAGCTGTAGACCGAACAATAGTAAAAAAATGCTAATCATTTGTGGTATTAATTAATAATAAAGTAAAATCTGGCAATTTAGTGTTGACGTTAGTATTCTGACACTTCTGTCTGTCAGAAAAAAAAACCAAATCAAACTTTTAGTACCTACCTATGATTATTGGCATAATGTCTACTCTATCAAGAAGTAGCTATAATATGTATTTCTTTGATTCCCCACTGAAAAATCGGGAAAATAATGCGAACTGGCGCGCTCTTTCAGGCAATGTTAAACTATTAAATTAGCTTTTCTTTCCACCAGAACTTTAGTACCTACCTAAGTTATTAAAAACGGGATTAATTTAATTTCGTCTCGTGAACATGGTGCTTGTAACGGTACCGAACTGTCGAACTTAATTAAATTAATAATCATGGTAAATACCTTGCTTAAAAAGATAACTAAGATAATGTACTCGTTTTTTTTTACTTTAAAAGAAAATAAAAGAATTCAAGTGTATAATAACTCCATTTTGTTTAATAGAGATCAATTAAATACCTACTTGTGTGCACTAAATAAATAAATGCTGATTTGCGCGGCACACGTGTCTGTTGTGCGAGTGAAAGGCATTAAAATGCAACCTTAAAAGCACGTTCTTATTGTCTCAATGTCTTTGTATTTAATAACTGATATGATTATTTAACTATTCAATCATCAGGGGGCGTAGCTCAGATGGTAGAGCGCTCGCTTAGCATGCGAGAGGTACCGGGATCGATACCCGGCGCCTCCAAGTTTTTTTAAAAGATTTTCAAAATCTCGTCAAATTGAGCTAGGTTTTGACGCAAGATTGGTTGGCTGTCACTAATTTTGCAAAAAAAATTAGCAGTTCTATTTCATTCCTTTTTCTCGTTTCAAAATGTGCACCATTAAATTTCCCATTATTTGTTTATGTTATTTGAAAAAAGGGTTTACACTTTAGGTCCCTATTTAATTTATCTGCATAAACAAAGCGTATCTTGCAGTTTTTGCTGCAATTACAGATAGTAAACAATGTATGCAAACAGGACTGCGGGAACAATTAACCTATCCGTTTAATTGGCAACGATCCACTTCGTACGATATTGATAAAAACAGATAAGCGAGCGCGAGCGTCACTCACGATTGGTTCAGATATTTGGCTCGATGAGGTAGCTGCCAAATTGGTCGTGTTGCCAATATCTTTTTATGATTTGTTTTGGCAATTCATTCCCAAAAAGTAATGAATTATTTTCTGGAAACACCCTGCGATATATCGCAGAGATCACATTACATTCCAGTGAGAACATCGTGTTAAACTGACTAGAATATATAAATGACTCACCGATCCTTTTCTTCCGGGAAAGCTGAAGAACACATCTGGCCCGTTTCTGTGTGGCATTTGTCGAAGGACATTCAGCAATTTGGCCGAGTGACGGGGCTGCAACAACGAGGAAAATACGACGTTTCAAGCATATATTACTTTATAAATAACAACCTGATAATTTCATCTTTTAAACAAGGTTTGAAGATTTTCCTGCTCTTTCAGAGATTCGAGATACTAAGATAACAAGTAGGTACGTTTAATGTAAAAAAAAAACTCCTCAGGACATTTTTATTAAATTTGCTTTTCCCCGGCCTTAAAAGCTCCTCCCCAAGAACCTAATTAGCCTTCAATTGAGGATGAAAAAGGAGCTATCAAAAAAGGCCAATCTCAATTACCGGGCGAGCATAAACACAAAGTAACTATTCACCTACCAGCTAATTACCACGGGCCGCACTGGCTAAAACGATGCAAATTTCAAAAGCATTGCTCCACCAGTAATTGCACGTTTCTCTCGTGGCTTCGCCATTTTGTTCGAGTTCCACGCTATCTCCCGGTAGTTTATGTTGCCCTGGTTAAATTAGACAGTTTTGCGGGGATGCTGTGATGCGAATTTCGTGTACCCTTTGTTCAAGATACAGAGAATGAGGGGATAAACATTTGATGACATTTTTTTATATTATTGAGTGAAACTTACCCATTTTCCATTGACAGCCTTCATTGCATTAAATAACTGTTTGAGTTCCTTAACTGTGACACTATAACTTGCTAATACCCCCAACATCTCAATTAACAGATCTGAAACAAACAGGAAAGATAATATAGGATTTTGTAAATTGTATAAGTTGGTAAATATTGCATAAGTAATGCGGAACCACAATCAGCGTGTCACCGACCAATTGATTATGCAATTAGGTTAGTTAATTAATCATCGGCTTCATCAATTAATTATTCAGATAACATTATGCAGTAAATAGGACTCGACATAGAATAATTAATACACTAGAAAAACCATCCAAAAATGTCTCTAAATGGAAAAATCATGTAACTGTTGCTAAAAGTCAAATCATTTTACGATGTTTCCGTTGGTTCTAACTTGAAAGTCAATTTTTCTACTTTGCGTAAAAAGACAAATATCTTGTGTGAATTTTCCTTGCGTTTACCGTGGAAAACTTTCTTCAGTTTTTCTTAGAAAAAGAAAACTTCTCAAAACTTTTTCCGACTGATTTTCATTTCTTGAAGAAGGCTCAATCAGCTCTCGAAACTCAATACTATTTTAGCGGTCACTCAAAATAAATGAAGTTTTAGAGTTTGTGAATTTCGCTAACGAGGTAGGTACGTCCACATGATCCCACTTTTCTGTTCGTCTAACTCAATTAAATGTTGGTTTCGAACTTCGTCCGATCCGAAAACCAACTACTTAGCTAATTTATATTGAACCTTCAATTCCGAAAATACGTCGGCATTTAGTCTGAATAGTTTAGGAGTTATTAATTAATTTCGTGATCTCATACCGATCGTTTGTTCAACTTTCTATTATTATTGAAATTAAGGTTAGCCGAGATTATTTATAAATGGAGATGATTGAACGAAAATACTTCAAATTGAAAGATTAATTGAATTGATTCCCTTTTTTGAAACTAATTAATTTTAGTCAAAATGTTTGAAATAACATCGAGCTGTCAAGTTCATTTATTACGTAATATCCATCCATCGTATTGTACCAGGGGTTAAGCTGCGCAAAGAGTTTCCGCCATTGATAATCCTCCATTAATCCAACACGGGATTGCAGCAGCTCTCGGCCAACTCCTCGTATTTTATGCAAGTCTGGTACACAACTGGATATTAAAATGCTTAACGCGATTACGCTCGAATATTAAACGTCTGTTAAATACGATAAGTCTTATTTATAACTAAACTATACTTTGCTAGTTTGAAACAATGTTCAGAAGATAACTTATTGAAACTTATTGTTTTGAGATTTTCTACTTCGATAAAATGTTCAAAGTCTTCAGTTCAAAGGGTCAGTTGGAAATAGTTGAAATACGGTCACATTCAATGTGAATGTCTTAGTGGAGTCCATAAGTTCATGATATTTTTATTTCTGTGCAGATAGTACCTACAATTATACCTACTTTGTTGAACACAACAACAATTCGATTCAAAATAACATTTCATGGAAACAGTCGTGAATTGTAAACCTGCCTTACGTTTCGGAAACACTACAGTTTCCATGATCACACGCTGACTGAGATTAATTCAAATCGCGAAAGCCTAAGAACCATATTGCTATTGTTACGGGCAAAGGTAGAGCAATTGCTGATTCCGACATTATTTCACAATATTACATAATTATATTTACTAAATTAAATAAAAATTTCTTGAAGAAAAAATTATATTGGAGGCGCCGGGTATCGATCCCGGTACCTCTCACATGCTAAGCGAGCGCTCTACCATCTGAGCTACGCCCCCCGATACCAAAATCATAAAAAATTACATGACTTCGCACAGAAATAAAACCAGTTATCAGTAGTAACTAGATCATTTGACATTGATATTAAGACGCAATACACATAACTCAACTTTTCACATCCTAATGAGTCAATAGCGTTATTTTATTATCTCTTAACGAAGAAACTATTGAACCATTTGCGATGAAACTTGGTATGCAGATAGATGGAATCCCTGAATTTTCATTTTATTTTGAAATTCCCACGGGATCGGGAGGTAAGGGTATTATTGACCGAAAAAACATTGACCGACAAAACATTGACCGACAAAACATTCACCGATGGAACATTGACCGACAAAACATTGACCGACAAAACATTGACCGACAAAACATTCACCAACAAAACATTAACCGACAAAACATTGACCAACAAAACATTGACCGACAAAACATTCACCGACGAAACATTCACCGACAAAACATTCTGCGACAAAACATTCACCGACAAAACATTCACCGACAAAGCATTGAGATGGTGGTCGAATATTTGGTGTGTTCTCAATTCAAACATCAAAATAGTGATTAAAAGGTCTTTTTATAGACTTAACTATTTGACAGTTGATTGAATCCGGCGTTACTTTTAGGACCTCCTCGAGCCTAGTGCCGCCAAAACACAAAATGCAATGTGCACCGCCCTCCCGCCGCTGGAACAAGAGCTCTTCCACTCTTTCGCTCTTGTTCCAGTGTTCAGCGAGGCAATATCTCAGAGAGCGACGTCGTATCTAACGTTTGTCGTCCTAATAGCGCGGTCGGGGTCCAATCCTGATGATGCGTCGCGTAGACGCGAAACACGTGCCGTGGTTTATGAATGTTGTCACTAATACTAATTTTTGCTTGTCCTCATTGCATGCCTCTTCAAATGGGCGGGAGGGCGGTGCACATTGCATTCTGTGTTTTGGCACTAGGCTCGGAACTAAAAACTAAATATTAATACTTCTATTAACTATTTAAATAAAAATATTCTCATCTATATTTCGGTCAATGTTTTGTCGGTCAATGTTTGTCGGTCAATGTTTTGTCGGTAAATATTTTGTCGTTAAATATTTTGTCAGTCAATGTTTTTTTCGGTCAATGTTTTGTCAGTGAATGTTTTGTCGGTGAATGTTTTGTCGGTCAAAGTTTTGTCGGTCAATGTTTTGTCGGTCAATGTTTGTCGGTCAATGTTTTGTCGGTCAATTTTTTCTCGGTCAATGTTGCTCGGTCAATGTTTTCTCGGTCAATGTTTCTCGGTCAATGTTTTGTCGGTGAATGTTTTGTCGGTCAATGTTTTGTCGGTCATTGTTTTGTCGGTGAATGTTTTATCGGTCAATGTTTTATTCGGTCAATCTTTGTCGGTCAATATTTTTTCGGTGAAAGCTAGTGATACGAGTAGGTACGTCTGCAAAGTACTAGTTGCTAAGAAAAATGTCAAAATAAAAACATATTAGTAACGCTGATAACCGTATAGGCAGGAAAGTGTCGGCTAGTTTATTCCTTTTTTAACCGACTTCAAAAAAGGAGGAGGTTCTCAATTCGTCGCGTATATATACTTTCTATGTATGTTCGCCGATTACTCGAAAACATCTGGACCGATTAGGAAAATTCTTTTTTTTTTCATTGTTTTCCTATTTATTTTCACTGCAGAGCAAATTTCTTCTTTTCTTCCCTTCACTCAAGTCAAGCTTAAACCGCACCGCATAGGTAAACCGCTGATCGTAGAGACCTGAAACTTGGAGGGTGCGTTCTTTGTATAACGTAGACATCCAATAAGAAAGAATTTTCCGAAAGTGTACCCCTTAGGGGGTGAAGAAGAGGGGCAAAGTTTGTATGGGACAACGTGATACCTTTGTCCATTGTCGCCTTTTACGCGGACGAAGTCGCGGGCAATAGCTAGACGTTTATAAAAATACATCGAAAAGATGCACTATCCATGCTTGGCAATGCCTGTCCCAGAGGTATAGTGTATCAATAAACAAGTGATGCTTTCTAATAGTCAATTCTGTTTATGTAAACCTGCCTTACGTTTCGGAAACACTACAAACACTACCTACAGTTTCCATGATCACACGCTGACTGAGATTAATTCAAATCGCGAAAGCCTAAGAACCATATTGCTATTGTTACGGGCAAAGGTTGAGCAATTTCTGATATTTTCTAAATTAAATAAAAATTTCTTAAAGAAAAAATGAGGATTGGAGGCGCCGGGTATCGATCCCGGTACCTCTCACATGCTAAGCGAGCGCTCTACCATCTGAGCTACGCCCCCCGATACTAAAATCATAAAAAATTACATGACTTCGAACAGAAATAAAACCAGTTATTAAAACTAGATCATTTGACATTGATATTAAGACGCAATACATAATAACTCAACCTTTCACATCAATGTGTCAGTAGCATTATTTTATTATGTCTTTACGAAGAAACTATTGAACCATTTGCGATGAAGCTTGGTAAGTAGACATGTGGAATCCCTGAATTTCCTTTTTATTTTGAAATTTTTACGGGATCGGGACTTACGCAGGCGAATGGAGCAGTTAGTAAATAATAAAATTTGATTTCATTACAATATGACCAAATTATATGAGCCGCGAAACAAAGTAGGTACGTCTGCAAAGAAGTATCTAAGAAAAATGTCAAAATAGAAAGATATTGGTAACACTGATAACCGTATAGGCAGGAAAGTGTCGGCTAGTTCATTCATTTTTAACCGATTTCAAAAAAGGAGGAGGTTCTCAATTCGTCGCGTATAATATTTTTTATGTATGTTCGCCGATTACTCGAAAACGCCTGGACCGCTATGGAAAATTCTTTTTTGACGTGCTAACGTTTTATAAATTGGTGAACACCTGCATTCTCAAAAAAGTGTGATGTCACGCGTCGTTACTGGAACGCCTCATGTTATTGACAAGGTAACTATAGCAACGTTTTATCGTTGCCATGGTTACCATCAATGTTTTCTTATGACGTTATCACGTAAAATTATCGTCCGGAAACAGACTTTACAGAAAACCATTTTTTTTTTCATTGTTTGCCCATTTTGCCCCACTGCAAGGCAAAGGTTTCCTTTCCTTCCCTTCAGTCAAGGGCTTATTTCCTACCAACATGAGTCCATTTCTCCGATAATTTTATTTGCGAGCATCTAACGGGATTAAAAGTATTCCATTAGCCTTTCAATTACACTACCTTATTTAGGACAAAAGGGATTGTCAGTTGTTGCTCTAACAACTTCACGAATATTAGTTAATTTATGTGCTCCTAATGGTGAAATATCAATCTATTCGAAAAATAAAAAATGAGGTTTGGAGGCGCCGGGTATCGATCCCGGTACCTCTCACATGCTAAGCGAGCGCTCTACCATCTGAGCTACGCCCCCTCTGATAAATATAATAAAATCAAGCTTCTGTTTGAAACACGTCCAATTGATATGCCTCGCGGTAAATATTGCACAAGGCCGCTACGTGACATTCTACTTCGTAAGCACACTGCGACCAAGTTATATGTGCAGACGGATTTTTGTTGAACTAACACATTAGTAAGCAATTTTGGAGTCTTACATAGACGGTGGTGCCACCACGAACATGTACTGTATCTTGGTCGGATTTCGAAGGAAAGTCTGTGACACACAGTCACGTTCGAAGCTATAATATGAATAGTTGACCCTTTTTGGGATAAGTTCGATCAGTCTTGTCACTTTCAGCGGTAGATAAGATGTTTAGTTTAGCACAACCCTTTGGACAGGCTCAATTTGCTAAACAAACATAAGATACAGGGTTTTTCCTTCCTTATACGTTATGAATATCTTTAGCAAATAGTGGTTGGAAATCTTTATCATATTTGATAGTGACGATAAAATGTAGAGTAATAAATCAATAAAGATATATTTTACAATCCAGTTTATTAATATAATGTAGATTGTTGTTACGTCAACTTGATTAAATTAGAATTTGCTACGTATAGTTTATAGTTTCTATTTTGAACAATATGTGCTAGGTGTGTGTGTGTGTGTGGCATTGTTCGAATACAGGCTTTGCTCATTTCACCCGGAGGTCGGCACATTGACCTCGTTGCACAGGTGACGTGAAAAAACGAGAGCTAAATCAAGGGAGAGGTACCAGGCGAGCATACAAAGAAGGCAGTGGAGTGAATACAGGAGGGGAAGGCCAAGGGGTGACTTTACGAGGAAATAACAAATTAAAACATGACGTAAGCCAACAGGTTGAACGGGGTAAAATTTTCTCATGGCTACTAGGACGACATAGAACTGAAAGAGTAGATGAGTTTCAAGGGAGAATACCCTTCCAAAGGAAATAAAAAAACGTAAGGATCCGCCCATTTACCTGATGCAACAAGGAAAAAAATGGATACGAAACGACAAAATGACAATAAAAACGACGTACTTCAATTGGAATGGACATAGAATAATGAAGACGGCAGATTTGATGTTAAGGATCTTAAAGTTACCCATAAAAAAATGTGATGAAATTGTTAACCCTTACGCTAAACTGACTTTTATTACACGTTTCAAGTCAAGTAGGCAGTAAACGCTTTAGAAAAACGATCTAACGGCATGAGAAATACTTTACCGCAAAATATGTCAACAGCACACGAAAAAACATTATGCGACATAACGTTCAACAGATACCGGGAGGAAAAGTGAGCTTTTTACAAGGAAAAAGTTTATAAGAAACGAATACGACGATGGTGATCGCATTACTTCACATAAATGTGCATAATTTATGCTTCGATATATTCTGAATGAGTTATGAAAAATGAGAAAATAAATCGGGAACGTAATACGTTCCTTTTTTACCACATGATATTCTAACATCTTTTGCATACATTATCAAAATTTCTTTCTAAATTACTTGGTCGACTTTCATCCAATTTGGTATGAACATTTTAACATAATATGACGATGGTTCTAGGAATAACCAGGCTAGCAGAAATATTTCGAAGGTAAGAAGTGATAGAACCCTTCTTGTTTATATTCCCAGGATTACCAGGGCATCAAAATCATAAGGAAGTTTAAGCACGTTGTTGTCAATGCCCTATTCATTTTTTATTGCAAATGGACCAAAAAGTCAGTAAATTTAAATATGGGTATCAGTGTTTCCCAGGGAAACCAGGGATTCATAAATATAATGGAAGCTATAACAAAAATGGGAGGATACAGGTTGTATAATTTAAAAAATTAAAAAGGTTCAAAAGGGTTAAATTGTTCTCACGAGTACTGGGACAGCATACAACTAAAGGAGCTAATATTAACCAACCCTTATAAATTCTAAGGGCAGAAAAAAGGCAAAGAAATCTCCGCCCAGTTTACCTGGAATGACATTAAAATAATTAAATGCAGCAAACGACGACATTACGAAAAAAGTGAATGCAGAGTCCATGCATAATTCAATCGAAAAGGGGATATTTTAGAACGTTCTCACGAACACCAAGCACTCAGAAGAAGCAGGTTGTATATAATTTTACAGCACAAACACTGCAAACAGTCTTAATACAAAATATTTCTTTTGAATTTCTTCTAGATTTGGCAGAGTTATCGTCGTTCTTGTTTGCTTTCTCAAGCCAATCTTAAGATTCTCATGAGTATAAGGGTAGCATAAAAATGTAGAAGGTTAATTTCTTCAAACATACAAGTAAGGTTCTTTTGAAGTCATTGAAATTATAATTAAGTTCAAAAATAGTGACAATATTCTAAGAAAATCCCAATATTAAATCACTTTCTTAAAATAATCTTTAGACTCCCAGGAGTACCAGGGTATCAGAATATCTATAGAGGTAGCTACGACAAAATTAAAATAACTCCCATGCAAGACACTTGCAACTTAATATGTGATAAAAAATGAGGGTTGTCGTATTATAAGTCCCGCCCTTCAGAGCAGGTAGCAAGTAACCGTTCTAAATATAAAGTGGGTTATTTTCATAACAAAGCCATAGAAACTCCATTAATATTGGTTGGTTTGTTTGCGTATATGTTTTTGTATGAACGAAAAAGGTAACATTGTCAGTTCCAAACTGTATGTAACTGACAACAATACGTTCCATTCTTGGTAGGTCCTGTATATAAAAAGTGCTTGTTCATCTCATATTGTTCTTTGGTAAAGAAAGACGTCATAGTCACGATAGTGACATGTCCTAGATTTTATCACGGTTTCTAGGCTTACGCCATCATAATATATTAATTAAGTATCTAAAAAGATAGGCCTAAGTCATCCAAAAATAACAGAACATCGTAATCATCAATGTAGCGGAAGTTCGCTGACTTTTCATTTCTTTTGAGCTGAGCTGTATTGCACTACTAATTATATTGATATTTAGATGCCTTCAACGCAGACTGGCCAGAAAAAGATGATCATCGAAAAGCAAGGAATGAAACTAAAGATAATTTTGAGACAACTAGTTAAAAAATGGGATAGATCAAGAGTATGCATAATATTAATAATCACTATGATTCTGTCATTTAGATGGGGATAGGTGTCCAGTTGAGCAGCAGACGTTTTGCTGTTGGTGTTAGTGTGTGAATGTTACCTGCGACGACGGTCTCCGCCCGCGGCAACCGTTGCAGCACGTGGTGTATGAGGCCGACGTCCGTGCAGGCCTGCAGGTTGCGCACGCTCTTGCGCAGGATCGCGATGAACACCGACCATATCTCAGCCTGAGGGACAATTATACACAAATCAATCGAATAACTGTTTCGTTTTGTGGTCAAACACAAGAAAATCCTAGAACAAATCTCAAAATAAAACGATGTCGGTCTAACTAATGGATGACAAGTGACAAGAGCTCTCTATAAAGTACCTAGTAGGAATGTTTAGCTACATCTGATACATAGGATCATGGAAGTGCGATAGATAATAACAATATTAAATAAATAATAAATAAATAAATATTGCAGGACATTCCACACATCGCCTTCTAGCCCCAAGCTAAGTAACTAGACTTGTGTTATGGGTGCTAGACAACGGATAAACTACTTATATACTTTTCTTTTGTAAATATATACTTAATATACATACAGACCACAGACAAATATCTAAGCATAAATACTTGTCTGTGGCGGGAATCGAACCCGCAACCCTATGTTTATCAGTCCAGCATGGTGAACATTGTGCCAACTGGATCGTCAATTGGTGGGTATTAAAATAGCATAAGATGCGGAGAGCTTAATGCATTGGGAAATAATCTTAATGGAATTTAATTGTTGTGGCAGAAACAAGAGAGCCGTATTAAACCATATTCCAGCTGGCGCGGGGCGAAGCGGGTTCATTCGTCCGTGCAAAGCGAACGCACTAAGTCAGAAACGTTCAGATCTAAAGCTCTCACTTTAATACAGTCTACCGACACTAACAAAATGAGAAATATTTTTTAATATTTTTGGTTTGAAAGTTTGCACGTTTAATTTTACAATGTGGTGCATCCGACCTTAATTCACGCTCGTTTGTGTTAATTTACGTTAATTACGTTACAGCAAGCATGGAGCTGGAACTGGGTGGAGGGAGAGGCTTTTACAACACTTGGTTTATGACATCATGGCATTATGCGAGTTGGTTTGAACTCTGTCTACAGTGAAGAATACGTGCACATCAAATGGGCGGTTTCCTTATAACTTTTATACGAACTGATACCTACTTATCTAAGTATAGGAATGCTGTATGTGTGTATATTATTTCCTTATCATCACTAACAAAAGTAGTCGCTTTGGACAGTTTATCATTATTACTTTATTTTTAAAAATTTACATTTTTTTGCACCGAAGTGTAAGGACTCATTTGATTGGTCTTGTAACTTTCCCGCCCGCTAAAGGAGGCATGCGATTGGTCAACAAAACTTATTAGTAGTAATAACTTATTAGTAGTAAACTTAAGTAGTATGTACCCATTGTTTTTATACAGATTCATTGTGTAAATAAGTAAAGTTTCTTTCCCCAGTTTCTTTGTTAACGAAACTAAAACACGCGAATTAATGTACCAGGTTAACAGAAACCCGTGGCGTTGTACTCGTCAGTTAACGAGTACAGATGTAATTATATTACATTCTTGCAGTTCGTGAAACAATCTCGGTGGAATTGCTTTGTTTTAGCGTGAATTCCTGTGATGGTAGAAGACGACTGTAACCGCTCTGGTGTAACAGTATTTCCCATTCGCTTTAAATTACTTATATTCACAATTATGTGGCGCAATCTTCCAAAATTGTTCAGAAGAAATTGGTATGCATTGAGAATTGTAACAATTTGAACATCTTTTTTTAAAACGGATAGAAGTTCGTCAAGCATAATATAATTATCTCTTTCAATTCATTATCAGATGAAACTCGCGACGACCTCATCAACGCGACGCCTCGCGTTTCATGTCCTCCGTGTAACAAGCAAACTTGTTCACTAAGGTAATATGATATAGCAGAATGTCTTTTCCAAACTTTGCTCTAATAAGATAAATTAGCACAAGATCCACCTAATGAAGTTAAAATTTCTTCAATATTCCTCAAGATTTCGTTAAGCTTTGAAAGGTATAGTGTGTTTAAGAGGAATGGTTTAGTTCAATAAACCTGCAATGAAACCTCACCACCGCGTCGTTACCGAAGCGCAATTTACCAACAAGACTGCCACTAAAAAGCCAAATAAACCGAGCAATAAAACCATTCAGACGTAAGCAGCCTCTGAAAAACATCTCATAAGATGACTGCGCAGAATCTCGGGCACTTTCGTCGACCGCGCCGCCATCGTCCATCACTCGTGAGTGCTGAAAGCCTGGTGCCGCCGTACGTGATGTATCACTTAATTAGGCTCAAAAACAAACTACACGTCATGCTGCTGCCCTGGTAAGTCGTATGACTCAAGAATGGCTTTACTCAAGCTAAAATAATTTTAGTGATCGCAAACTTTTCTTGGTGCAAAATCAATTTTCAGTTTACTAAGTAAACAAACCAAGTTTCTAAGTAAACCCTCATGTTTTCAAGTTGGCACGTTAGATGTGTTAATTTATGCGAGAGCGTCAAGTTACTAACTGGCCGAGTTGACATTACCGCAACTTTGGACGAGACGTCTGATACTGAACCACAACTGAACTAAGCGTTTGACATGCAGGATCGTTAGAACCTCGTTCAGAGTACTACACTACTTAATTGGTCATCTTTCTAATGGAGGATAAATCTGTTTAGTATGTTTTAAGACTTAAGCTTATATATAGATACTCTCCGAAATT
Source organism: Idaea aversata (assembly GCA_907269075.1). Classification (NCBI taxonomy): domain Eukaryota; kingdom Metazoa; phylum Arthropoda; class Insecta; order Lepidoptera; family Geometridae; genus Idaea; species Idaea aversata. Next base: position 12,567,121 of record OU026103.1, read on the forward strand.
AGTTAAACCTAAAAGTTTTGGAAGTAGTTGTTACTAAAATTGATATTTTGTTTAGCTAGCGTGACTTTTTTAACTTTAGTAAAAACAACTATTTCTCCAAACCAAAAGCAAAGAGTCCAGAGAAAAAAATACGAAAAGTAATTGTTTCCGCCCGGGATCGAACCGGGGACCTTGTGCGTGTGAAGCACACGTGATAACCGCTACACTACGGAAACTTATCTTTAATGTTGAAATTATAGTATCGCTTGCAGACATAAAATCTAGAACGAATGAAAAAGTTGTTGAATGGAGTGGACTGGAGACATTTGCTTAATTATTTTTACAAAAGACAAAGGCCACAATTAAAATTAGTAAAAACGGCAAAGCGTCAACATTTTTTTTTTGCTAAACTATTTAAAATGTTTTCAACAAATCTCCGCCTATGAATGATAGCATCCTTTCGTCCGTCCCTTTTCTACATTAATCTTTCTGTTGAAATAACAAGGTGCGAGGAACATCCCTTATTTTTTGTGTAACTTTTTATTCTGATCCTTTCTAGGTAGATGGTAGTCACGAAGCTCCTTAAAATATCTCCTTGAAAGCTATGCGTTCCTGTTACAAAAAGAGGGCAACTTTAACTCTTTCGCTGAGGCGTGAATTATTTGATATGAAAAGAAAAATAAACGGTTAAACAACAAGTGCAAATAAATAAGAGAGCTAACCTTAAGAGCTAACCCTTCCCAAATAGATCTTACAATTACCAGGATCCCATAACGTAGTAAGAGACTTACAATACGTCTTAAGAGAGCCGTGATAATTGGAGACCACTTTGAGACATTGTGCATTGAGTCGGAAGACATCATAAGCTATTTTCAATTTGTAAAAGATTTGAGTATTTACATCGATTTAACTTAGAAGTAATACTTACTTGAAAATAAATCAAGAAAAAATAAATAATAGATGAATAGTTTGGATTGCAAAATAAGCAAAGAGTTAGAACTGCTCTGGTTTTGTACCAAGTCAGTATAACATCAAAGGAGGTACATATTTTCATTGGAACGATATCACAGGTAGTCACATAAAAAGTAACTATAGAATTCCTTTCCTATCTCACTCTAAACTTACTACAAACAAGTAGGTGAGAACAGGACAGAAAAACTACTAAGTTGTAAAATGACAGCTAAATATAACCAACCAATTGACAGGTACAGGGTCGGTCATTGATCGTGTGCAAGTTTTTTAATACAAGTAGATAAATGGTACATACCTGTAAACTGGGCGGACAATGGTCTAACAGCTCGAGCATGTGTTGAATGTTCTGCGCGTCCTGGATCACGAAGTTCAACTCCATGTCAAACTCGCCGCCCACCAGCTGAAACAAAACGCACATTTACAACTCTTGCAACATGCACAACTTCCTTTAGTTTATGTTAGCCTAGTCACAGTAGGGCAAGGTTACGCCCACGCCTACGACATGTTCGTTTTTTTTCCTTTTTATTGACAAGTGTGGTTGGTATAATGGTGGCCTATGTATTTTTGCGGTACATATTTATAAACCAGTTCTACCCCAGTCCAACTCGATCCTCAATAAATGAAATTCAAACCTCCTGGACGGTTATGTGATCCTGGTGCAGCGAGTATCGATAACTCGGGAATCTTATCCCGGTTCCAATTATTGGATTCATTCACGTGTTTCTTCGACAAATCGAATAATTTTGACATAATTTTTTTTTTTCTTTTTCACTAAATAAGTGAGAACTATTTTCCACCTTTGATTTTTTTTCTAATTTCAAGCTTTCCGAATTATCCGTCACATAGCCAGAGTGAAATATTGGTCCAGTTTTCAATAGCTTGCAGGACAATAGCGTGTTGTCCCTGTCCCGATCGACTGGCATTCAATTTGTGCGATCGGTCAATCTCTATGTAGCCTTTAGGAGCCTGGTACTAAGCCCCTTTGTTGGACTATAATATTGTGAAAAATAGAAAAGTAACAAGGAACCCCGCCTACCCTTAATGTAACTTTAATCTAAATGACCACTTAAAAATCCTTTAGGAACACCTAATTATACGTAACTAACTAAACTTTAAGAGTAAATACTGGGTTCGCTGGCTTTAATGGGTGTTAAATTGTTAACCCTTTCACGCCTCATAGCTCCATGCACCAGGAGTTTATGAAGTGGAACGTAGCTAGGGCAGTGTTATTATGGTTCTATAGTTCCCTGAGAAGGCGTGGCCTCTACGGCATGTAATGATCATGAATTATGATTCCCATACAACATTTGAGTTGTTCGCCGTCTCTTTCTATGAAATTATTTATTCACCCTAGTTTTTCACTTTCTACAACAATAGCTTTTACACCCCTATGGTGTAGCAGTACCAGAGAACCATGAGTAGAGAAGAGTATTTATACAGTTAAGGGGTAGTTTGTAGGAATAGAAAAGATCGCATTGTGACGGCGAAAGCCCGCCCTTATAATCTTACAAAGATAAAAGCGTAGTGATTGAAATAATCTATTCAAAAATTCATTGGTGCGAATCAAGAAAGGGTAAATTTGCGCCATCAATTACCAGGGAACTATAAACATATAGAGGTTTATTTAAACTGCACCTGTATCTAATAACAAAGTAGGGCAGGGAAGTTTTTATATCCTTACCTGCCTACGTAACAAAAAACTATTATTTGCCCAGGTAAAACTCTTACAAAAATTAAACAGACTCTACCCTTTTCATTAGAAATAAAACCGCAATAATGAATATTTTTGTATTTTATTAATAAAAAATAAAACAAAAATTACCGAGATTAATTCACTCTTCGTTAAGCGTATAAAAATTGAATGAACGACGCAGGAATGCGAACGGTAGGTAGCTACAACCACACGCGGTTTAAATCATAATTTTACGGGTATTTCCCGAGGTAAACGAGTAAAATTTAAAATGTACGCGGTTTTTTTCACAGTATTTTAATATGCAAGTAGTACTGCATTAGGTATAATGTAATGTCATTCAGTTTGCATTGCGAAACCGAGGTTTTATGGAGAGGTTTTCAAGGTTCGTCTATATTTTCGCCACATTGCATTTTTCGTCCATACATACAATTCCTTAAATAAGTGTTTTTCGGTTATCGTAGCTTAGTCATGCAAGCAATAACACCAGGGCAACATAATAAAAAGAGTACACAAATAAACAGCGGTGTCAACTCCACAGTGAGGCAGTTATGTCCGATCAAATGCGATTAGTACGAGCAACACACTGCCCTAACTCGATTGATCCAGTGTGTTACCCTCTTGTTATTGCTGACGTCCTGGTTATGATCGGACGTAATACCGTTCCACGTGTCAAGTTTATTGTGGCCAGATAGAATGATGTTTATTAATCCAATGAAATTGAAAATAACACATCAAAATTTCACACAAAATGACAATAACACTCTTATGTATGGCACAAAATGACACTGCAATATGACAGTAACCCTTTTAATAAAAGAACCCTCTCCAATCGAGGAATAAGTATACCCTAACCCTGTATGTCATTACATATTACTAAAATAAGAAATCAATGATTATTTATTTCCACGCAAAGTATGCGAAAAACCGGTAAAGTGACTTATCGTATGAAACAGCCGAGCATCGCGTACAATCGACAAATGTACGTCTACTGCGGACCGAACGATATATTGCTAGGATTGGACCTTCGATTGCTTTGTTTTATATTACGGTACGAAGGTTAAACAGGTGGAAATATATTAGAGCTACACGAGGTTATACGAGTTTTTATACGTATTCTTTTAATTTGAAACATTCCTAAATTTAGCTTTCAATCAATTTTTTAAAGTACTTGAAGAGATTTTCCCCGATTTCAATACCACCCTTTTCAATCCGAAAATACGTTGTAAAGAGTAATTTAATAAATCCTATAGACTATTTTTTAAAAAGGAAGCCAAAACAATGCGAGTTTCGAAGAAACATTTTCGGTGAATGAGTCTCAATTACCGGAATTTCCCGCGTTTAGCGTCCGACCGGAACCCGGAACACTCCCGGGACTCTCCAACGCTTCGTTCAATAAAACGGGAATCATTTACCTCCTCGCAATCCTATCGATAAGTAATAAAACAATAACCAGAAACACTAAATTCAAAAAAATACTTTCAAATGTTCCAATTGCTATTTTATTTCTGTTACTACAATTTTATTCAAACAAACCTGAAAAGAATCTTCCCTTTTAATATTCGCCTTTACATAGTTCGAATGTAGCCCATTGTAAAAAAGCTCACGAACAAAAAGGACAAAGTATATGTGTATGAACAGTTAACTGGGAAAAAATATGGTGTCTATGTTGTTGATTCTACGTCGATGTGTCTATGTGTGTGTATTAGAAGTCCCTTTTTCAACCATCTCGTGTTTCCCCTATGCTCGCGTTCGACATTCTACTCGGTTATGATGACTTGGTACTACGATTAGACGATAATGTTACTACTATTGTTTTTTTTTCCTGTTCTCCGTATAATTTCTGTGGATTTACTTTATTAGCAGTGGAAGGGTTACCCGTGTGAATTGAAGTACCAAGCGATCATGAAAGGCTTGGATGGATACGCTTGGATGAATGTTTGACGCAGTTGTGCAGTTGTACCATGAAATTCCCGGGGCAGCCATTGTATTCTCATGAATACTAGGCAAGCAGAAAATATGTAGAGTAAAAAAGTAAACCTTGTCGTGACGGTTTATAACGGACTGTTGTTTCATATGAACACGAACGAAAATAAAATTGAATAAATACTGCATCCGTCACACAGTGTCAAAAAAGCAAAACTGACATTTTGTAAATTAGGAGAAAAATTAGTTTGTTTGTAATCAAATACAAATCTCAATCTGGATATTATAACTTAACTGAATTTTAAAAGAAAAGAAAATAATAATTTTATATATAGGACAGAATGGTTTATTTCATTTGCAAAAACACCAAGAAATTGGAAACCGAATGTGTGACAAATAAAATTCTCACGCAAGGTGATTTTAGAGCCACTGAACCCGGGCGGGCGCGGTGCGGCCTTTCAACGTTTCGCAAAACGTCACCGTAATTACCCATCGGAGTCATCCCTTTCAACCCTAACATTGCGAAACTCAAAAACCGCCATAAATATGCAATAAAAGTACCAGGGTAGCATAGGTCTATGGGGATGTTTTGCAAGGGATGCTGCGCGGTCAGGGGTGTCGCGTCAATGGCACGCGTCGTAGGGCAGATTTATTCTTGTAAAAATAGGGGCTGGGCAAGTGGGCATGTGTTTGCTCAGTAAGCATTTTTGAAAGAGTTTCACTGAACAGTTTAAAAGGGCTAGGTTTATGTAAAAAGTATTGTGCTGGTGAAAAATATATATTAAACTAGAGAAGCTTAGACAGTTATAGTGAAATATACATAGATAGATAAATTCTTTATTGCAAACACCATTTTTAAATTACATACAATATAAAAACAAAACTTAAGTCTAAGTGTTACAAAGGGCACACACTGAGAATCTTAATTATTTCTCGTGCACAAATTATCTATTTAATGCAAATCTAGAAGCAACTATGTTGTCTTAAACCTTTAGAATTCCCGAGGGAATATCATAGGTTCACATGACTATTAGGCGAACAGAAAACGAAAGGAGCTCTATTAAGTTACATATCATACTTAACGTACTTATGACGGGAAGATCTACTTAAAAAAAAACTTATCTAAAACATCTTTAGAATTCCCGGAGCAACCAATGCATTCTCATTATTACTAGGCGAACAGAAATTATGTCGAAGTGTAATCTAGATGAGAACAAGAGACCTTGCAATATATCATCAGTAGAGTTTGTAGAGATTTAAAGGGCACCACAATCCTTCAGATAGGGTACCCCATAAAAATGACTATGGTGTGCACCTGCACAGGTACCTACCTAAGTTCAATAGTTACTAGTTAGAGATCTCGGTGATTTAAATGTAAGTCATTAAAAGTGTTGAGGAAAAAGTTTGAAAACCTTAAAGGAGGATCAGTTGTAAAAATCTCTATCGAAATCATAAAATATCCATGGTATTATGTTCTCCTGGTAGCTCTCGTTCAAGTTATGACGTCATTGCCTTCACAGGGATATGCCGTAAATTTTTATGAAAATTGGGTTCAGTTAGCAGAAATAGTGTTGTAAATTTCTAAATTTAGTGACTTTTTAGTGACGATGATAATAATTTCACAGTGTGCGGCAAAGTAAGAATGCATGTACTGCCATTATGTTAACAACGACACGTTAGCTTCAAGCTTCCTTCCATCAACTTAACAAGATAATTTTGCTTTAAAAGCTTGCAGCAGCACTTGGATACAATACAATACATTATTGACTGTATTTTTGTTGTTGACTTGTTTTCGTAACTAAAGATATCTCATAATTGGATCCTTTTAGGCTGCCATCTTAGTGAAGACAAAGAAAAAAAGCGGCAGTGTAGGATTTTTCTTTGTTGTCGATTTTCTTTTGTGTCTATTGTCCTTTTAATTTCTTCACATCGTCCCTGTTACTAAAACTACTAGGTTAACATCAATAGTGAGAGATGGAACTTGATGGAAGTCCACCCAATGTACGGAATAAATAGCCGTCTCGTGAATAATATCATTATTGCATTACGTATTCGCGACGATCACGACGCGACGCACGGATACTCGTAATTTATAATTTTTTATAGATGCTTACCATTAGAAACTACAGAATAAATTAAAAGTACATACTAGCTTTTACCCGCAATTTCGTCTACGTAGAAGTCGAAAATGGTTCTAGTAGGATCGGACCAAGGAATCAAGTTGTCCCATACAAACTTTGCCCCCCCTTTTCACCCCATAAGGGATAGAATTTCGCAAAATTTATTCTTATCGGATGCCCATGTTATAAAAAGAACACACCCTCTAAGTTGCAGGTCTCTATAATCAGCGGTTTAGACTGTACGTGATTCATCAGTCAGTCAGGACAAAGCATTTTATATGTATAGATTATCGAAATAAGACAAATTGCAGAGGCGTACCTAAAGACATTGGTTATCAGGATTACATAAGTGCTATGGAAGTGCTCTCAGCGTATTTCATTCACTCGTTTATTGTCGAAATGTGTCTGGGTGTCGCACTAAAAGCTCTGTATGACTCTCCAAAAACGTTTATCCTTTGGAAATTTGATTTTCCGCGGACTCGTTGAAGGGTTGTGAGATAACTGGGAGAAAATAATATATATATCGTGAAACTGGGTCACCTGTACATTTCGATGGAAATAAATAACCAGATTAATATAAAACTACGTCTATCTCTAATCTTTTGGATAATATTATTAGTTATTTTTCGTGTTTATTATACTCAAAGGTCACCTTAATAGGTACTTATTTATACTTAAAAAGAGATCATTTAATTTTAAAACCTTCGTAAAACCAATATCATTTTACTAGGCAACCATAAAAATCCTACTAAAATGCTTTCACCAAAACCACGAAAGCTCACACTATCGCCTTCTCAAAGCGTGTCCAAATGACTATCACGTTTCAGTTGCCACAAAAGAAACAAAACCGGCCGCCACTTAAGTAATCTACGCTCTTATAATAGAGCAAAAACTAACCTTTGAGTGTTTTTAGTATCAAGATACGTGTGTTAATCCATACTTAAATGGGTGTAGAGATAAGATAAGTTTCAAACAAAAACTTTCTTGGTTCTCTCGAACATGCGTCTTGATCTAGCTATTAAGGGCACAACTAAATTCATCAAAGGTTAGGATAAAGCTCCACATCATTATGTGACCCTAGTGGTTCAAGTCCTTTAGAAAGACCGTTTCGCTTATTAAGGTAAACTAGTTAGGTTAGCTCACTTATACATTTTAGATCATGTCAATAAGCCCAGGGAATTTCTTATACCTACTTACTAAAAAAGTTTAAAATGACTTGGTATTTTTTCCAAAAGAGATGAATGCCATAAACGCATCTGAACGGAAAATGTGCAAATGCGTTCCTTAAGACGCGTTCAAAGCAAATTTTGATCCCACATTTGATGCGTTTCAAGGCAAATTACCAGAGGAAATATATAAGAAAAAGTAATATAAATTATCAGATTTTTCCTTTAACAGCAAAGATTCTAAGAAAACGAGATAAAATTATCGTAAGTAGCTTATTCATCAAAGATCACGATTATCTCATCTACTTATCATGTCAACGAGAAGGGACTACCTATAAAATTATACATTAATATATTTTCACTTCAGTCGTTCTAAACGTAGATAATATTCCAATATTTCAACGATGTAATTTTGTAAACATTTTAGGAACCTTTTAGCATAATATAATACAACACCTTCATACAACGATAACAGTAAGCGTTTACGTTTACGACCATTTTAATATCAATATTGAAACTCTTTTAAGTGCTAACTGCCTAGTATTATTCTGTTTTACATACTCGGAAACGGACGGCCGCTTTAGACCCATATCATCCCCATGGAAAGTACGGCCCGAAATACTTTCAGCTAGTAAGAGATTTTTAAATGACTTATTTTATTATTTCCTCGTACAATTTCCCCCCTGGTAACACAATGTGTTTACTGGTAACACTATGTGTTTACTGAACAATAAATATTCTCGCTTCGCCTAGTTTATTCTGCAAACTATTTTAGCGCCTAGCAATTTAACAGAAATATTCATGGAACCGCAATGCAGAGCCGCGAATGGGAAACATTAAAGTTTCGACTAATTACCAATACGTGACCTCTTAACATATTCTGGTCGCCGAGTAGTCGCTTTTTAATTGGAAATACTTTTTAAACTTCGTAAAAAAGATTTAATGAGAATGTGTGTACATGACGGTTATTTGTAGAGCCAATATTTTATTTAAAACAGGAAAAATGCAAATTAAAACAAAAACTGATCTATATTCCGCAGATAAATAAACAAAACAGAAAGACACGAGGCGAGTACAGAAGTTCCTTGCATAGAGTTCCGTAACGCGGCGAGGGCGAGCGTAGCGTCTTCTTAATAAACAAAGTTTGTCAGAATCTCCATAAAAAGGCTAGAGCTGAAGTTTCCTGAATGATTTAATAGAGAAAACTGCAAACAAAGACCTAAATTACAAGTTTGCAAAATCGGCGAGTGCTTAACGAGTTGCCGACGCGGACGCGGGCGTCGAGCAGTCGCGAGTTAAGGGAACGAGGTCACAAACGCTACCTGACACTTTCATCACACCTACCTATGTACTGTACATATTTATGCGGGTAGATACATCCCAAAAAACGGAGGAGCAATTCGATTGTGGAACCTCATCGCAATCCATGGTTTTATGCTGCGCTAAAGGCTGAAAAGTAAAAGAATCTTGTTTGTTTTGATCACAAGTACCTACAATCAAGTAACGTATAGTATCTAGCCGAACGCTAGTGGCCAGCTTCGGACGAAGCAAGTTTTACATTACTATTACGGCACCATTTGTCATGATTTGTCTCCACGGCTTTGCACATCTCAACACAATTCCCGTATAGAAGAAGAAATCGAACTGGTTTAAGTCTTGCTTTGTAACGTTGATTTGATACTGTATTTCAGTCCGCATCTGGCAACCTAGAACTATCTAAAGTCACATATTTTTATCCAAAAAATTGGTTTTAAATTACAAAAAAAAATATAAAAAAATTTATAAGAGTTCGGTCTCCTAGGATCATAATAAGCCTTTGTATGAATTTCGACGTAAAAGCACAGAATAGATCATAGTTGGTACAGGTTACATTACGTAAACTCCTTTGATACCTGTTTGATACGTACCTAATCTTAGTTGATTATTACGAGTAACAAATATAAGGCACCTCTGATGTAATATCAAAGACGAAACGTGTTTCATGTGCCCTTCGCGGATCAAACCTTCATAATTTGTTTCAACAATATTTATTATAATACAGCATTTTATATAACCGTAAAACAAAACACTGGTGTTTTAAGAAAGATCCGATGACCGTAAGTTAGATATTTTTCATCAGAATCGATTGAATTTTATGCTTATGATTGACAACTATCTAGTCTTAAACATTGGTAGTTAAGACATTTCCAAAAATTTGCCTTAGCGGGATACAAACCTACGACCCCACCGTTTTATTAAAATTACCACTAAGCCACATATTCACAATTTTCCTAATATTTCTTTTTCTTGGAAATAGTTTCCTCAAAGCATGAAATATGTTAGTAATATGAAGACATCCCGCTGCGAGAAAAACCAGTGGTTTCTGTACAAAGGGATTTTGTTATTGTGGTAACTGCTCTTTAGTTATTTTATTGAAGAAAAAAAAAGCAAATAAACTAGAAGCAAAACTATTTGCGTGGAGTAACTTGAAGATAAGGGAAGCAATAAGTTTCCCATCAACCAGGGCTTCAGGAATGAAGCTCAGCTAAGTCCGCGGGTAATCGCACGGAAAACCAATCAAACAGCATCCGGCTATCCGCACACCGATACTTCTTGTTTTTAACCCCCGACGCAAAAACGACGGGGTGTTATAAGTTTGACGTGTCTGTGTGTGTGTGTGTGTGTGTGTGTGTATGTGTGTGTGTGTGTGTCTGTCTGTGGCATCGTAGCTCCCAAACGGATGAACCGATTTTGATTTAGTTTTTTTTGTTTAAAAGATAAGTTAGTCGGGAGTGTTCTTAGCTATGTTTGATCAAAATCGGTTCAGCCGTCTTAAAGTTATGGGGGATGAAAGTCAGGATCAAAAACCGAATGTAAGTAGATTTACTCGAGTGTGGTATCAAATGAAAGGGCATGACTCGTACATTACAAATTTCTATGTTTGATCAAAATCGGTCCAGCCGTCTAAAAGTTATGGGGGATAATACTCAGGATTAACAACCGAATGTTAGTAGATATGCCCGAGTATCAATTAATTTATTAAAATTTATTAAAGTTAATTTGAGTTTTTTGGCTTCGTTTGGATCTTTTTTACTTTTCTTTCCAATTTTTTATTATATTAGTAGCTGTGCTCCGCGGTTTCACCCGCATAACTCCCGATCCCGTTGGAATATCGGAATAAATTAAGATGTAAGCTATCCTATCTTTCAAGTTAGATCAAACTGCACACGGTGTGCAAATTTGATTAAAATCGGTTAAGTACCTAGTTTAGGAGTCCATCGCGCACAAACAACGTGACACGTAATTTATATATATTAGAGAAGATGTATAGATAACCTAGATCTAGACGTCTTCTTCTATGTATACTTAGGTAGTTCTAATATTTAATAGCTATGAAATACCTACTTGTAGTTGTAAAAGTTGAATATCTAAAGGAAAACATTGAAAAAGAATACCTTTAATAAAAAAAACTGTTTAGGGTTAAAAATAATCTTCACTACATAGTATAAAACAAAGTCGCTTTCTCTGTCCCTATATCCATTCGTATGCTTTAATCTTTAAATCTACGCAACGGATTTTGATGCGGTTTTTTTAAATAGATAGAGTGATTCAAGAGGAAGGTTTATATGTATAATACATGCATAATATAGCCGTGCGAAGCCGGAGCGGGTCGCTAGTTAACTATAAATTAATAATAGTTATTGTTTACACCAAATTATCTGAATCATAAATCGCAAGAAAATAAAGAAATAAAATTAAAAAAATTAAAAAGTCCCTCCCTACAAAAAGGATAAAATAAAAAATTAAATTAAAAATTTAAAAAACCCCCGACACAAAATAATAAAAATAGTATGAACGTAAAAAGCCTAAAACAAGCAAAAAAAATCTATAAAAAGAAAAAGTCACAAAAAGAACAAAAAGGTATAAACGTGAAACCCTACAAAAAGAAAAAAATAACCTCGAAATTATGATTCTACTACGTAAGTACATGTGAATTTTTTTGATTAAATATTGTCGCGTCGGGGGACCGCTCTTTACCTATAGAAACACCTTCATATGTAAAATGATATTAAAATTTCAACGAAAATGTTAAAGTATTAAGAATTACTAGTGATAAAATGCTAAAATAAAAATGTTAACATTATATTAAATTGACTTGAAAAAGAGCGGTCCCCCGACGCGACAATATTTAATCAAAAAAATTCACATGTACTTACGTAGTAGAATCATAATTTCGAGGTTATTTTTTTCTTTTTGTAGGGTTTCACGTTTATACCTTTTTGTTCTTTTTGTGACTTTTTCTTTTTATAGATTTTTTTTGCTTGTTTTAGGCTTTTTACGTTCATACTATTTTTATTATTTTTTTATGCTGCCCTAATAACTATTTTACAACAAATTATCCGGATACTTCGCTCACTTCTCTATACTCCATTTTTTTAAAGAATCATTAAGTTTTCGGATATTTTTTATAAGTTAATAATATTTCAGAACTACCTTTCTTACGTTACGTTCCATTAGTAGTCCATTAGACGCAAAAAGGGATTGTTTAATAGCCCTTGCCCATAAACAAAAATAATGAAAACCTTAATAAATGAACACAACAAACAGGCAGGATAACGTTTATTTAACTTGTTTGATGTTTATCGAATAAACAAACAATATTTTAATGGACAGTTCGATATAAATGTTAATTAATACAGATTTGTTGGAGCTATTTCACTAATTGCAAAATTGGTCAGCCCTGTAAAATTATATTCGGGTTTACAGAATCAAATTAAATAAAAGAAATCGGTTAATTACTACAAATAATTATTATGGTTATATAAAGAGCAGTTCAATTATTAATATTAGCTAGACAATTTACAGCGTCTATGACTTTTAGGCTTGGTGAGACGCCCCGTAGTGCCTACGACGTACTGCTAAGCTAATAGGTACCTAATAGGTACTTCAAAAACAATCATTGTACTAGAAAATCCAATAGAGCGCGGCGCGGTCGCAATATCTGTCAAGCAAATCACATAAGTCAACAAACATAAGTTATACTAACGGATTTATCCGTAACTATAATATTGATACGTGTTCACGTAGATACTAGCGCCGCAACTAAGTGAAAATATAAGTAGGTCGTATTGTAGGGTCCTTTGTGTCACCCACTCACGGCTCGTCTGCCAATGATGTGGGTCGTCTCGTACCGCGGTGGTGCGGAACCGCTTTGTCCTTGCCTTGTGTGAATTAATGTTCCCAGATTTATAGGATTCTAACTTTGGTTAATTAAAATTAGAACTACTGACATTTTGCGTAACCTAGTTTTCATGGGTCCTTAAACGCGGGACGAGTATATTAGTTAAAAAGTAACACCGGAATGTCATCTCAAATTTTAGCTAAAACTTAGCAAATGTGAAAAAGTTTCGACAAAGAATATTATTAAAACGTGCGAGCAACGCCTACTAATGACATTTTGACAAAATCGTTCATTCTCATAAAGTAGCAACAGGGACCGTAATGCCTAAATTACATTCGAGACATGAATAAAACACGAAATACCCGACGATAACGCTCGAAACGATACGAATATCGGAGGTGAGATAAAATCACAACACAAAATCGAAAAGGAATCAACACAAAATCATACATAATATGAAAGGATTTGTCTGAAATATAACTAAAATATTTGAAAGGTCATGAAGCAAATATACAGCATAATATGTAAGATATCGTGTTAAACAGCTATCTGTACACGTGTGACCTAGCATTTGTCCGACACGTATCAACCATTGCACAGCCGTAATGGGACAATATGTTATTTTCATGTTTTCATAACTTCCAGTTTCATAATGCTAATGCGACCATTGAATACTCAGCTCAGAATCGACCACTTATAAGGGTAGAGTAAATATTATAAGAATTTCACACCAAAAATGTAGGTAATATTTGGCCAAAAGTCCCAAAATGTATTCAAGAATTTCCTACTCCTCAAATGATAGTAGAGTAGTATGGGTTAGTTTACCGGATGCCGGCGTCCGGTTGCAAAGAAAAGCCATGAAGCGCAATGTTGTAAAGTACCAGGACATTAGAAGCGAACAAGAGTCAATTGCAGGCAAGCTAGCGCTCCACAATGGCGTTAAATCGTGCCGGGAGAATTAGTTCGAGGGCCGTACACCACCCCGACTACTTTGTTGCAATTTGCGCCAATTTCGTCACACCATTCAGAAGTTATGTTCTACTAGTATCTGCGACATAACATGCATTGTGCAAAAGATGTTCAATGCAAACTTTTAAAAAGTACTAAAATTCATCAAAACAATTTGAAAAAAAAGAAGACCACGGACGAACCAATTAACAAACCTCACTTTAGGAAATTTTATGACTTCCTAACTAGAAATTTCTCGTAATTTATTATGCTAAATATAATAATGATTGCTTTCCTCCTCTCTGTCAGGAAAAAAGATTGCGGAATTACCAAGTTTCCGCGTTAATAAAACTTCTGCCGGTGGGGACGGAGCAAATCTGTCAATTACAACAGCTAATTACCTGATCTCCTACAAAACTAGGCCGGATTTAAGTGGCTCCATTAACTATTTCATTACTTACTAAAAACAAATGAGCAAACCTTTTTGTTTCAAAAGTTTTGAACAAAATACTACCTATTTTGTATTGGTATGTCATGAAATGTTCGCTTCGATTTCTAGAGCTAGATCGTATCACCCGTAGTTAACAAAGGTGTTTAATTAGAGGCCTCAGTGAGCCCACTACAAGTTAGGGTCGTTATCGGCGAATTATGAAAGGTCGTATGTGGCACCCTAGTTATGTTTACACCCGTTCACGAGCAATAACGGGACCCTACCTGATTTTATTGAAAGGATCTTCATTTAATGAAGACTAGGAACAAATTTCTAAATTTTCAATAGGTATTTGAAATTTTACGCCCTGTAAAATGTACAATATATGTTCCATTTGAAAATTAATGATGGAAAAGTTATATTTTTTGGCCCATTCTATTATAAAACACGGCTGGTTGAAGAAGGGTTAAACTTAAACCAAAACATCTTCACAACTACCAGGCAGCAATAACCTCGTGGAGTGCCCAAGTTATTCTAAAAATCTTGAAGAATTTGTAGAACAATGGATTTATGGTGACATTCTTGAATTGTACCAGGCGAGCATAAGTACGTTGGAGTTTTTTAAATAAAACGAATACAACAGCGAAGGGCTCTGCCTGCTTGCATAGGGAACGCGAAGGGACATGGGGGCGGAGCGACCGAGCGCGCCCGACCAATAATCTTGTACGAACATTCTTTCGAAACGTTAAAAAGAAGTCCTCGACTACATTATTCATAGGGCTGTAAATGCAAATGGTGGTTCTAAACAGTAAACGTAATCTAAAGACTTTATTGTTTTCGAAAGGAAAAGACAAGGTATCAGTTCTAAAATGTGAATCATCGTACAAAACACAAACACAGAAGGTAAAGTAAAAAATCGGTTTTAATAAATATGTTTTATTGGGAACAATACGTTTGTCTGTCAATACTCTCGTTTCATTTCTAAACGGACTAATTTCGAGGCTTTCAGGAATGACAAAATGTGATTGAAATGTTATCAGATACCTATTATGATGCCATTGCATAAATTCTATTTACATTCCGAAACGGAAACAATGGTGATTGTTATTGAAATTGAGCGTTATTTATTTCTGCCATTTCCAACGTTTCCCATTTCGTGTTCTTTTTTATATCATTTCCATATTTTATGGTTTGTTGTCCATTGTTAGCTGAATGTAATTTTACTATTGAACTATGGGCCAGATTTGAAAAATAAAATATATATTTGTAGTATTCCATAAACAATAGAAACCGCGGGTTTCTATTTTTTATTGAATAAGGAATATAAAAAACCATAAAATCCAAATGCAAAATTTACTCGTATTTATTTACAAAAATAAAACGCATGGAAAAGTATCCGAGCACCAGGCGCTTAGCAATAAGAAGAGTTGAGAGCGGTCTGCTGGAGACGGGGTCCCGTTATGCAATATTGATGCGACCGCGCGCCCTCCCGTGCCGGTTAAACAGACGGGTTCACCTCCGGAACCAGAGGTGCATTAGCAGTATCGCACCCTCTTTATAATGCATAGAACCCTAGTAGGATAAAATTTCTAATAAGAATGTAAAATAGACTAGAATAGTCGTTTTACTAAAAAATGTTCAGTATAGCTCTTTACACTTCATTCATAGTTCCAATAGTAGCAAATATGTAATAGCGTTGCATACATTTGATATTCCACTATAAATGAGCAATTCACAATAAACTAAATAATTTACAGTTAAACAAACCCCTAGACTAGACCGTGCATCGCCGAGTCTCTATGACTAGATGCAATAAATACAATATAGGATGATATATACACCTTGCTGCGATTTAACATAATATTTATATATACTCAATTCGTCCTATACAATACCATTTTCGTATAAATAGGGTACTTAATTAAAAATATTTATACTCTCTACCCTGTGGTCGGGTAATTGTGACGATTTGTGAACTCTATGTATCATAGCTTTTCAAATTCACATTCATATTTTGTTCAAACATAATAGAAACGTGCATTTCGAAGCTGAACCGAGATGCAATATTGACGGAGTCGATAATGCTTCGCTGAATTATGAATGGTAACAATGCTCTATGATGACTTTAAAATAAAATAATGTGAAAAGAATCCTTTCCGAAAAAGAAAATGTATGTACTAAATAAAACAACACGTAGTTTCTTAAAAATAAATTCCATCTCTACATAAATCACGTAAATCGAGAAACGTCTAGGATACAAAGAAAGTGGTATGAATAGCGGAGTGCACTTTCCCAGCTGTCAAACGCAACCACACGAGATAGAGCGGAGCCTGCATCCGGCCCGTCCGGCACCGAGACCGCATCCGGTAATATGGCGGAAAATTGAACCACTTTGGATTACGTCAACTTAATGAGGAAGCTTACGGATTTTACGCTGCGTTGACGGCCAGCGCGGCGCGGTCGGGCGGCACGATTCTAAGTTTGTTCGTAATTTTCTTAGGTTGATTTTAATATTCTTGACTATTTTAAACAAGCCATTAAATAAGTCTTATTTTATGTGTCTTACCCTGTAATTCTCATAGTTTTAAAACTATTTTATTAACTTCTATACTTTCTCTTTATTATATAAGTTTTAGTGTGCACGATTTGTGTGTCAAGTAATTATTTGTTTTAACTAAGTTTTGTTTTTGTGCCTGACAATCTTCAACAATACCTGACGTTTAACCTCACATTTAACCTGGAGTTTTTATTTGCATCAACGAGACTAATATCACAATATATATAGTTTCGTATTCACTTAAATTACCTTAAAATTGAGTCAAATTATAAATTTACACCATAATTGCATTAATAATATTAGTTATTCATTATAAACGCAAATCAAAAATTACAAATTTAATTAATTAATGAAACTCTGAGAATATCAACTTTAACTAAAAATACACCTAGTTAGATAAAAAAACAAAATAACACAAAGTCCTTGTATTTTTTTCAATAGATGGCATAAAACTCCATAAACCTTCTTAGTTGTAGAATCTCACTTATTTTTCTAACTTATGTAGTAAAAAATAGAAAGGTTGCGGCATCGAGCGACAACGGAGCGTCCGTCCGGTGCCCGTGTCCGCTTCCGGTTCCCGTCCGGCCATCAATACGGGCGCTCGTTTCGTATCCGGCGCGCCCGGTTACACACACGTTTTATTTTACAACACTACCCTCGGTGCTCTATCGACATTTCACCTTATTGAACTTCTATTATCCTGGTAGCTTAAATGTTGTTTTAACTATAAAATCAAAAAGGATACAATTGTAGGAATTTATATTATTTTGTTTAATAAATTGTCCCAAAATCGATTTGTCGAAATGTCCACGTCCGATGAAATAAAATATCAACATAATGTATGTAGGTCAAATGAGATTGTATTTTCGAGTAGGTAGGATTGGATCCGATCTCTTTATCATAGCAACGTGAACCGTGATTCTGTTCAATGTCAAAGGCCGTTTGTGGTACACAATTTTTTGTTTAATTTTCCGCCAACATTCTTTATGGAAATCCACGTCGAGTTATCATTTGTGACGCAATCATACAACCCGTGGCGAAATACTTCATTGTTCACTGTTTCACTGAACTTATTAAGCTTGCTCCACGTTCGCATTCCTCGGGTTTTGACCATAAAATATTTTTACGACATTCGCAACAACAGATCTATAGGGATACAGACAGTAAAACAATAAAGTTGAAACGCCGTCGTATTTTCCTAGGGTACTTACCGAGAATTGAGGCTGACAGTGCCCGAAGCAAAAAAATATATTACTGAAAGTGTGAGGCAGGATCAAAGCGTTTCCCACAACACGGAACCAATATAGTAAAAAAATTAAAAAATAAAGTTGCGCGTGTATGACGTGTGTTTGGTTCACGGAATCCGATGGACGGAAGCCTTTTCAGCTAAACCTTTTAACTATTGAAACGGTGAAAGCAGTACAGTGACAAACAAGCTCTCGCTGAATTCCTTTTTGGTGAGCTCTGCGTGGTTATACTCTCCTGGTAACAACATCGGTTATTGACATTTTTACGTAAACAACCAAGTTTTTATTCAATCTCTGCCCATTAAAGCTGTTAAAAAATGGTTAAAAATGATTGATTTTTTTAAAGGGAACACAAGCGGCAAGTAGTTTAGAATAAATTATTTTTTGTACAAAACACATTGCGATGTTGTAAATGTTCTATTCTATCGGTTATCGATTTTAGCAAAATTCCTGTTTGATAGTTGGCAGATTAACCAGGCATTCAGCACCTCATACATTCCCGAATCCGATTATACCTCGTCAACTGCAGGTTTCATTAACCAAAAGCATTTGGTATTTCAATAGATAACTTGCGATTTTAAACTGTTTCTGTCTTTAGACATCTTAAAATTTTAAGAATTTCTCGACTCACGCTACCTCGAACAGTAACACTCGTACATACCTGAAACAAATACAATAAGAACATTAACATGTTTATTTAAACTACATAAGGGGCAAACAAAAAAAAATCTATACGATATTATTAAACCAGCGAAACACTGATGAAATCATAACACAACCATTTAAATACTATTTAACTATTTAAATTCGGTAGATAAAAAAAAACCGAAAATGCCTAGAAAGTGAAAATGTAAATTAACGAGTAAAAATATATTAAAATAATTATAATCGAAAATATGTTAAAATTGCCAATTTTCCAAAACACCATCTCACATTTTGCTCATCTCAGAGCAAAAAAAGCTTCTGTAAGCGTCTTAAGCTCGACATACTGTAAAGAAGGTTAAACAAGGTGAGGTTATATATCGAGCGTTCTAAGCGAAGATTTATTGGAAGGCAACTGGCCAACATCGCCGTGGGCGAGTTCTGGAACTGCTCCAAATACACCCCCTCGACTGATAGCTGGATATTTACACTTGACACATCTCTATTGATGGAGTGCTTTTCAAGTCATCGAGTAGAGACTCGAGACATCGAGCACCTTTTACATACCCAGTAGAGAGGAAATGTCGTTTAATTTGTGTAGCTAAAATTATGCCAAATTAAGTTGCGGCGTGAGTTAAGCTAGCAAGAAATAATTATTGATATTATGTTTCGTGACACGGCTTGAAACACATATGAAATTGGAAATAAAACTCTTAAGAAATCAATAAAATTAATGGATGGGGGAGACCTTTGCCCAGCGGTGGGATACTAGGGGTTAGATAATAAAAAAATATGTAGGTATGTTTACCTTGAGTTGGTGATTACTTTTCTATTTCACCGGTTGAGTCCATTTGATTGTATAAGTGTCGTACTGCTTTTAAGATAAAAGAAAAGCTCTACAATATCTATTGCCATGACCTGAAATATTAATACAACTGACTCACGCCATGCAAAATGCTTTATCATCATCACACACATACTCGTAACTCTTAGCTAAATGTCTGAAATAAGAATGATTGCGAGAAAGAGGATGATAAAAAAAAATACAGTTTCAGAACTATGTTGCCCGCATTACGCCTCTATTGGTTATGTGCTCGAAGTTTCAAATAAGGACTTGGATGTACCTTTTTTTAGAATAAAATTTTATAAAATCAAGAATTAAAAACGTCGCGCGAATCCCTGAACCCGTGGGAAATTCCAAAAATCCCTTTTTATGACGCATAAACGAGTGTTTCATGTTTCAAAACTCAGCGGTTTCGGTTATACGCAAATATTTAAATAAACTCTATTCATATTTAATTAGCTACATTACCTCTGCTTCCTTTATTTGGGTTTTAATGGGTTAAAATAAAGAAAGAATTTTTTTGTATTTTTATTTAAAAACCGATTCAATGATACAATTAAATGCAACTTCGATATAATCAGATCAATCGCAATCGAACTGAGGTTCATTATGTATTCATTAAAAGTTCGTGGAGAAAGAAGCTTTCCCATTTCTGGTAATAATTAATGAAAATCTGTTGAATTTACAAATAATTATGTGAATTAACAAGGACGTCTAATTTACTTATTATAAATTCTGTGTTGCAATTTTTTTTATTAATGAACTTTATCTAAGAATTAACAACTCAATGCAAATACGCTTTAAATAAAATTAGGTTATATCTACGAGTAACTTGACATTAATAAAATAAAGATGATAAAATATTATCACCAGGGCGCAATGAAGTTATAAGAGTCAAACAAGACAGACAGAATTAAATTAAGCTCACATCTACAAGTGTCGCGGGACGTCTGCTTCATTGTACACACCCTATGTTAATTTAATTCGGTTGCGTAGTAAACCGCCTTAATGCGACTGATATTGGCTCAATCGCCTTCTTGCTTATGTGCTCCCGATAGAATTTATTCAAATTATTATAATGTCAAGTGGGATTAACTGAATAATTGATACAAACTGTTATGTGACTCGAAGGGTGTACCCCTGTTTGATATGCTAAGCTTAAAATTAATTGACATGAGGTGAGTGAAATATTCATTGATATAAAACATTGAAAATAAGGTTTATATAAGTACAACACGGGAAAGAACATAGAACACGATATACCTACACAAAGTAAAGTAGATAATAGCTACAAAGTAAAATTGCACAAATGGTAGAACTAAATCGATTAGTTTAACAGCACTCTATCTTGCTGTTTATTTATTAAAATAGGGTAACTAAGAGCGTAGTTTTAAGCTCTGGGATTACAGAGTTTGACTAAAAGCTTCTACAAGTTCAATGTGTACCTACTTCCCGAATCAGTCAGTACCTACCTACCATTATCACAGTTAATAAATTGTATCCGAAACTTCGTCATCTAAATACCTGTCTAAAAGCAAAACCTCTCCAAAATTGTTTTAATCAGATTAAACTCCAAAGTTTTCTGCTAAGAAGTAGGTAACGTTTTTTCCGTCAACGCTCGAGGGCCAACATAATGAGTCAAAGAAACTTTTAATTAATACAAAGCATTAATAAAGTTAAATCAAGGAATCTTGACAGCTCGGACGAACCGGCATAATTGTGACAGCTTCTATGGATTGTCGATAGGTAAGTACCTAAGTAGGTAGAACAGTATAAATTTGTTGAACCCCAGAGAACGCAATGAAATAATAATTAGTTTAAAATATAATTTGTAACAACGACTATCTAGTTATAAAACAGTAGCCCGATACCATAGTAATCAAAACCGTATTAGTACGTTTCATCAGTGTCATTAGTAATTTGTTTCCAAAACTTATAGGTATTTTCATAACAAACCTAAGGCATTGCAAAAAAATCTGGATCAAAGAATAAAGTGTGTGAATAAAGAAATAAAGATCTATCTATGGATCTTTACAGTGGATTTTAGAAGATAGAGAAGGGTGTAATAAAATTCATTTAGCATAAAAACCTGGTGAATAAAGAGTGCAAAAAGATCCATCAATGGATTTTAATAATATGGTCACATATTTTTCAAACAAATTCTTAATAAAAAAACCAATAAGAGTTCTGTTTTGCTTTGATTTTTTTTTACAAACATTATTTCTTTCTCAATAAATAATAACTGTACGTTTTTGAAACAAAATACAAAACAATCAGTGAACCACCAATACCTTTAGTTACTTTGTACCAGGCTAACATAAAGTGCAAGGTGCACACAAACCACTACACACGGATAATCCAATTAGAAACACAAACCGTAGTTTCTAGTTCACGCTGATTTCAGTAAACTTTGAGGAAGCAGTCTACCAAGCTCGTATTGAGCACAGAAGTAGAATTTAAGTACTTCTTGCAGGGCTAAAACCCTCCACAATCTTCTTCTATTCCGATCGATCACTCGCGGTTCTCTTCCAAGATGAAGAAATGTCAGCTTTCCCATTCGTCGCAGGTTTTGCCGGCTTGGAGCATTATTTGCACATTTCAAAGACATCGTTTGTTCTTTGATAAAATATACTAAGCAGTCCATGACCCATAGCAAATTCTTCAGATAAAGCTAACTTTACAGTTTCACTTTCAGCTATATAGTGATTTTTGTCCGCAATCAGAAAAAAACTGGATCAGCAGATTTACAACTATCGCTAAGCATAATGTGAGTATTTTTAACCGACTTCAAAAAAGGAGGAGGTTCTCAATTCGTCGCGTATACAGGGTTATTGGAAATTAATTGACACGGCGTTAAGGGCTTCTTCTGTGCACCTTAACAAACAACTTTTGTTCTACGACTTTTGTCGAAACTTAATACATATCCCAAAAAAAATATTTAAGTGTTTCTCGTACTGTCTGGTAATTTTCTATGTCTATGCGGCAAGTGCGCGCGCGCGATCGGCACGGGGCGCACTGCGTGCGACCCGATCGGGTTGTACCATATCTACTATGATTGATTCTGTGACGTAGACGTAGAGTTGAGTATTATTTGAACTGTTGGATTTAATTTTTTATTTTTGTATGGCATATTTTTATAATGAACTAGCTGCCCTCCGCGGTTTCACCCGCGTAACTCCCGATCCCGTGGGAATATCGGGATGTAAGCTATCCTATCTCTCAAGTTGGATCGAACTGCACATGGTGTGCGAATTTTATTATAATCGGTTAAGTGGTTTAGGAGTCCATTGAGGACAAACATTGTGACACGAGATTTATATATATTAAGATTTCCAAAAGTCGTAGAACAAAAGTTGATCGTTAAGGTGCACAGAAGAAGCCCTTAACGCCGTGTCAATTAATTTCCAATAACCCTGTATAATATATTTTTTTTAAGTTCTCTTAGCTATATCGCTTTTGTTACGCCATTGCTAGAAAATATAATTTGCAGATGCTTAGAATTCTTTAGATTTTACCTAGTATATGTGTATCGAAAGATATACCTACTTCCCGAATCAGTCAGTACCTACCTACCATTATCACAGTTAATAAATTGTATCCGAAACTTCGTCATCTAAATACCTGTCTAAAAGCAAAACCTCTCCAAAATTGTTTTAATCAGATTAAACTCCAAAGTTTTCTGCTAAGAAGTAGGTAACGTTTTTTCCGTCAACGCTCGAGGGCCAACATAATGAGTCAAAGAAACTTTTAATTAATACAAAGCATTAATAAAGTTAAATCAAGGAATCTTGACAGCTCGGACGAACCGGCATAATTGTGACAGCTTCTATGGATTGTCGATAGGTAAGTACCTAAGTAGGTAGAACAGTATAAATTTGTTGAACCCCAGAGAACGCAATGAAATAATAATTAGTTTAAAATATAATTTGTAACAACGACTATCTAGTTATAAAACAGTAGCCCGATACCATAGTAATCAAAACCGTATTAGTACGTTTCATCAGTGTCATTAGTAATTTGTTTCCAAAACTTATAGGTATTTTCATAACAAACCTAAGGCATTGCAAAAAAATCTGGATCAAAGAATAAAGTGTGTGAATAAAGAAATAAAGATCTATCTATGGATCTTTACAGTGGATTTTAGAAGATAGAGAAGGGTGTAATAAAATTCATTTAGCATAAAAACCTGGTGAATAAAGAGTGCAAAAAGATCCATCAATGGATTTTAATAATATGGTCACATATTTTTCAAACAAATTCTTAATAAAAAAACCAATAAGAGTTCTGTTTTGCTTTGATTTTTTTTTACAAACATTATTTCTTTCTCAATAAATAATAACTGTACGTTTTTGAAACAAAATACAAAACAATCAGTGAACCACCAATACCTTTAGTTACTTTGTACCAGGCTAACATAAAGTGCAAGGTGCACACAAACCACTACACACGGATAATCCAATTAGAAACACAAACCGTAGTTTCTAGTTCACGCTGATTTCAGTAAACTTTGAGGAAGCAGTCTACCAAGCTCGTATTGAGCACAGAAGTAGAATTTAAGTACTTCTTGCAGGGCTAAAACCCTCCACAATCTTCTTCTATTCCGATCGATCACTCGCGGTTCTCTTCCAAGATGAAGAAATGTCAGCTTTCCCATTCGTCGCAGGTTTTGCCGGCTTGGAGCATTATTTGCACATTTCAAAGACATCGTTTGTTCTTTGATAAAATATACTAAGCAGTCCATGACCCATAGCAAATTCTTCAGATAAAGCTAACTTTACAGTTTCACTTTCAGCTATATAGTGATTTTTGTCCGCAATCAGAAAAAAACTGGATCAGCAGATTTACAACTATCGCTAAGCATAATGTGAGTATTTTTAACCGACTTCAAAAAAGGAGGAGGTTCTCAATTCGTCGCGTATACAGGGTTATTGGAAATTAATTGACACGGCGTTAAGGGCTTCTTCTGTGCACCTTAACAAACAACTTTTGTTCTACGACTTTTGTCGAAACTTAATACATATCCCAAAAAAAATATTTAAGTGTTTCTCGTACTGTCTGGTAATTTTCTATGTCTATGCGGCAAGTGCGCGCGCGCGATCGGCACGGGGCGCACTGCGTGCGACCCGATCGGGTTGTACCATATCTACTATGATTGATTCTGTGACGTAGACGTAGAGTTGAGTATTATTTGAACTGTTGGATTTAATTTTTTATTTTTGTATGGCATATTTTTATAATGAACTAGCTGCCCTCCGCGGTTTCACCCGCGTAACTCCCGATCCCGTGGGAATATCGGGATGTAAGCTATCCTATCTCTCAAGTTGGATCGAACTGCACATGGTGTGCGAATTTTATTATAATCGGTTAAGTGGTTTAGGAGTCCATTGAGGACAAACATTGTGACACGAGATTTATATATATTAAGATTTCCAAAAGTCGTAGAACAAAAGTTGATCGTTAAGGTGCACAGAAGAAGCCCTTAACGCCGTGTCAATTAATTTCCAATAACCCTGTATAATATATTTTTTTTAAGTTCTCTTAGCTATATCGCTTTTGTTACGCCATTGCTAGAAAATATAATTTGCAGATGCTTAGAATTCTTTAGATTTTACCTAGTATATGTGTATCGAAAGATATACCAAACTTTAGCAATTAACACAACAAAACACGGCTAAAAGATTGTCGGTAAGGTGATGTTGAGCTAACAGCCCAGCTATTTTTCTTGTTCTTTATCAGTTTTTAATTCGTCGTATTCTTCGCCGTGTCAATGGCACAAGTTTAACTAAAAACGTGTGGCACTCGGGGACTGTCGCGGTAAAGCTATTGCATGTCAATAGTCGTCCGTTATTTATCGTCCGTTTTTGTCGTCCGACAATAGTCGTCCGTCAATAGTCGTCCGTCAATAGTCGTCCGTTTTTTGTCGTCTGACATTTGTCGTCCGTCAATAGTCGTCCGTTATTTATCGTCCGTTTTTGTTGTCCGACATTTGTTGTCCGACATTTGTCGTCCGTCATTTGTCGTCCGTTTTTTGTCGTCTGTTTTTGTCGTCCGTCATTTGTCGTCCGTTTTTTGTCGTCTGTTTTTGTCGTCCGTCATTTGTCGTCCGTTTTTTGTCGTCCGTCATTTGTCGTCCGTCAATAGTCGTCCGTCAATAGTCGTCCGTTAATAATCGTCCGTCAATAGTCGTCCGTAAATAATCGTCCGTCATTTGTCGGGGGAGTTAGGTTTTATTTTCGTTACGGAATTTCTTGATTCGGTCGCCGCGCCCAAGGCCTGCGATAAAATCTATGCAATAGCTTAAAACATAACCCTTTCCTTGCAGTCGGGCAAAAAAGGTCAGATCCGTC
This sequence comes from Idaea aversata, assembly GCA_907269075.1. Lineage (NCBI taxonomy): Eukaryota > Metazoa > Arthropoda > Insecta > Lepidoptera > Geometridae > Idaea > Idaea aversata. The sequence goes on from OU026103.1 coordinate 12,593,150, forward strand.
AATGTCAGAATGTTGCCAGGTTTTCAGTATTTCGTTAAAATGGAAATGGTATTAACGTTTTTATGTAAAAATAAGATTCTTAAACACGAACCTTGACTATAAGGCTTTAAAACCATCTCAAATTAAAATATAAATGACGTTTATGAATAACAAATATTGTTATTGGAGTTATGATTTGAATTTGGCAAAGTTTTAAAGCCTAGGTCTTCTGGAAACTTTGTTCTAGAGACTGTTAAAAATGTTACATTTCGATTTCTAACTATTTAGTTCTTTATTGCAAAAAAATGGCCAAATAAAATTGATTTTCGCGCGCATCTGGGTGTAATATTCACGTTAAGTTTACGTTGATTAATCTTATCTCCGCGTTTAAGTTCAGGTTCTGGAGGCTGGAAGGTGGAAGGTGGAAGGTGGAGGTGTCGAAGGTATTGTATTTGGTTACGGATTAAAACTTTAAATTGGTTTAAGTAAAGATGGAAGCAACATCAGCGATACCGTATACCAGTGCTGGAATAGTAGTGCTATCCTGCGGATTTACTCACATAATTACTCCTAAATAAGTCTCCAACTATATTCATTGTTGATACTGATGCCAATACACTGACTGAAACAGCCATGTTGGCTACCATTGTTTAATTTTATTTGAAGACCTTCAGTTGTCAGAGTGAGCTATGTCTACATAGCTGGTGACGTCGCCGCGCCGTGGCGTCCCGGTATGATAGAGTTGTTAAGATGTAGAACATTCTGGAAGTCTTAGTCTTTAACGAGGTTTTAGTGTAGAATTTCGAAGGTTCGCGTCAAGCAACTCGAAAGATGTATAAAAATACGCTAAATGGCCCGAATAGTATGTGGCTGTTACTCGACGGCTCGATTAAGTAAGACCGAATGGACTCATCCTAATCGGTTAAGCCGTATACCAAGACAGAACAAATACTACCCTGATAGTTAAATAGTATACTATCTCTAGAGACAAGGACAACATAAATATAAGTTTAACAGCGAAAAGAATACATAGCCTTTCCTCTCGCGTGAAAACAGAAAACAGATTACTAAAATAGAAATAAAAGGGAAAGAAACAGCATCGGAGAGTGAAACGCGATTAATTCCGGTGCCCGGTTATCTCCGGTAGGAATCCCAGAAACGTCGGCACATAAGCCAACAAAGGCTTTCTTCCTTAGAGGAAAAAACATCTTGACATTTTTTTCACCGTTAAATTGGTAATGTTTGGTTGTCTTATTAACGTCCGTGCCTGTGTGTGGATAGAAGCGTTGATTTTTTACGAGTCATTCTCACAAAGCTGAAATTTACAAGTCTTCATTTTCGTCTTTTTAACCCCCGACGCAAAAACGACGGGGTGTTATAAGTTTGACGTGTCTCTCTCTGTGTGTGTGTGTGTCTGTGGCATCGTAGCTCCAAAACGGCTGAACCGATTTTGATTTAGTTTTTTTTTTTTGAAAGGTGAATTAGTCGGGAGTGTTCTTAGCTATGTTTGATCGAAATCGGTTAGGCCGTCTGAAAGTTATGGGGGATAAAAGTCAGGATTAAAAACCGAATGTAAGTAGATATGCTCAAGTGGGGTATCAAATGAAAGGGCATGATTCGTACATTACAAATAGCTATGTTTGATCGAAATCGGTTTAGCCGTTTTTTAATTATTTTGTGAAGTTCAACAATGGGGTTTTTTTGTAATGATAAAATAATAGATGATTTTAATAATAATGAGTGTGGGCGAATATCGTGTAAGCTAATAATACTATTCTTTCAAATGATTTATCACAAGTAATTGTCGATATATTTAAGTCAAAGTCAAAGGAAAAATGGTATTTTTGCCTTCTGAACGGAAAGTATTATCATGGGTCAGGAAACGGTTTAGAACATAAAATACATCGGTACAGAGCCTACGATGCGTGAGTCCGACTCGGGGAGGCTTTTTGATATATCGTTTGAAATGATGGGATAAAAGCCTGTCTTTACCTACCAATTTTCAGCTTTGTGCAAAATAAGTCATCTTTTTACTAATTTTACCGGAGTTTAGTCGATTTTACATTCAGTTTAGCTACATTTTCAGTTCTTTTATTATATAAGTGGTTGTTTTGAAACCGGCATTGCCCATTTCCATCTCATGAGTCCACATTTACCGACGGAGTCTCGCCCCCTCTGTGCCAACCAATTTCTTAGAGACAGATTTGTATCCCCGCTATGAATTATGTGTCGTGCGTGTCACGGGAATATCTCAAAAGGATGTTAAATGTGTGAGGGAAAATATTACGTTCACTCGTAGCTTTTTGAAATAATGAGCGCTATTCAATCAAGCTTCGATTGCCTCAACTAAGTTGAGAACTATCGCAAATTAACTATAATTAGTTTGAACCACTCGCGTTCCTGGCCCATGAATGTTATGCGAAATTTTCCATTCTCGGTTTAATGGACGATAATCAAACAGAATGTCTCGTTAACACAGAGTATAACTGACTTCATAGAGAGGTTTGCAGTGCAAACAGTTTGCGCAAGATAAATGTACAACTTCTAACGAACACTGTGAGGGAATGCTAACACGGGTACTACGTATGTGAACTTAATCTCTCGCGTTATTTTGGCTTAACTTAGGTACCTACGGTTCGTTTTAGCTTTGCATTTCCGTAATCTAAATTGGACAAAAACGAAATTTTCAAACACATAATTTCTAGGAGATTTTCACATTACTTGACAACATTTTTATAATGTCACATTCACGAGACCTCGGTAGCTTATGACCCTTTGCAAATTCGACCTCTTGCGACAATGACCATGTGTAAAAGAGACCGTAGTGAATTTTAGGAAGCTTATTGGGATCCCCGTTGGTAGTGATCCGGTATACCAGGAGAGTATATCGAGGTAAGAAGTGACGCCAGCCGGCGGGACATTACGGCGCCAGCATTACGTATGTTAGTCACGGGCTCGGGAAAGTTCCCGGCCTCTGTCATCGAGTTTATCCCACTACGTTTATCACGGGAAATCGTCACGGTGATGATGTGACTCGATTCTATAATCGAGATAATATTTCGAATAATATTCGATGTTTTTATTTACGCCTTATCCACATCCATGACGTGTTTCCTTGACTTTATTTTATGCGCTACATTCAACTTAACGTCGTTGTTCAGATGTCAGCTTTTCTTTTTGTAAATACAAGAACAGAAATTGTAGTAGGTGGTTGACTAGTCATTATGAAAAATTTAATGAGTAAGAACATAATTATAATGGAGTAATTACAGCGGGAACAGGATGAGATGAGTCGTAATTAAATGTTACTGTCAGCCGCGCATTATCATCATAAACGGAATTAACGAATTTTGAAAATAAGGGTAAATTTAATATGGCAGTAAGCAAAATTAAGGTTTTCGTGGGTCTGATAATGAAAATACTAAATTATTCACGTACCAGGCTAGTAGAAAAAAATAAGGGTTATATTTCTGTAACGTTGTGTTCGTTCAGGCTTACAATGTCCAGCGTCCTGGAATGTCTAGTCTAAGAAGAAGAAGAAGCAGTTGAACTTCTACATTAGTTATACCAACCTAGTATTTACCTGGTAACTCTTTACCGTAAACTCGTTGATTAACTAAGTTAGAAAAGTTGAGATTCGTCTGGCACCTCCAGATAATGGCGCCGCTTGTTTTTGAACAAACAGATTTCATAATATTATTATCAAGTTTGTTACTTTTAAACAGATTATATTGTTAAGACACGGATTGCTAATAAAGGTACAATTTTATTACAAACTTCGCAAGTGAGTAAAGCTTTTCTTAGCGTAACATGCACTCGATAAATTTAACTAAATAAACTTAAATCTTCATTATTAAGCACTGCAGCCAATAAACAATTTGTGTTTCTCACTCCCGTAGTGTTTGACCTAATTAAAGCACAAGTAAGTTGTAACGATAATATGCTAAATCCCATATTAAGTAGGAGTTCGTATCAGCGCCATTGCGAATGACAGCCGGAATCCTGTTTCTTAGTAGACGGTCGCCTTACCGGGCTTAACAGTAATACCATCTAACCTCCCCTGACGTCCTGCGCTCCTGGTACCGTGTGCTATGAACCGTGACATTCGTTAATTTCCTGGAAGATGGCGGATCCGGGGTAAAAAAAGAAACGAGAATAAAATGCGTTTAATAAAAGCTGAACCAATTTTTATTGCAAACAACGTCTATAATTTCAATTATAATAAAAGCGACAAGGTAGGTAAATGGGGCATACGAGACAGATTCCTTTGGATGATCAGACATTCGGTGCACGTTTCGACCGCATAACATCGATCGCAGACTACCTCGGAGCAAAAGGCCTGACAGGTGAAACAATTTTATTACTTTTACCTTACCCTCACAATTTTCGTAAGCCCATCAAATAGATTGCTTAGAACACAGCTACGTTTTCGATTAATACCAAAATGATTGATCAGTTTATAAACTGCATTAGTATAATAAACACGTTTGAATTGTTCTGTGTTATGTACGGGTAATGGGATCACTAAACAGAATTCAACACAAAAGACTCAATAAAACCTCGCACATAAAATCTCTCGAAGGAACAATAAAAGTTCGAGTTTGTATTCTCGCGAAAATAGACCAAGTTTTCAAGAAAGAGATACTCGTAATACTATAATTTTCGGTGGAGGAAAGAGATGGAGTTGAAGGGGGTAATCTTGAAAGTTTTTTAATTATCGCATCTAGTGGACGCAGGCTCGCTCCGATGAACGCTCCCTTCAAACTAAATGATTTACCTCTATTGTTTCAGTTATCGATAGTTCCAAGTCTTTTAGAAAACGCTTTACTTAACTGTAAAAAGTAAGATTTCCAAGCGAAACTTTTACGAAATTTTCAGTAATACCTTCTTTCTCTATTTGAATAGGTAATTTATTCCGTGAATAGAATTTTAAAAGTACCGAATGAACAGTTAAAAAGTTACCGTCGCACACTGGGGCAGGCTATATGGAGACAATGCGTAAAATCGGAATTTTAAAATATAGGTAGTTACTAAATTTTATAGCAAATAATTCAATACTGACATATTTCACGTCAGTTAGCATCATTCTTATCTATTTAAAGGTAATCGGTTTGTTGTTATAAGTGCTCTAAAGTTGATCGTGTGCATTTGAAAATTAAAGTGATCTTATTTCACGAAGGTTACACTCTTATTGAAACTTTATTATGGCGATTGAGGATCGAGGTCCGGACTACGTAAAATATAAATGAAATTGACAGATCATATTGGTTACTTATATTAAATGCAATTTTTTGAATCTTTCTGAATTGTGGGTGTTTTTCAAGTTTGCAAAAAGCTCTTTTGAAATTATTTGCGATTGAATAGACACAAACCCTTCCTTAATAAGAAACTGTAAGCAAAAGTAAAAGAGCTTCTTGCAAATTCAAAATACGAATCATTTTTGATTTCGCATTTTTGTTAGGAGTATCACTTTTTTAACTTACTTTTAGATTTAACTCGCTATTTAACTCAGCGAAAAAGTCCAAGAGAGTAGAAATAAGGATTTTGAATCGTATAGATAAAGTTTTAGCAGAAAAACTTCCAGAATTGAAAACCTAATAGATATTATGAACCGAATGGTTATGTCATCAGACCCCATTATAAGCCAAAAATGCGTAAACCATCCAAGATAAAACGTACACCTTATGCTCCGGAAGTCATTGAGATGATAAAACAAGAATATGTTTTTTTTTCTAATGCAAGTATTTTGCGCACTGTCCCCATATACCTTGCCCCAGTGTGCGTCGATATACTTTAGTAAAGTGTCGAGTAACCTTTACTCATAAACCAGAATTTCGGTAATTAAATTTACTAAAACGGTCTCAAGGAGCTACTCAATTATTTGAAAGTGACGTAAATGGTTCAAGTTTTAGGGTCTCCCCTCAACAATTTTATTGACAGAAACGTGTTTTAGTTTGCAAGTTTCCCTTTTAACCGAAACTCGGTCGTTTATTACTAGGAAACCATAAACGAAACGAAGATGATATACAGTTGCCTTCAACCCTAACGTGTTCTAATATAAGGGCCTATGAAAATATAAATTTAATAATTCAAGACTTGTCAACAACGTACCTACTGTCTGTACCTATAATGAATTCTCATAATTTGAAGTCAAGTAGAAAGAACGATACTTCTAAAGAAGGATCCTAATGAAAATAACATACAAAAGCACATCAACAAAGAGATCATTTGAAACTGAAAATTAATTAACTTCCAGTCCAAAGACCCCTAGTCTCAATTAATCAAACGAAACGCTAAAAGCTTCGAGATTACTTTTCTACGAAATTCAGATTACCCATGTCCAACTAACAAAATATAAGTAAGTAAATTATCACTACATAGTATAAAATAAAGTCACTTTTCGCCGTCCCTATGTCCCTTTGTATGCTTAGATCTTTAAAACTACGCAACGGATTTTGATGCGGTTTTTTTAATAGATAGAGTGATTCAAAAGGAAGGTTTATATGTATAATACATGCATAATATAGCCGTGCCAAGCCGGAGCGGGTCGCTAGTATCTTATACAAAGCATTTATTTTCCCGGGTCTTAATCGCGTATTACTATGAATACAGATCGTGTGAGTTTAAAAAGTTTAGTATACATTATACAGCTTACTTTGAAAAAAATATACATTACAAACAAATTGGTATAGTCGAGAAAGGTAGAGCGTTATTTTTTACTTTTCCAAAATCTTTGAAGCAAAAAAAGTTTTTCTGTCTGTCTGTTTTCACGTCTAAACCGCTGAACCTTGAAGAACTGGCTACTTTTTATCCCTATCTCAAACTTACGCGGGTCAAACCTCGGGGCTTAGGTAATACGTTATAATATTCAAATCGTAGAATTCATTGAATTATTTCAACTCAGGAAACATTGGGTTAAAATATGGGAATACGTTAGAAATTCGAAAAGTTACCAACATATTATTTTAGAAAGACAAATAAACATTGAGCGCCCTTAGGCAGCCGCCATCGAAGCAAACCCTCAAAGCCGTCATGATGTGTGCTATTAAACAAAGAGAAATTCTACGGTAAAATATAACGCTCTGTGAAACACGTCATAATAATAAAAAGTTGATTTTATAGAAACAAAGAGGGTTTATTCGTATTTTGTTATTATTTTTTTACGAGAATCCCACTCGTAATACATGTACGTCATTCGGGTTTCCTCAGTATTTTAGTGGAAAGTGTTAACTCAAAAATAACGACCAACTACCAATTTTTAAAATGAACTGAGATTTGTAACGAATTCGGAGAAAACCGGTCTTAATTGAGTTATGTCACAGTGCAACGTATTGTACATGTCAACACCTATAACAGTGAAATACTTTAAAAAAGGTTAATGAAGTTTACTTTTTTAGAATCCATTTTATTGAAAGCCGATATGAAAAGTTAATATTAAAAAAAATGTGTTTTTTTTATCATAATGTAGGTACGTAACATTAAGTTATAGCACTTTTACCTGTTATTCTGTACATGGTTGCCATCATTTTATTTCGAATAAGTTTAAATAAAACAAGGGATTTATGTCTTTAAATTATACCAAAGTAAAGTTAAAGTATGTTTTTTAACTAACTTGTATTAAATTAACAAATACTACTATAACCTTAGTCGTTGGACGCAGAGAGCATTCGACCGATCGCTCTGGAAGTCTTTGGGGGAGGCCTATGTTCAGCAGTGGACGTCTTGTAGCTGATATGATGATGACTATAACCCTTTAAAAAATTAAAAATACTGGTTATATTTTAAAGTGTCCAATAGACCTGGCTATACTACACACTAATATTGTAACAATTTAGATTACAGCTGCATTCTGACCTTGCGGCGTTCAATAATATTATACAAAACATTTAGAATAAAATGTCAAACTAAATAATTTATTAAAGGAAACAATTTAAAATAGCAATTTTTTTTTAAGATAGTCAATTAATTCTTTAATGTCATAAAAGTTTTTTTCTTTCAACCAACTTAACTAACTGTCCTAACCTCCACTGTGTCACAGCTGAGTCGTATAAAGGCTGGCACAGCAAAACTTGCAATTTTTCCCCACTAGCCTGCCAATGCCGATAACTCACAAGAACCTATTACTCAAACTTGCTGATTTGGAATTTAATGACGTCATCTTTTTCTACTGATATATTATATACGACGTTTTTGCCGTCAATGTGTCTCCTGACTGTTATTTTGAGTTATCCGCATCATATCGATGAAAATCGAAAAATCGTTGAAAATCATAACACAAAAAAACTAAAAGGTATTTTTTTTTCTATGACATTCCACACATTGCCATCTAGCCCCAAGCTAAGTAACTAGACTTGTGTTATGGGTGCTAGACAACGGATATACTTATATACTTTATTTATTATTGAAATTATGTTACTTGGAATTCGAAATAAAAATGATAAATTTCTCATATTTAGCTGTTTTCTTTCACGAATTTTGGAAGGATAACTGATTTCAAATTTAATAGGTAAATAATATTTATATTATGTCCCAGGCACTACAACGTCCTGTTGCCGGCGCTGCATAAATCATCTCGATTAGATATAAAGCCCAATATTATTAATATTTAAATGTGAATCAATCAGTTTGAATGACAGCTATTTGAAGCATATGTTACGCGAAATGTATATTGATTTCATACATTCAAAAGGTATTAGCGAGGCAAAAAACATTTATTTCAATAAAAATCAAAGTGTATTCCTCTTTCGGTAGCATAGTACGTAGAATCAACAAGCTGTTATAGTACATACTAGCGACCCGCTCCGGCTTCGCACGGCTATATTATGCATGTATGTATTATACATATACACCTTCCTCTTGAATCACTCTATTAAAAAAAACCGCATCAAAATCCGCTGCGTAGTTTTAAAGATCTAAGCATACAAAGGGATATAGACAAATAATTTGACAATGTTAAGACTTTTGATCTTACCTACTTTATTTTGACGTGACAACGTTTTATAAATTGGTTTGCCGGGTGACACTTTGTTGAAGCCTCGGCGTGGAGAAGGTGTTAAAGAAGAGAGTGGACTGTATGGTTTAAAGGGTTTAATTGTTCAGCCGACAAAATATATAACAAGATTACTGAATGATTAGAAGTATGAAAAGGTGTATGAGCGAGACGCACGGTAGGTCGCTCGTAGTATGTGGGATTCAATGAACGGTGCGCGGGCGCAGGCTACGGTGAGGAAGCGGGACGCGGGCGGGGGCCGCGCGCTAGTCACCGCAGTAGGGAGGTACGCAGTACCGGTTTGGTTGGCGAGAATATGCTCGCGTCAACACACTTCAAGAAACTGCGTTACGCTCCGCTGACGTTATGCGCTCACAATGAGAGCGAGTGAGAGGCACGCGGGCATGGTTAGCCCGCCTAAGAGCGAGAGAGACAGACATAAAAAGTGAAAGGCACGCGTCCCTTCCACTCGAGCACAGTTGTTGTCACGTAAAACTTTCGCCCGTATACCGACTTTACAGGCAACCAGTTTTTTTTTACTAGCGACCCGCTCCGGCTTCGCACGGCTATATTATGCATGTATTATACATATAAACCTTCCTCTTGAATCACTCTATCTATTAAAAAAAACCGCATCAAAATCCGTTGCGTAGTTTTAAAGATTTAAGCATACAAAGGAAAATAGGGACATGGGGATATAGGGACGGCGAAAAGTGACTTTACTTTATACTATGTAGTGATTAATTTTATTTTTATATTGCTATAGCTTAAGTAATCATTATTGTGATATGGGATTTTATGTCTGAAATAAATATTTTTATTATTATTATTATAGGGACGGCGAAAAGTGACTTTATTTTATACTATGTAGTCATAGTGATATCACAACTATGAACTTAGAGATGTTACTGGACTTATGGCCCTCGAATGTACATGTAAGTAAGTACATTTAAATATTTTGAATATATTTGTCAAACACGAGCTACATAAACTTAATGTGAACTTATTATTATATATTAAAATGAAAATAATATGTTATTGTTAGGCAAGGTGTAGAAGAAATGGAGGCGTGTGCTTTCAACTGTGAACGACATTGTCTACATGCGTAGGTAGGTGTCAGAGTAGCCTGTATTCAATACATATTTAATATGTGTATAAATATTAAATAACTTTACGAAAAGAACCAATTTATATTCAAATATGGTTGTTAGTTGTTACCTGCCCTCGAAGTCGAAGGGCGGGACTTACATTATGACAACCCTTATTTTTTACTGCATATTAACTGACTACATCTGCATCGTTATTTTCAACTTTGTTATAGCTACCTCCACGACAGTTCTGCAATCCTGGTAGCCTTGGGAACTTTAAGATTATTTTGAGAAAGTTTTCTTAGCTTTATTGTTTTTTTTTATCCTGGGAACATTTTTTCTCAATAAGCATTGCATGTCTTGCTCGCTCGTACAGAATGTATTGGAGACACTTTGCAAAAGGATCTTGCTACCTTCACGTTGCTTATATATCCCTGGTAATGCTGGGAATCTTAAGATAATCTTCAGAAAGTGAAACGATCATTTTTTTAACCGACTTCAAAAAAAGGAGGAGGTTCTCAATTCGTTTGTATGTATTTTTAACATTACCAACTTCCCTATATTTTGTGCATATTATGTAAAAGTTGCAGGTAGTTTCGTTCGCAGCTACAAAGGAATTGATTCTACATAACTTATATTTTTTCCTTGTGAAACCGTAAGTTCTCAACAACTACTTCGACTGTTTCTGAAATCCTGGTTGTCCTGGGAATATTAAAAATAATGTGGTATTGAGAAACGTAATTTAATTTTTTTAACAAGAACGCAAGTCAAAATCCCTTTATGTCATTTTCGTAGAAAGACGTCCCTTGTTCATTTTTTTTCTTATTGACTTCAGGTAAAAGGAGGCGGTTCTATCGTTTTTGTTCTCATTTGAGACGCTGATGTATTTTTGGGTGCACTTCTTCATGTTCATATTGTCCTGGTACTTATTGAGAACATGTTAAATAACCCTTTTGATTACGAGGATATTGAGAATATACAGGTAGTACACAATTTTTAAGCCCGTTATTTGTAAGACACTAGCGCTATTTCTAAGATCACAATAACGTCTAACTGGTTGTATAACTTCATAACAGCACAGGAAAATAGTGACTACTAAAGTCAACATTAAGTTAAAACAATGAACCTTCCTAACTAGCCTAAACGAACCTACTAGAAGTTTCCGAGCAGAGTTAGCAAAATTTTCACCGAAGCAAGTGTTTCCAAATTGCACGTAGATAGGCAAAAATACACCATTGGGATACGTTACGTTACTACACAAGCTACTTTAGTTTTGAAAGAATTCTGAATGGGTATTATCTTACTAAAACTTTCATCATGAAATACTATTGGGAATATCTTAAATTCTAGGGAGGAAAATTGGCCAGAGATTTTCTATAGATAAAATTAATCGATTAGTTTCTGATCAATCCACTATACAAGTACCAGGCTATCATGACCGGTGAGGATTCGTAGGCGTATAGGTAAGATGTCTCAATAGTCCCGCGGGCATCCTGTTCCATTTCACGTGTCACTGCGTGCAATACGACGAGGAGGGCACCACTATCGTCCCCTATCTAGCTACTTCCAACTGAGCAGTCGACCAAATAATCTATGTCTCTTTTATTTAATTATATTATGTACCTACTACGTTAGATAATTAAGTACGCATAAAAATACCTTCTAACAGATAAGGTAGCTTATTTAAATCAGTAAAAGTAATATATAAAATCGAACTAGTAGCTCTGAAGATTACCTCTTACAAACATCCAAACATATTTCCAAACTCTTTTGATAATACCAAAGTACTCATAGAAAAGGATTCTTATTTGAATAGAGTTGAAATATAAAAGAGAGTTGAAAACTAATCTCATATAATAAGTACTAGCTGCCCCCGCGGTTCTACCCGCGCAAGTCCTGATCCCGTAACAAATGTCAGGATAAAGTCTATGAGTTGTTCCAGAACTCCAGCTATCTAAATACCAATCGGTTCAGTAGTTTATGCGTCAAGAGGGAACAGACACACAAACTTTTGTCGTATAATAAACTAGCAGCGCTCCGCGGTTTCACCCGCGTAACTCCCGATCCCGTGGGAATATCGGGATAAAAGTAGCCTATGTTATTCCTAATGAATCAATGTATCCTCATACCGAGTTTCATCAAAATCGGTCCAGTAGTTTCGGAGCCTATTCGTTACAAACAAACACAAAAATCTTTCAACTTTATAATATAAGTAGAATTAAGTAAGTACCGACTATTTCTATGACGCAAAGAAAATTAAATAAATAAAGTAGGTACTTAGATAAGTAAAATTTGTATAAAATTCTGTTTCTCATAAAATATTTTCCCCAACAATTATTTTTAATATCGACATCCAATGATTACTTCAACCGATACCGAAAATACGAATATTCCGGATAAAAATGAGTTCCGGAAATAGGATACCAATTACTATAATATCGTATTATTATCGGTAAACAGCTTCAGCGATTCCGATAACGATTCGGAAATTCGGTACAAGTCGGTATATTCCTTCAAATATAACGAGTTCTACTATCTCTTTTTAGATCGATTAGATACAGTCGTACGTTTAATATCGATCTGTACCATTTTTAACACAATTTGAAACAAACATCGAAAGCAATCATCGATTTGAATAAAAAGAAATCTAATCTCGATAATATAAGTGAATGTCGATCCTCTCCGGGATAGTTTAACATTTATTAGCTCGCTCCAAAGCTCCATTTTATCTCTCCCGCTCGATTCGGATACGATCCACTTACGATACATACTCGAGATAGCTCGGAGTAAGTACGCGGACTTGTACTGATTATGCGTCGTTTATGTTATCCTAGTCATTTTTTGAATGAAATCTGGTTTACTTTTGCAATTTGAAAGGGATTTTTGAGTAAATTGGATGCAAACCGTCGGCAAAACTTGATTCAGACAAAAAAAAAATATGTGAGCCGTCACGGGACGCCTGGCAGATGTGAAACATCGACATTATTTTGTAAAAGTAATTTGCAGAAAAGAACAGATTGTGATAGAATCGCACAGTCGATTACGGTATGTACACCGTACACACTACTGCATATAGACTGTGTAGCGTATGCGCCCGCGCGGAACGAGACGACGGGAGTCGGAATCAGACAGCCACCGCGCGAGGTCGTACATCGGACGCTCGGGTGCATATAGCTACTACCTGCCTGAAGATCAGTAGCGTGTTTTAGTTTACTTGCATTACCTACCTACCTTACATTACAAGTGACGACTGAACGTCACAAGTGGCGACCCTGCCAGGATGGGATGTAAGTAAACAAAAAAATGAAAAAAAAGAAGTACCTAAATGCCGTGTCATAAGTAATTGATGAGTCTCGTGCGTGTGGTCAAATGTTTTAAAGTTGCAAATTGAATTGCTGTATTCTTAAATAAGAATAGTTTATTTACCTACCCTCTTCCATAAATATATAACTCACAACCTACTATAAAAGCTAAATGAAACTTGTACTTTGTAGCTGTTACTTTGCTTTGTGTTTATCGTGTTCTATGATTCTTACTGTATTGTACAAATAAAGTTATCTATCTATAGTCAATAGACAAAATCTGGTACCTAGGTACCTATTGACGTAATTTGCTGGACATTTAAATAGTTAGCAAATTAATGAATCGTATTATTATACAATAGGTACAAGTACAAGTGGCAGCTAGCATAATTGCATGGTTCCATTTAAATTATGTTGCCTTATCTAAAGGCATACCTACCGGATATCTGTCACACATCCAACCACACGCACGGAGATGCATCGTACTATTCAAAGTAAAACAATTATGTACGAATTCATTTTGTAAAGACACGGTATCTAAGGAGTTGGTTATTGGTTGTACAAATCTGGTGAGTTCAGTTGGTACTAACCATAGAAAAAAAAAACTAATACAAGTAGTAAACTGATATCGGTTAGTACTAACAAAAGCCAAAAGCCAATGCCAAAAAGTCAAAGTCAAAAAATCAAAAAGTCAAAAAGTCAAAAAGTCAAAAAGTCAAAAAGTCAAAAAGTCAAAAAGTCAAAAAGTCAAAAAGTCAAAAAGTCAAAAATCCAAAATACAAAAAGTCAAAAAGTCAAAAAGTCAAAAAGTCAAAAAGTCAAAAAGTCAAAATGTCGAAATGTCAAAAGGTCGAAAGGTCAAAAAGACGAAAGGTCAAAAAGTCGACAGTCTGGTCTATTCTAGTCTGGTCTGGTCTGGTTTTGTCTTGTCTAGTCTGGTCAAGTCAAGTCAAGTCAAGTTAAGTCAGGTCAGGTCAAGTCAAAGTTTTTAGATATTTAAAGATATTTATGTCAAAATGATAGAACGAAACAGAATTTCATTGATTTTTATAATATACATAACCTTAAATGATAATATATTTAATTGATTAATGATAAAGTAGATATTGATGCGTTGACATTGACATCTAGCAGTTGAACTGAGAAGGTCGAAGTTCGCACACACGCCACTCACGCCCCAACTTTGCTACGTATAAAAAATAAAAAATAAAAAATTATACCACTGTATCTTCCATTTACCGAATAAAATAATTTGCATAGTATTAAATCATTTATTTCAGGCTACAAAGGCCCATAGATAAATACCTTATAAACTAACATACATATTTTAATAAAACAGTTGAATACCTGCAGTAATGGGCACCCAAATATTTACAAAGCAACTATTTCTCTGTAAAGTTGGTTTACCGATGAACTTAATAAGAAAACATTGATGAAAATACGTTGCCATGGTTACCTACCATATCAACAGAACGTGACGATGTTCATTAATTTATAGGCTACTAAAGTCTAAAACATGCCTACCAAACGGCCCCAGCGAGCGTATTAAAACTTGGGTCTATTGAGTTAGAGTTCCATTGCAGATAGACCTAGTGAGACTCAGGTCTAATAAATAACATCTTACTGACTTTTTAAAAAAATCACGTACTGGTAAAAATCAATACTATAGTTTTAGGACAGTTTTCCACATTGGATACTGCCATAGTGTATTATCATAGTGTATTGTCATATGTGTATATCAGTGTATACACTAGAGAAGTTTCGAGTTTGCAAATACTAAAAACATACCTATTACGCATTTTCTAACGGTTAGCCTTTGCAAATGGGTTCATTATGCCTTATCGAACACGTTGCACTTGTTACATTTTAACTATGCCCAATCACCTTAGGGTGGATTGAACTAAGCTTCTTATAGACAAATTATATTACAATAATGCTTCATTTCACCTTGCATCAAGTTCAATTGATATTCTAGTAATGGTTTATTTTGCCTGTAGTTCATTCATTTAAAGGATTTCAATCTCATCGGAACAAAAGGCAATCGGAAAAAAAGACGATAGAAAATAAAAACAAAAGGCGGCGGCATAATGGCAGGTAACTGTCAAAATGACAGATGTTAAAATGACAGCTGTCAGGTTAGGAACGGCTGTGTCTCAGAAACTATTGATGGTCTGTTTACAGAGGTGAGGGATCTTATCGAGGCCTTCAGGAAACATGGAAACATGTCAAAATATTGCAGAAATATATAGTGTAGAATTTCATACAAGAACAGATTACTTGTAAAACTCAAGTAGAACTAGTCTAAAGAAAGAAAATGCCATTATTTTGTCTCTCAAATATCTACTTCGCCGCAATGGGCACAGTGTTTACTTTGTTTCAGTTGAGAACCTATTATTGTATAATATCTGGTTGTCTCAGCACGTTACCAAATTACAAATAAGTCCATAATATTTACGTCAGTTGCACAGTACATTAGTTAGCCAATCAAATGACAATTCATTACAAAATCAATTTTACTACAAAGTGTTCATTATTATTATCATAGTTATACTCGGAATACTACACTATATATTTTAAGTCATAAAAGCGTATGATGTAATGGTAAAAGTAGTCTGGGAAACCAGATGGCACCTAAATAACACAAGAGGTAGTTCTTTAAATAAGGACGGTACCTAAATAACACAAGAGGTAGTTCTTTAAATAAGGACGGTACCTAAATAACACAAGAGGTAGTTCTTTAAATAAGGACGGTACCTAAATAACACAAGAGGTAGTTCTTTAAATAAGGACGGTACCTAAATAACACTAGAGGTAGTTCTTTAAATAAGGACGGTACCTAAATAACACAAGAGGTAGTTCTTTAAATAAGGACGGTACCTAAATAACACAAAAGGTAGTTCTTTAAATAAGGACGGTACCTAAATAACACAAGAGGTAGTTCTTTAAATAAGGACGGTACCTAAATAACACAAGAGGTAGTTCTTTAAATAAGGACGGTACCTAAATAACACAAAAGGTAGTTCTTTAAATAAGGACGGTACCTAAATAACAGCAAGAGGTAGTTTGATGAAAATCAAACAGTACCCAAATAATATATTTTTCCACAGGTGGTAGAAAAAAAAAAGTCACGACTACCTACCGCCATTAAGGCACTGGGTAATATAATATTAGCTTACCTTATCCCTTACCTACTGCGGCAAATGTTAATACACCAGAAAAGATTCGGACGTTCATTAAATTGGGTGCGACCAATACACTCTCAATGTTGATAAGCGTACAAAGGTACAAACAGTAAAATATGCAATGCGCACAAAACTTTAAAGGGTACAAAGCATACAAATTATTATGAAAGTAAGACCGAGAAGTATCTCGTCAGGAAATATTTTACTTAGAAGATGATTGTTATGCCTGTGCATATGCGAGTGCAGCATTTTTACTTAGTGGTTCTTCAAATTTAAAACCGACATCAAGCATTATTAATGCTAACAAAATTGTTATTGGAGTACGGCTTAAAGTATTTTAAGCGGAAAAACTTTGAAGGCACACTAAGTAAAAGACTTGAAACTACCACTATCATAGTAGCCTACCAATTTAATACTATTTGCTAAAACTGAATACAATTCTATCCTTCACTAAAGTAAACTTCAATTCTGGGAAGTTTAACCTTGTACGGACATACTAAGTGTACTTTTCTTTTCAAAATCAGGCCCTAACTAACAGTAAACGTAATTGACTAAGGTACGTCTATTATACCTATGAATTAAGCATATCTAAGTAAAGGCCATTGTGTTTTACCTAAACTGTAAGAGTAACTTGGGTACACATCGAGATTCGTGCTAGTCTTATTGCGTAACTAATAAGTAAATACCTACTCCTAACCTAATTCGCAGTTACCTAAAACGAGTTACTACGCGAACTGGCAGTAAAGAGGAAAATTTAATAACATTATAAAAGATAATTAATTTTTACTTTTAAGTATTGAATTATTTGAATTAAACAAGTAGACTTGAAGAAGTCTGTACTAAGTACTAGTTTGTACCAGTACTAACCTATTTTGCGGGAATATCTAATCTGACAACATACATACTAAGATGTAAAAAGACCTGAGAGAAGAAAAAATATATTATATAAAAAGAAAAGAAGGATAAGGGATAAGGTAGAATAATAAAGTATGATGCAAGTGGTGTTAGGTTTATTGTGTAAATTAAATGTAATGGAATTACATTAGAGACCTTAAATGTTGTGATTGGGAGACATGTGAAGTTCACCACTTGCACCATCGCGATTGTACGGCATACGCTGTGCGCGTGTTTTTCTGTTAATTTACAGCCAACAACTGACACTCCTGTCATCGGCCGCGAGTCACACCGCTGCCTGCGGCACAGCCACGGAACTAGAAAGTAACAGCCATGGAGCGGAGATTATTGGACGAATTATTTATAATTTGTAATAATTTTCCATTTGTATTAATATTCATGTGAATGTTGTGTAATAATATGTAACCTTGCTTTTGATAACATGATCATAGAAAAGAGTAAACCCTCATGAGTTTCTTGTAGCTTTTTCTCATTAGAGGGCGCGTTCCGAAGCTACACATCCTAATAACTGTCCAACGTTGTATCTTTAAAATCGTTAATAAAGAAGGGATGTAGCGTATGCGCCCGCGCGGAACGAGACGACGGGAGTCGGAATCAGACAGCCACCGCGCGAGGTCGTACATCGGACGCTCGGGTGCATATAGCTACTACCTGCCTGAAGATCAGTAGCGTGTTTTAGTTTACTTGCATTACCTACCTACCTTACATTACAAGTGACGACTGAACGTCACAGACTGTATATATATACCATCATATAGCGAGCGCGGCATGCGTCGCCACGCCAGAAATTGATTTTACGTGCGGCTATAGATGTTTCACATCAAAAAGTGTGTGCGTGTACCTTTACGCGCGATTGAAGTAAAACTTCTTTTCAAAGCGTAATTTTGAAGGAAACAAAATAAATAATAGATTTTTGCAAAAATATCTAGTATTTTCAAAGGTTTCCGCTACTCTTACTCTTATCTAATTAGAGATAGAAGAATAACATCGCGGACAGTCACTTACTTCTTAATACTAATGAAGGTCTTCGGTAAAGGTGTAGTACCTCTATGCACCAACCTCTTTTTTAATTTCACAAAGTAGATAATATAGGTATGCAACCTAAATGTCAGCTGTCATTTTGAGCTGAGGCCTGGTGTCAATTAATTGAGAGTAGAAAATTGAAGGTTAGATTAGCACATGTCAATATATAACCGGAAACTACGTAAGCGTTACTTCCGTCAGAAAAAAAATCTGATTTACTCCCTAGTCGCGCCTAAAGAAGTTTTACTTCAAAAGTAAAATATACAAACAGATTTATTTTACTTTAATACGTACGCCCAAAGGCAATACTATTCCTTATTCGTAGACAATTGACGTCAGATGAATAATTGGATACAAAACTACAAAATACAGTTCAAAGAAAAGCTTTGAACATCGTTACCCAATATAGCGTTTTAAAACCAGATTCACAGTATATTTCCAACGTAACAAATGCGAAATTATTTTCCCCAATCAACAAGTGACCACCACGTGATCTATGCCCCCCTAGTGCTTGTCAGCACCATTGACCAGGCTCTCATGAGACCGTAGCAAACATATTTTCCTAAAGCTGAGTTTACATAGGACACGACGCGACGCGACCGCCCGGGTCGTTAAATTAGGCAGAAGGTCGGGTGGAACAAAAACAAGAGTTTCATTAGCATTTCAGCCCAATTCTAGGAAAGTGAGTGTGGAATACTGATGACATTAGTTTTTTTTAGGCTAACGCAGATAATGTATGAGTAGTTGTGGATGTGCATAATTTACATGCAAAATAATGCGAAAATAGAAGCCAAAAAGAAAATAAATATCACCGATTATTACAATTGTTTATTAGCATGGAATATTGTAGTGTTGTTGTATGGTTTTTAGATGTAATCATTTTCTACATCCTGGTATACTTTAAGGACGAATACGCTTTGTCGTTTTATAAGCTTATCTTCATTGAAGTTTAAAAAATCGGACAAGGAACTTTAAATTACCTATATCAAAACTAGTGACCCGCCCCGGCTTCGCACGGCTATATTATGCATGTATTATACATATAAACCTTCCTCTTGAATCACTCTATCTATTAAAAAAAAACCGCATCAAAATCCGTTGCGTAGTTTCAAAGATTTAAGCATACATAGGGATATAGGGACAGAGAAAGCGACTTTGTTTTATACTATGTAGTTGATGTATGAAAATAACTCACCTACAAACGGTACACACAACAACACTTAACAATAATGTTTCATAGTTAACAATTATCGGCGTCGTGAAGCTAATATTACAAGGGAATATATTTATTACTTTCATTTTATCACCATTCTAAGTGTATATATTTAGCGCAATGTTTCTAAGAAAGAGACATTCAAGCACATATTTTCCTTGTACAGTACACGCTAAGTTATTGATGGTTCCGATCACAACTTTCGTTTCGTCACGTCAAACTTGCCGTGTTAGGCACGAGCTCCTGTCAAACTATGAACTCCTGGTACATTGTTTGCCAACTTGTTTCACTAAGTCGCGTCTAGTTTCAAACAATTCCATCGGAAAAGCGGAAAAATATTAAGTTTTAGATCTATAAACAACATTGTATTTTTGTAGCTACATAATATCGTAAAGCTTTAACAACAGTTTTATGTTATGTACCTAGCTTATGTAGTAACCAATGTACCTAGTTCACTCAAACATATCGAATGAGCTATTTACATTTAAACATCTTTAATCTATGAATATTAATTTCAAAATCCTGACTTGCTGACTGGATACGGAACTATAGTCTAAACAATATTTCTATAGATGTTCAAGGGATAGTGTTTAGACTATAGTTCACGAGTAAATCTGTATCTAAATCTAAGGTTTAAATCCACATCTCGGACTATCCTTAAACCTCTTTTTAGAATAAGGGGAAGTGAGTTTATAAAGTTCGAAAGTATATTACGATAATGTGCAGTATGCTACTCATTGGCTACTCGTGATTCTAAGCCATAAAAAACCTAAATGTTATACAGTACAAACCATTTGAAATCCAGTTATTCATAAACGTAAATGAATAAAGGCTTATAAGGATTTAAGTTTTATCTTGATTTCGTGTTCACACTGTGTCGGGCAGTCACCTCATTTAATTTGAATAGAGAGTTTTGGCCCTTTGTATCCGACGCGTAGCGTAGACTTGTTGCCCTTTGTTATACTCTTTAACTTGCTGAGGGCCTGGTACAATGGCACCGAAGCCACATACGGTGAGGGCTCGGTTTGTTTTGGATTATTTAGGATTTTGAGTTTACCACGTGAATCCTTTTCAGAATATTTATTACGTATTTGTGATTATAATTCTAAAAGTTCCTACCTAATGAGGTACTACTTTATTTATTTTCTAACAAAATTGTACCCGTAATCCTCATGTAAAAATGAAATTTCGCTTCGTGCTAAAAATTGTCGCTTAAAGGCAGAGAGTAATGATCCAAAATGGGGACCACGCACAATTTCACAACCCAACGTACGATATTTCGAAAAAGTGCTTTCCAGAGATTATTGAATTTGCGTCACCGACGAGAAGCGATGCCTTCGTTTCCGAAAGGGAACATATCCACACCCTGGAGGGAATCGAATTGGAGACCTCGAGCGGGTAAATTGATTTACCACCATCCGCGAGGTTACCAGAATTGAAGATGTGATTTCATGAAATTTATCGTTAAATATACCCCAAGGCATTTGTGTAACGTGTGCAGTAAACATAAAATAATTCAGATTACATACATATACTACATTATATTATGATAATTTAACAAGTTTTTCTTCCGAAACATTTTCAAAGTACGTAGTCGCATGAAACAATCATATCGGAGGGTTATTACGTGTCACAAGACGTAATTTCACGCAAGTTACCCGTAATCCGTGTCTTACTCAACTGAAGCGAACACAATCAGTTAGATCAAAGGCAATCAACGAAGACAGCGCTACCAAAACACACTAAATAATTATAAAACACTTGATACAGCAAACTGGAATTCATTAGACTTTATAGAATGTCTGATGAACCTAAGGAAACCTCACTAATGTGTGTATGACGATCAATACGCTAAATGAATATTATTATTATTTATTACCAGGATCTCAGCAACTACAAGGATGTGGTGTTACGAAACAAAAATTTTAAATAAATTTTTTATTTGATACTTTTTAGTGGTAGGTAGTATGGTCTAACACAGTCGGTGTTAGGTACAATCTGGTAACAAACGTACAGACCCACCGCAGAGCGCCAAAACTGTTGTCACAACGGTGAGTCTGCAGTTCTGTTCCCGACTGTACCTACTAACTAACCTAACCGATATCTAACAGCTTAACATTGATCATTAGAAACCATAAATATAAATATTGCAAGACATTGCACACATAGCCATCTAGCCCCAAGCTAAGTTACTAGACTTGTATTTTAATGGGTGATAGCTAGACAACGGATTATTACTTAGGTATTTACTTTTTGTAAATGTATACATACTTATAAATACATGTCTGAGGCGGGAATCGAACCCGCAACCTTGTGTTCGGCAGTCCGGCATGGCGACCATTGTGCCAACTGGGTCGTCAATTGATGAACATCTGTCAAAATCTGTTTGAAGAAAGTTTCTACTGGTACCTAATACCTAACTAGTAATCGAAAACTGAACAATCTACTGTATTATGATTATGTGGAACGATCTGTTCATGTTTTCGAAGAAGTTCATATTTTTTTGGAAGATGTCTAAAAGATGTTTCGGCAGATACAAATTGAAACGGTTTTGAGGTGCAATTCTGTTAATCATTCCAAAGATCCTCGTTAGATCTTCACCAAATTTTTATGGGACCACCCTTGAGGTAGACCTTTTTCAACAGAAAAATAATTATCAAAATCGGTTGATAAACAAAGAAGATATGCGGGAACATTCATAAAAAAAAATACATACAACCGAATTGAGAACCTCCTCCTTTTTTTGAAGTCGGTTAAAAAACCCACGAAATAACAGCGAATCAAAGTCTTTTCCAACCAGTTTCTTATGTTGTCAAAGTACGTAAGGTTTACAAACCAATAGTGCATTACGGCGTCGATCACCTTGTTTACAGTTTAGTCAACACAACACGCATCATGTTTGTTTGCTCACCACAGCTCACTGGCTCTGCGTTCATGCTAATGAATCGGACATAGCAGTTACCGATCGTGAAATTAGGACATATATCTGATCTATAGGTACCAGGACTTCTTAACCGTACCTAAGTTTCATAGCTTAATATCTTCGATTCTGGACACGAGACAAGAATGCAACATCGAATTCCATCCAATCTGAATTCAATATTCGAAATTCTGCTACGTGGTTTGGCAGAGCTTTCTCAACAAAATGAAAACGGACATTTTCAACGATTCTATTGAATAATAGAGGAAAAATGTTTAGATTGTAAAATAATGCACTGTAAGCTGATAGAACTGATGGGGTTGAATCTGACCGCCATCGCGCGATCCTCTCTGACAGTTTTACGGAGATTGACTGCTGCAACTGAATGGATCATAGTGAGCGAGTGAGTGATGTTACGTTGTCAGCGTAGTTGACACCAGTTGATACTCTAACGTGATATAAAGTCTTGGTACTAGATGTGACATATCGACTGAAAACGAAAATCCACCCTGGGCTATTTTTGCTACCAAACCGAGCTCTACAAAATAAAAACATACGTGGTAAATATACTTAAACTTTGGTGGTGGAAATAATACTACTAAGTGTTACTAACAAACATTATGAGACAGAAACAGGGGACTTACATTTCTGTAACAAAGGTCTATTAAATTTTACCAATAACATAGAAATACCTATTTATTGACGTCTTATAAATCGATGAACACCGGCATTTACAAAAAAGTGTGACGTCGTCGCTCACGTTCCGTTATTGACATGTTTTCTTATAACGTTGTCACGTAAAATTATCGTCCGTAAACCGAATTTACAGACAACCAGTATTTTATTTTTTATACTGAACATGGAATATTGTTTGGTTCCCCCGCACTAGGTAGAGTTTGTTTTACAAAGTCCGCCCGAATGCCATTCTCGTACAGTTTTCGGAATGTTACATTATTTGTCATAAATCTCGGTAGTGAATATAATACTTGATTCTAACTAAGCCTTATAGTGTTACATTTAACAAGTACGTTTGTCATTCCGTTTGTGGTGGTAAATCCGCAACATCGCTTCGGTCCTTTGTTTTGTTAATGAACGAGGACGTAGGACGTAGGGCCAGGGAGGGTATGTATGTACGTAGATTAATAATGAGTTAGAATGGTAAGTATAGACGGTGTCTGTGACCGCAGTCCGCAGACACGGTCGTGTTTGTGCTATGCGGTGCGACTGTAAGCTTAGACGGACACCTTGGCGTTTGAGGACATTGTGTCAACTCTTAAGCTATTAGTTGAGTTGAGTTTGTAGAGAGAGAGACATGAGTTTCTTGTGCCTACTTCTCATTGGTGGGCGCGTTAGAAGGCAAAAATTGTAACTTAGTTTTTAAGACGTTTCTATGTGATCTTTGTACAAAATATACTTAAGCATCCAAATGAATAAAAATATTAGACTTTGACTTGTTAGTTAATGCAAAACATTATGATTTACTACCGAAAATATTACATTTACATTGACTTCAAAAAAAGGAGAATGTTCTCAATTTTTAAATATATACCTAAGTAAAATCACCAAAAAGTGAAAAATATAGAGTAACCGATCAAACTTTTTTCTCGTGAATATGTTTAAAACATTGGTATGAAAAACATCCATTTAATTTGGAAATTATTCACCAAAATACGTACAGAGTTCGTCCATTACATTCGGTTAATAAAATTTATTATCTTTTGGAACAATCGTGAGTATTGCCCATTCATAACTCCAATACATAGTATTTTATACAGTATTTTGTGAAATTGTATTACATTGGCAACATAGTCAAAATTAACATCGCCAAGTCTTTAAAAGAAAAGTATATTACAAAAGACTTACTAACTATTATGCACACTCGTTTGTTTTTCATTTAAATATTCAAATTTCTTACCTGAAACAAAACAAAAAATCATTCATATTTTTATTACTAAATAAGCAAAATAGGTAAAAAAGGTTAAAAAATTAAATTAAAAAGCTAAATAGAATTTTTCGAAATGGCATCACCGAGTAGGTACTGGCCCAGTACGATTGTATTGTGTTTCGACGTGATATTACCAGGGTAACAGCATCACGTAACAATACCGCAGTGCAGAAACGTTAGGCGAGTGCCAAACTCACGTACCTACCACTGTTACCTACGAAACGCCCCAAATATGTAGCAGCTATCACCTAATCCCGGTCGAATATCCCAACGGGGACCGGGAATGTCACATTTCTAAACTAAACATGGAATACAGAAAAACGAAATACAAAGTCGAAATTCGAAAATAAAACGATTGCTGCAAATACTAACTTATGCATGAGCTAGTTTTTTTACCGTCAAGGAAAAGTTCGCGATTGTCTTCGTGTTTTATTTTGATTTAATTAAGGTAAATTAAGGTGTAGGAAAGTGAACTGTTAACACAAGAATTAATTTACATTATATCATTAATGAAAAACACGTCATTGGTTTTAGCGAAACGAGATTTAATCAAAGAAAGAAAAGAAAAACATAAAACTTGATGCAGTATACTATTATTACGGTCGATCCGAGTTCGGGAAGTGGGCGGGGGGGGGGGTTTTTAAGGGTAAAAAATTGTTCATCTTAATTTCCGGCAAAACTACAAGTTCTTTGGAAAAAAGTTGAATGGCAAAGTTGTAGGTAATAAAAAGATCTACAACTTTTGTTTTACAATTTTTTCACATAACCTCAAAATTTAGGTGAAAAATTCAAATAACCCAGTTTTTGGTTTTTTATTTATATCTTTTTCAAAAATGTTTTTTTTTCTACGAAATTTGGTGAAAACTTACCTATTATGTCCCAAATACACTGTAATTTATTTGATTTAAAATATTTATTTTTTCGCCTTATTTTAATTTAATATCAAAAAAACACCCTAATTTTCAATCGAAAATTATCACGTCAAAATATCAACTTTTTTCAAAAAGTTGGTATCTCTACTTTCCGATGGTGAAAAAAAATATATGTTACTCTAGTAAATCTTCTCAGAAAATGCAAAAAACCGATCGAGAAAATCGATTTTTTTTGTACGATGTTGTATTGTATACTGTACTGTGTACGTTATTATAGTATTATATTTTGATTTTCAATTTTTTTTATCAATGTTACATGTAATCTTACGTTTTTCGAGTAATTAAAGTGTAAATTTTAATAATAGCTCAAAATTGTATATAATAATTTAAAAAAATATAGATTTTCTCGATCGGTTTTTTGCATTTTCTGAGAACATTTACTATGGCAATGTATATATTTTTTTACACCATCAGAAAGTAGAGATTTCAACAAACAGAAAGCATACCAACTTTTTGAAAAAAGCTGATATTTTGACGTGAGAATTTTCGATTGAAAGGATATTGCCTCATTTAGTATGGACGCTGTCCCAAACAAATCGCTGCGATGTGTCGTGTCTCATTTGAAAGGCCTTAATGTGTACTCCATTTTATATTATGGCAGCAAAAAAATCCCACCCAGTGGAACCGAGATATTTCGTCATCAATACAACGTCTTGTATTATGAAAGTTATAGAACTCGCATAGCCATTACTGTTTAATTAGACGTGTAACACCTTCATGTGGTAGCTCAAATGAAAGGCCATAACTATGACTACATTTTTGTTCTACATTACAAAAACCCACCAGGTGGAACCGAGATAAATAATAGTATTTAGCTTTAAAAAGGTAACTGTTTTTTATCACTGTTGCTCATAAAGTGGATCTTATTAAACCGCTTTTAGGCTCATAATGCAACGTATTATACACGCGTGCGATAAAAAAAAATCCAACTAGTGCTAAAATAATTTTTTTACTAGTGCTAAAACCTTTTTATATACATCAAAACAGTATAACCCAGATAAATTAAGAATGTTTCATCTACCTATTATGTAATTAGCAGTAAGATACGTATTTAACTTATCGGGATAACGTATTATTTTATGAGCAACTGTGATAAAAAGTCACTTTTCGTCGTCCCTATGTCCCTATATCCCTATGTATGCTTAAATCTTTAAAACTACGCAACTGATTTTGATGCGGTTTTTTTAATAGATAGAGTGATTCAAGATGAAGGTTTATATGTATAATTTATGCATAATATAGCCGTGCAAAACCGGGGCGGGTCGCTAGTATTATAATAATCGACTTCCAACAATTCCATCTCGTGGAACCTTATTTGTTACTTTGCTGGTCTAGTTGCGGAAAATAGCTATCTCATAATTCAAACTATATTTTAATTGTTCAAAATCCCACCAAATGGATGCCACACAGGTGCAGGTGCAGGTTGACCAGGGCTGTAACTGCGTCATGCAGTGGTAGCTAATGGTGAGGCAGATCCTGGTTAGGGGCACACGACTCCTAAGACTACCTACCTTAATAGGTTTTTTGTGTTACTGATTATTTTATTTTTTTTGTTTTATGTTGTTCATTGTTTTTCTTGTTATAACGTCGTGTGCTTATATAATAAGCGTTTTTTTTTTCTAATCTTTCAGATTAATTAATATGAAATCGATTAGGCCAAGGCTTTATTTATAACATAATATAATATAGTAAATCTTATTAAACCGATATTAGGCTCATAATACAACGTATTACGCACGCGTGCGTTTTACTTTACCATAACGCACAAGTGCTGTAAAGTTATCCCGATAAGTTAAATTAGTATCTTATTGCTAAATTCATGTTTTGTAGATCAGATGTAGATGATAGATGATTGATGTAGATGTATCCTACCTCTCTGTTAGAACCTTCTACACAATTCTGGCGGATGTGGCTAATTCAACATCTGTTAGAATAGAACCTTCCTCACCATTCTGACAGATGTAGCTAATCCAACCTGTTAAAATTATGCAGACAGTTTTAACAGAGAGGTTGGATTCGCTACATCGGTCAGAATTGTGTAGAATGGGTATTCTAAAAGATAGGTTGAATTAGCTACATCCGTCGTCATTTGAGGTACCACATAAAGGTGTTAAACGTTTAAATAGTAATGGCTATGCGAGATTCATTACTTTCTTATTACGAGACGTAGTATTGAAGACGAAATATCTTGGTTCCTCCTGATGGGATTTTTTTGTGATGTAGAACAAAAATGTAGTCCTAGTTAAGCTCTTTCATTTGAGCTACCCGAAATGAAGGTGTTACACGTCTAATTAAACAGTAATGGCTATGCGAGTTCTATAACTTTCATAATACGAGACGTTGTATTGATGACGAAATATCTCGGTTCCACTGGGTGGGTTTTTTTGCTGCCATAATATAAAATTGAGTACACATTAAGCCCTTTCAAATGAGGTACGACACATCGTAGCGATTTGTTTGGGACGCTAAGCGGCATTATCCTTTAGGGTGCTTTTTTGATATTAAGTTAAAATAAGGCGAAAAAATAAATATTTTAAATCAAATAAATTACAGTGTATTTGGGACATAATAAGGTAAGTTTTTACCAAATTTCGTAGAAAAAAAAAACATTTTTGAAAAAGATATAAATAAAAAACCAAAAACTGGGTTATTTGAATTTTTCACCTAAATTATGAGGTTATGTGAAAAAATTGTAAAACAAAAGTTGTAGATCTTTTTATTACCTACAACTTTGCCATTCAACTTTTTTCCATAGGACTTGTAGTTTTGCCGGAAATCAAGATAAACCATTTTTCACCCTTAAACCCCCCCCCCCTCCCACTTCCCGAACTCGGATCGACCGTAATTTATTTTTCCTTTCATTTTTATCATATTCCCCTCCTTTTCTAATGGGTTTCATCCTACTGTGATTTTTTTTCATTTTTTATCATTTTTGAAGGCTTCGGCCCTGGTCTATATGTCTTATCTCTGGCTGGAAAAAAAGAAGAAATCGAACCTGACGCAAATGATTACTATCTACTACTAGTAGATTCGAATACTAAGGTATCATAAATAGAAGGTAGTAACGAAGTCGTCAGGGACCTATAACACGAGCTGATTATTATAAAAACCATGTAACATGAAATGAAAAGAATCCTCGCCAACGAACTGTAAAACGTCGACTTATTAATTCGGAGGTCATAAAATAAAGGCCCTTTCCAGCTTTTAATAAAATCTTTGTAATCAGACAGCTGGGCGCTTTGAAAGGAAACTCCGAAGATTATGCTTCCCGTGTGCATTTCGAAGAAAATTCTTTTTAATATCTCATCACAAAGGCAACGCAGATTGGTTATTTTTCTTTGCAATATTCCATATCACGGAATCGTACATAGGTACATGTCTACTAATTTATTTTATTGAAAATTGTTTGATGTTTTTCATTAGAAAAAACAAAACAGTAAAAAGATAAATGAACTCACTACCTAGCACAAGTCGTTACAAACGTGTTGCGAACATATAACTGTAAACAAATAAAACTTCTATCAATAAAAGAGAACTGCATGTAATGCAATAAAGTTTCTGCACTCTTAAGAACTTAACTGCAGACTCAGTTCGAAATGAAATTGTGTTTATATTAGAAAAGGGCGGGAGACAGGAAGAGCCGAGCTGGCGCCATGCGGCGTGACAAGGGTCCAACGAGACGTGCCTTGTGCGAAATTGCGAGCATCTCCCAACCCTTGCTGCTAGCCTGGTACACAGTTTAAATTACACATGTATCTAGTGCGAATTTATTAGATTACATTTTTAACCAGTTTTTTTTTCTAAAAAGATTTGGGTTCACCATTTTTCCCTTTTCACATTAACAAATAACGAGGAAAATCTCTAGAGTAAAACAGGAAAGTGAATTTTCCAGGAAGTACTTAGCGTGCACGTCACGATTGCAAAGGAAACCATCTCATCGCACTTTATCCAATTTCTCTACCAGAACATTCAGAGCGCAGTGAAAAAGCAAAACAATGGGCAACAGCGATATGTGTAATGTGTAGTGAGTGAACTAGGTTCACGGCGAAGCACCCGCCGAGCGAGTACCGACGACCGGTCTGTTCACAATTATTCAGACTCTACATCGCTTTACATCGCGGAACCCATCTAACTTTCCCGCCCGGATCGCGCGCTCCCAACAGATGTGAATAATTCCTCGGATACTCGACGAAAATTCGCACAATATTCGAATGAAATCTCGCGAAAACGTCCCGAGGTACGCCGAGATTTTTTGTAACCGAGAGGCGTATGAAGAGGTTTAATTTGCGTTATCGCGATTCGAGTCGGTAATTCTCTCTTGCTGTTTTTGATTAAACTTCCGACGAAAGATGTGTCCGTTGCGTTGTACGGATTTAGTTAAATCCTTTTACCAAGTACCTACCTAACTAGAAACATGTGAGAACAGAGAATTTCATTTATATGAATGCGTTTAAAGGCAGGTATGTCTGCTATGCTATTGTATAGGACTGTAGAAATACCCTTTCAACAAAAATGTCGATATAACACGGGGGAATTTTCAATTTCAGATTTTATTTAAACGCCTAACGCCTACCGTGCGTGCCGCGAAAAATTAAATTTTTTGACGTTGTGAAATCGGTTAGAAAAGTAGGAGATCATTTGCAAAAACCAAAGTAATCAATGAATCATAACATGTAACGGATGTAAGTAGGATGTAGCTAATTTAATCTCCTTGCTAACTAACGGAATTGTGTAGACTTGACGTAAGATGAGAGTCACTGATTTTAACAATGATCAAAGATAAAATTACTAGGATCACATAAAAGGCGAGGCGTTAGAAAACCAATTACAAAACTGCAAGCAACCAGCCAACTCCCAAGATATCAGCGCGTACGACAGCCGAAGGAGCCTTCCTATTTGCGGAAACGATCTGCCTGCGGCTTCCTGCATCCTTCGAGATAGGAAACAATTTCTATTGCGACAGCTGTCTATTTCTATCAAAAAACGCGTATTTTCTTACATCATTTGTTTGTGAAAACAAACGTCAGGTATCCTTTAACGCCCTTTATTGGAGGTTTGGGCTTCAACGTTCATAAACGAGAAAATATGTTGTGGAGCATACGATTTATCTGCATAGTTCGTTCGTACGCCTAAGAGTTTATTGTTTATCAATGCAATGTAAGTAAACACACTGTTTCGTCACGACGGCGGCTTAGGTTTTAATAAAATTAATGTAATGCAAACGACTTAGCTAAATAAGGCAAAAGTTTCCAAGTTCCGAACTCATTCGTCTTCTCGTGAATTAACAAACTTTTTGTAGAGACCGTACCTTCGCAGAAGCTGAAAGATAAATCAGAGCGAAGGAAAATTAATTTCATAGGTGTTATTTATCCTCATATTTAAATTAAGTTACCGAAGTGTCTGTAAAAAAAAAAAGTTTTCGTTAAAGTGTTAGTACTTAACCAAACTTTAGAATATAATCTTCAAACTCTTTTTAGGCCTTTTTAGCAATTTTGAGTTACCAGGATAACATGAGTTATCATCATCATATCAAATCGTCTACTACTGAATAAAGGTCACCCCCAAAGACTCTCAAAACGATCTGTCACATGTCCTCTTCGTCCAACGGCTTCCTGCGACCTTATAATTAAGTCGTCTGTCCACATGTGTCAACAGAGATTTAATTTTGAAACATCTTCAGGTCAAGCCGGCTCTTACTCACCACATAATAATAAGTAACTCCCTGAGAAAATTAAATTAACCGCCGACGAGGCCCTCTGACCGTTCGTCCGTTATACATAAAATACACAAACTCATTTGTATCCCTACTTCTTTTCATGCTAATTTAATTTGTCCCTGACGTTCGTTGGGGCCACTTTGGGACCGACTTTATATTATTGTTTAAAACGTGAATGAAAAATAAAGGAGAGAGATATTAAACATACCTTATTCGATGTATGTCATATTCTTCTTATTTCGTTTCTAAAATATTCGAAATTAAAGATTTCGTTTCCTTATTTATCGAGGCGTGAGTTGGCGTAAGATAGAATCTTGTGAAAAATGTCTGGTAATTTACTTGAAGATGAAAAGTTCAGTGCCGCTATTTAGATATCACGGCTGCCCTCAACTTAAATATTCTGTGGAGGGTTGTAGATTAACGTCATTATTAAAACGATAAACGGTCCTTCCCGACCGCACACCCCGCGCCCGCACCGCGCGTCGACTCGATAACTTAAAAAACTTTTCTAATTTTGACGAGAAAAAGTATGAACAACGTATTTTTTCGTACACATCAGAGGTAAGAAAATGTATTGCTAAAGTTTAACAAGAATAAATAAATACCCAAGTGTGTAGATAGATATAACAGCGAATTTTAACAATCTCATGTACAATTTGTTCTTAATATGAAGTGAGGAAATTCGATTTTAACTCTGCGGCACTGTAAATACAAATGGATGAGTAACAAAACTGACGGATATTTTATTTCAATTCGATACACTGTAACAGTAATTAAAGCCATCTTTAAAAATTGAACTACTTGAAAATCAGAAGGTGGGTGGTTACACAAACAAGCATAGATTTTAAAATAAAATGAAATTTATAAATAAAGATGTTCTCAAGTAAAATCTGTATCGGTAAAGTGAATCGGAATGCAATTGGATCGGATTAGCATTTCTATTGATTGTCATTATATAAAACAGAGGACGTGGAATCGGAAGGAGAGGTTCCCGCTGAATTATGCGATTTGATTATACCCTCATTCCTTTGCAAATGAACGATGCCAGCACCGCTGAGTATTGCACGAGCTCTCATTAATTTATTAACATATTTTTCCGTCTCGAATATTTAACTTCGACTTTCGAATAGAGGTTTATTTTAGGTTAAACAAACAGACGGCCGAGAGCAAACATTTCCTATTTTCAAACGTTTTGAAAGTGAAATTTCTGGCGTGGGTTTCCACACGTAGAGTCCATTATTTTGAGTGAAAAGATAAACGTTAATACTCATAAGCTCTTATAACGGCGTTGAGCAAAAACATTATGGTCATTAGAGTAAATCTGTGCAACCATTTGGCAACCGCATCCAAGCAAATTCTCCGCATTACACGCCCGTGCAAGTTGCAAGTCTCATCCCCTTGCTTCTCACTTCTCATGCTATCCTGGTAGGTAAATACCCCGAACCTCCCCCTATTACCCCTATAAGTAAGTACCTGAAATTACCGGGAGTGAACATTAGTATTGATTAGTTAAGTTAATACGAAATTATGAAACGACCGATAAGGGTAACGAGTTCGATTCCTGCTACAAAACAAATGTAAGTACTTATGGTATTTAAAAAAATAGAACCTTATCTATGAAAAAGCAATCATTACCTAGTTATGTTATGAAACAGCATAATTATGCATTTAAAGTTTACATTAATTACATTATGTTTTAATATTAATATTTGGTTTTGTGTCAACAAATCACATAATTCGTTTGCACACTGAAAAAAAAATCTTACGATTCGTGCGTTAATTTCAGCAGTGTTGGTCTAGTGGTACATATCTCGTGTCGTGGGTTCGAATCTAGGCCAGCCGTGCACCAATGGATTGTTTTTACGAAAATTTACGTGCGCTAATAATTAACATTGCTCGTACGGCGAAGGAAATCATCGTGATGAAACCCACAGCTTAGTTATCTCCAAGCGTATTGACGAGTTTCTTCCCTTGCAAACGGGTGACTAAGCTGAGAGGATGGTATCAGTTCTGGGCAAGCCTACTCCATCTAAGACATGTCCCAGGGACTATAGAGTCCTGAAGAGCATGGATTACAGTTGCAAGCGCTGAATTATCCAGATTAGGTGTAAGGGCCCATATTAGTGCGTCAAATTCGAATAAAGCTTGCTGCTCTGTGTGTTTAGGACCACTTAGGTATATACATCCTAACATGTAGGTACGGCTCAGGTACTTAATACATTACAGGAAAGTGAACCGAATGATTCAATCCGAAATAGATCTATATCGGATTCCATTTCACGTCCTGTACTAGACATTAATGGGATATTGGGTTACGTCAGTAACCATTACTTGCAACTAAAATATCACTACATAGTATAAAAAAAGATTTATCAAAATCGGTTGATAAACAAAGAAGATATGCGGGAACATCCATAAAAAAACATACATACAACCGAATTGAGAACCTCCTCCTTTTTTTGAAGTCGATTAAAAATAAAGTCACTTTTCGCCGTCCCTATGTCTCTTTGTATGCTTAGATCTTTAAAACTACGCAACGGATTTTGATGCAGTTTTTTTTAATAGATAGAGTTATTCACGAGGAATGTTTTTAGATATAATACATGCATAATACAGTCGTGCGAAGCCGGGGCGGGTCGCTAGTTTAAAATAAATCGGCCAGTTGTATGAATTTCCCTTCGTCATACTATTAGAACATTAAATGAGACATGGAGCAACTGCCCATAAATATCAAGTAAAGGTTTCGCTGAATTTCACTAATAAAAAAAAGTTTGAGAAAGAAAAAGTACCTATCAAATGAGTCCCGCTAAAAGATTCATGGAGGTCCCAGCCTTTCTCAGGGACACGAACTTGCAGTAAATGTTTAACGGGTTGCCAAAGTTGACCGGTGTTTAAATATTTACCGGTAAAGTTAGAAAGTGGGGCGTGTCACCTCACTAGGGTTTCTGCATGATACATGCTGCTGATCCCGACCAGAGGGCTCTATGTATTTATGATGGCCTGGTGATTTTAATCGAAAATGGTAGTCATGCTTCTTCTGTATAATTCACATATCCATCACATGACGTCGTTTTATTCCATACAAATCAAAATTAAAGTACTCCTACACTGTTATATCTTCCTAGTATATTAGATTCGATGAAGTCAGGTCAGGTCAGGTCCCATGAAACAGTCCATTAATCGCACCTCGTTGGGCACGTGCTCTCCTTGCGCATAATTACATTACATTCTGGTACCCTGGTGGCTGTCTTTGCTTTGAGGCATCTGTCTTATATGTATAATGTAGGTACAATTCATTTAATACAGGCGTCGACCATTAATTTAACACAGGCATTTTTAATACAAGGAAAACATGTCGCTATATGGTCGAAGCATAGCAGTGATCATTTAATTTATGTGAATGCATTCAATTGGAGTAGTTTTGAAATGACGTCCATAACATATAACTTTATACCAGCTGGATATGGGATTCGGGCGAAACAATTTCATTTATGTTGTGCCTTTTCCTTTAGAAGAAAAATGATTGTGTTTATTAGCTTATTTATTGATTTGCATAGAATTCCTTCGTCTTTCATTGAAGTGAAAATCTAAACGGATAGCCATAGAAAAAAAGTTCACAAAGAAATAGTCACAGATACTAACAATTTCAGTCCCACGACGCCAGGACATAATAAAATTAAAGGAGTTTGGTCGAAATAAACAACCAAAAAAACGTAACTAAGCAATTACCAGGCGGCAAACGAGCGCCCGCTGCAGAAAGAGAGAAAAGCAATGGCTTCATTAAAACCGTCCTCTTTTTTGCTTCAATGGACAAAGCGGGCGGAATTTAGACAGGAACCAACAGTGTGGCATGGCTGTTTATTATACCTATTAGATTATACAATCCTATTATATATATCGAGCTAATAATAAATACTAAACCCAAAATGTTTCGTTACAGAACCAGTTTATTCAAGACTTAATTCCAGAGTTTCAAGAAATTCAGCTAAGCAGCTTAATAAAGCTACAAGGGAAATTAGAATACATCTATTCCAACAAAACGGAGATACATTTTAACAAATTGTCTATGTAGATTATGTTACGCAAAAGCTCCGTTAATTAGTAATTGCTCCTTTGTGCTTTAAGTTAACAACAACTGCTTGCTTTGCTGCACTCCTAGTACTTGTATCCCATCAATTACATTCTATAGAATGTCATTGTATCCATCATTTAGAAAGTAACTTAAAATGCCACTCAAGGTTTCTCATTTATTACGATAATTATTATTTTCATCTGGCAAAGCTATCTTTTTGGCAAACAGAATAATATTTCAAGCAGTGATAGATGTTTCTTCGGTTCTAATTTGGTTAGGAATCAACTTTTATGATTAATCCTCTTCACAGAGCGATCATGGCGATGGGGCGGTCGGTGGTGTCGACAAAGTCGATTGATTTACGCTCGCTCCTAATTCCACTCAGCCTTATGGGAATTTCCGACACCAATTTTATTGGAAAACAATCCGGAACAAACAACATTTGCAAAGCTTTACAATCGAAATCATGGATGTATAGAGCTTACATTATAATCCCTAACGAAACATTAAAAAAACGATTCAGTAATTAAATATACCGACCGACCTTTTTTTCCAGTGAATGTAAAATTATAAAATGAAATTAAATCAAAGTCCGCGGTTTGCGATCATTTTAATAATCGGATTACTAGGGGAATAGAAATCACAAAGCGCCAACCGAACATGTACACACGTAATCCCGAAAAACACAAGGCTCACCGCATCAGGGAACATTAATAATGAAATATTCATGTAGAGGCAATCTGTTCATTTTGGTGAACGGACAGCCCTAGTCAGGTTTTTGCTATTCACCTGTTACTGCAAGGGAAAATCGACTCTGAACCTAGAATACAGGGTTTATTATAACAATAACGAAAGTGTCGAGAAGTGAACGCTGAAACGGGAAGGTTCACATCAAACGCAGTGCCCATAACAATAAGCATAATCTAAACGAGGTGGATTTGTTCGACATACGAGGTTATGGTTACTGTTATGGTAGCTTCAACCGAGCCAATACCAGCTTTATCGGTAGCTAATTTATTCGGTAGTATTTGGTATTGCTTATTTCCGGCTCAAATGTACAGAATAAAATAAAATAATATAAATGTTGCCATACTCACGGGTATAAAATGGCAAACAAATTACTATGGTACCCCACAGGCAAATGTTTCTTTAAACATAACATGGGGTTACCCACAATATACCAGTATATCATAAAGACGTAGTAACCCAAAGCTCGTAATGTATGCCGCGTTTATGAAACCATAACAATACGCCTTTGTATCCGTATCATGTTCATATGAAATACGGTTTAATAGTAGATATACAACTGCACGTATATAATTTTTGCTTATTTGATGTACACTTTGATATTAAAGCTTAAATAAATAGACTAGATAAAGTTTAAAAAGTCTTAACAAAGCCAAGAGTTCGGTATAAGATAGCGCGGTGTATAAACGGTGCTCCAGTGTAGAGGCATCAACTCGGTCAATTACCGCTCTAGAAGCGAGTGCCTCTTCTACCACTCACCGCTCGTTCTTTATAAATTCCTGGTACAAATAACATATTAGCACTGTTTTCTTGATATATAAAACACACACATGAGTACAAAAATTAAAACATTATTAAAGACAAAGAAAGTTTAAGTAAAAATCCAATTCAATAATAGTACATTGCGATACAAGTGTGGAAAGTTGATCATTCCATAGAGGCGGTTTATGACGCGCGAGCGGAACGCGAGCGTGGCAAAAGCCGAGATGGAATGATCAATTCACACGTGTATCGTACGACGTTTTTTATCACAGTTGCGAATAAAAAAAAAGACTTGTTAAAATTTTAATAATAAAAAGTTTTTAAGAATTTTAGGTTATGTTTACTATTTTTTGTTAATTACACTAACGAAAGGCTAGGCAAAAGACTTTTAACCTGTACAGCGTCTGACATACAATATTTTTTTAGGGTTTTTTTCAAAAAAATAAAAAAATTGTTTTTGCGTCGGCGGTTAAAAACAGAATATAATGGTAAGGAAAAAATATATTTATGTAACTACCTAAAGAAAAACAAAATAAAAACAAAACTCAATTTTTAATTATTTTCAAAGACGTCATCACGTAATATTATCGTTCGTTATCAGACTTTAGAGACAACCTTTTGAAAAGAAGAAAAAGGTACTAACAAAGAGTTTTAAGCCAGCAAGGCTTAAAAACTCTTTGGATGGTACCTTTTTCTATACATCAAAACAGTATAACTCAGATAAAGGAGATTATTCATGTTTCTAACAAAAAATACCTACAAAAAAAAATGCCGGCCAGTAATAAAAATTGTTTCTATCTTGTAGAGAATAACATTTTAAACAATGTTTACTAAGGCAACAAAGAGCTACGATCAAAAATCGTTGAGTTATTTTACATTGAAAACCTAAAAAATGCATTTTATAGAGATCCGTTTGACTACTTTTAAGATCCCACTAAAACTTCTAAAAGGGTTATTGGATATACCTATTTATATAAATATAATAAAAACAGATAAAGCTTATCCATTTACTACTTATTTTTATATTTTTTCTGTAGTAATATCTTAAAAGTGGTCAAACGGATTTCTACAAAATGCATTTTTTTGGGTTTTCAATGTAAAATAACTCAACGATGGTTGATCGTAGCTCTTTGTTGCCTTAGTAAACATTGTTTAAAATGTTATTCTCTACAAGATAGAAACATTTTTTTTTCTGGCCGGCACCTTAAGTTTTGGGTACGATTTGAACGATGTCCTTAAGAATGTTTCATCTACTATGTCATTAGCAGTAAGATACGTATTTGACATATCGGGATGACGTATTATTTTAGCACTAGTTGGATTTTTTTTTATCGCACGCGTGTATAATACGTTGCATTATGAGCCTAAAAGCGGTTTAATAAGATCCACTTTATGAGCAACTGTGATAAAAATACATAAATGAAAGGTCAAGTTAAAACTGCCTTAGATATAATAACACTATCAAGCCACCAAAGACGTGAGAGATCACCGGATAAACCTTAGATCGAAGAAAGATTTATTTGTTTTTCAAAGCCATACCGTATTGAGCAAACCTTTTCAGAAAGATCAACTAATTACATCTCTAGTCTCTAGACTTAAGTTCTGATGGGAAATTATTTAACGATAGGTCACATTTTTGGCTACAAATTAAAATAATTAAAAGTTGATATTAATTAAAATAAATTGAAAATTATAAACCTTATTTCAGAAAACAAATAAGTCCCACGAGAAATTCAATTTTTCACTGGAATTGATTAAATAAAACCGGAGCTAGGAAAATAACTATAGGTATTTTATAACGCTTTAGTAGCTCTTTGTAATGTAGCGCAAAACCGTAATTTTAATACGTTTATGGTAATTGCATGCACAAATAGTATGGAATGTTTCCTACCAAATCTTCCGCTTTGTTCATCGGAAATCCGTATCTATTTCTCGTTTTTTCCAAATGTCTAGTAAGATTTTTATTGTTCAACGAATAAACAATATGACGGTTTGATATAGAAGCTCGCTCGAGTATACTTAATCGATGTTTTGAGAAGGGCTTTGTTGACATTTCGCCAGTTGTCGTTATAAGTGAAAGACTTCATAATTTTTACTTTCTTTCTGTAAAGAATTATTACTATTTAGGACTAGTTTATTTTAAATACATTAAATATTTCACTGTAGGTACTAGGAAAACAGAAACTATTGGAATAATAAGTAATAGAAATATTGACACTAAATTAGGAATTCAGGAAGGCAATTGCAAAAGAAATATGGTAAGTCAATGCAATGAATAATGCAAGGTGTCGAAGACACGACGGCACCGTCTCGGCTGTTGTTGTCTTCTACTCACGAGGTACCAGGACTTCATGAACCAGCAGGAAGTCTCTGTGTGGTTAGTATATAAGCTTCGTTTAACGTTATTTTGAAGTTATCTGTTTGATTAATTAATTTGTAAATCTCGCGGGGCTTAACGTCACAGGTTTCGCTTTGGCTCATACAAAATTGTGTAGGTATCTACACAATTTTGTTTGTCATCTTGTCATGTTCGTGACTACAATTTTGTTTGTCTAGCTTATTTTAATGTTCATGTCTAAATGATAATAAATGTTATAATCGCTATATTCTTGGTAGAAATCATATTTAAGTACCAGAACAACAGCAGTTCTAGAAGTCACGTTGTCGAACGACCTGACCTAGCGACTTACTGTGACCTAAAACTCGTGTTACGATTAGGACAACCCAACCATGACACGAAGGTACTTATCATTTTAGTTTATTCTCTAATTTAACTGATATCTTCGTTGGAGCTAATGTTACTTATATAGATCTAGATAAATAGACATTTGCTATCTAAATAGATATTTAAGACAAATGTCGAAGGGAAATCTAAACTTATAACTAGCTTTTGCCCGCGAATTCGTCTGCGTAGTATACAAACAAACTTTTCCCCCTTTTTCACCCCCTAAGGGGTAGAATTTCGGAAAATCCTTTCTTATTGGACGCCTACGTCATATAAAGAATACACCCTCCAAGTTTCAGGTGTCTACCATCAGCGGTTAAGGCTGTGCGTTGATCCGTCAGTCAGTCAGGACAAAGCATATATATAAAGCTGAAATAGATATTATAAAGCTGAAGAGTTTGTATGTTTGAACGCGCTAATCTCAGGAACTACTGGTTCGAATTGAAAAATTATTTTTGTGTTGGATAGTCCATTTGTCGAAGAAGGCTATAGGCAATTTATATTTCGATATTCCCACTGAATAGTTATGAAATATAATTGAAATGGCTGCTGCGGTGATTTCATCAAATAACGAACATATTATTTTAGAAGCAAAATCCAAAAATAACTTTATTAACCAAAATCTAAACAAACAATATATCTTAGCGTTTCTATTAGCGCCTACCGCCACCGACCGCTCCATCGGCATCGATCGATCCATCCCGTGGAACCGCTGAACGATGGATGATGGATGTAGGATACGCCATTACCGGGAATGACGTCACACGCGCCGCCCAAGAAATGAGATACTTATCGAGTGGACCACCCCTGCGTCAATCAGCCATACTTAACAGATTCATGATTGAACCTTTATAGTACATGATTTCCTGGTACTTAGTTAAATGTTACTGTTCTTTTCTCATATATGGCTTTGCACGACTTGTGCATTTAACCAGTGTTTAATGGTTTTATTATTTTTGTATTAAGTTATCCCTAACTAGGCCCGAATGTTTCAAGTTGTTCCTAGTGTTTCCGTCTGTCCTGTTAAGAGTTTAATATTGACTAAGTATAAATAACCTGAACTGTGCCTGAGCTTTGGGTCATCGAGAAAAGTCACTGAATTTTTTCTCATTAATTTAATTTTCTCTCGTAAAGAAGATAGATCCGTGACTCAATCTCAAAGCCACCAAAATTGTACAATTTAAGTTAAATAAATAAACAATAAACCATAGAAAGACAAAATAATACGCTAAATTTTTTTTCCCTAATAAACTCCGCCTATTTTGTTATTTCATAAAACAATACCGTAATATCGTTAAAACAATCTAAATTCCTGAACTAACTTCACGCCGAATTAGCTCAGCCAACTTCACTCGGTTCAATTTAATTACGTCCAACGTTTACCGGGATTTTCGCTAAGCTTTACCAGTATTCTATCGGTGAAAGCAAACATAAATCGGTTTATGTTATGTTTGTGTGTGTGTCATATAAT
Source organism: Idaea aversata (assembly GCA_907269075.1). Classification (NCBI taxonomy): domain Eukaryota; kingdom Metazoa; phylum Arthropoda; class Insecta; order Lepidoptera; family Geometridae; genus Idaea; species Idaea aversata. The sequence goes on from OU026103.1 coordinate 12,634,131, forward strand.
ATTTGGCTGAGCCTAGATCATACAATATCTGACACACGTTTTAATGCATTCATAGAGGACTTAACTTCTCTAAGAGGCTTTCCATCACGGAATAGGCAATAAGAATTCATTTTTTTTTATTAAACAGTTTGTGTTATATATTTAGCTGAGCCTAGATCATACAATATCTGACACAAAACGTTTTAATGCATTCATAGAGGACTAAACTTAACTTCTCCAAGAGGCTTTTCATTACGGAATAGCCATGATAAATTCAATTTTTTTTAAATAAATCACATTTTTCGGAATGAAATAATAAGCTAATTTTGGAAATAAAGCATCTGCCGGCGACTAGGTGCTGGGAATGATGTATAATGGTCGATATTGCCTGGGCGGTTTCTTTAATTAAGTCGAATTTATCAAAATGGCGGATGCTTTTGGCCATTATGAATAATGACCGGATTAATCAAACAACTCGTAACATAAATACAAACAACAAGCACAATTGCAGTTTGAGAATGATTCCAGATTGAAGGTCCTTCAAGCATGATCGACGTTCTTCAGGACGCCAGTAACCAGGGTAACATAATTGACAAGGTGTGTAAAAGAGAAACGTAAATCGGCGATATCTGAAAAAAGTTTTAATAGATTTGAAACCTTTTTCGACTTTCTATTTAAATGACATTTTTACCAATATTTCCATTTAGACGGTCTTTTCTTGGGATAGTTCTAATTAAAAATATCTCAAAATAATGTACCAATATTCATCGTATTATATATTTTCGTTTACGTACAACACAATGAGATGGCATTACGCAATCAAATCAAAGTAATGGAATGGAAAACATGCAGCCATATCGAGTAGGCTTCAGCAATCATTCCTAAACTACGAGTAGGTACCTATATTGTCAAATGAAAGCTAAGCGGGATAGTGCTTCCAACTAATCCATTATGGCTTACATATCGATAAATTGTCACTAGGGATGTACTGGCGCGCTCTCAAATATCGATTAATCATCAGATCCTCTAGTTCAGATAGTGATTGGATATTCAATACTCGGTGTACCTACAACAATCGAGCGATAATTACTCGAGTGAGAAAACTGTGTTTTGTTAATGAACACGCTTGTAAACATAACAGTTTAAATTTTTTAAACTTTGGTTAATTCATTTCCTTTAAAATACGAGGAAATATTTAATGTAAATTGATACTTCTTTATCGGTACATGCATCCATCCACCTGATCGCATGTACCAGGACACCAGAGACCTATAGGAGATTTAAGAGCATGTAAATTAAACGAAACGGCATGCCGTCCCTCATCAAAAAAACCCTCGTCATAGGATAAATAACGTCATCCTGATAATCTAGCCACCCCATAAATATGATGCCTTTCTAACTTTATGACGGTCTGGTTACTGAATCAAGATTTTCGATAATTTAAGTTATATGAAAGTATACTTTTTAGTCCCAATCCGCGTCAGTCTGTCTGACAGCGATAAACTTAAAAACTACTGCATGGATTTCCCTCCGTTACCCGTGCGAAGCCAGGGCAGGTCGCTAGTAAGAAATAAAACTTATATAAAGGTCAATATGGCGAAAATTATCAGAATCAACATATAAATCAAACACATAATTTAACGATTACCACGCCACAACCTACAACAAATAGAACCTACATAATCCAATAAACACACACACAACACACACATGTAACCTAACCAAACAGAAACCATCCATAAATAACAAAACCCTCCCATCCCGTAGTAGGTAGGTAGATACAGATAACCAAATAATCGTACATATATCCGATTTACATAGAAAACTTTTCACAAAGTTGTCACGTTGCTCCTTTAGGTCTAACGAGACTTGGATACGAGCGAGCTCCGGACAATTTATCAACAACACGTGACATCTGACGAATATGGAAGAAAAATCAGTTCCCTCAAGTAAAAGGGGTTCCAAAAATGTACGTCAACTTATCTCAAACATTATGTGAACACTATAGATTCGTTACTTGGCTTATTTATAGGTGATGTTTTGTCGATAAACTCGTCAATCAAGTTTAGTAAGTCTGTAACAATAGTGACATTTGTTCGTGAATAAAATAACGAAAAATTTCACAAACATTATTATTTATACATAGCGACCCGCCCCGGCTTTGCACGGCTATATTATGCATGTATTATACATATAAATCTTCCTCTTGAATCACTCTATCTATTAAAAAAAACCACATCAAAATCCGTTGCGTAGTTTTAAAGATTTAAGCAGTCAAAGGGAAATAGGGACAGAAAAAGCGACTTTGTTTTATACTATGTAGCAGGCCCGGATCTAGGGGGGGGCTGACCGGGGCCCACGCCCCGGGCGGCACGTCCAGGGGGGCGGCCAAATTCATACTTTATAGACGAATGCTCAACTCATTATTTAGTTAACTTTGACCACAGAATAAATTATAGTAAAAGTATAGAACACTTTGGTTTTTTTTTATATCAACTCGACCGATACCCAGGTGTACAGCACACGAACCACGTGACCGGGCGCGGCGAGAGCGCGGAGTGAGAAACGCTGAACGAACATTACTATTATTCCGAATTATTCGCGAGGCGCGTGGGCATAGTTCAAAATTCAAAATACGCGCCTTGATTTGATTTTTATTATAGGTACATATTTTTATTTTAAATCCTATCATGTTGTGCTGGTGTATAAAATATAATATTATTATATTATATTATGTATTTATATCGGGAAATAAATAGGCCTAAAAGACCAATGTGAGGCTGTAAATTTCTATACAAAAAGCGGTAACGTTTCCCCCCCTATAAACGAAGTCCGATTTTGATAATTTTTAAAAATGTTCTAGATCTAATGGAAAACTAGGTTTAACCGTTTTTATTTTAAAGAAATATTGCCTAAGATAAAAGTTGTTAGTATCTGAATATCTATATTTTTGACTTAAAAACTTCATCGAGCGTTTCAATTGTTTTTTAATAAACTAAACTGAATTACCAAAAAAGAAAAACGTATAAACCGAGAATAAGATGCAGTGAATTAAATAAAAATTAAATTAAATTAAACTTATTGCATTTTGTGAAGAATAAAGGGGGTAAAAACGTTACGGCCCGCAACATTATTTGAAAACAAAATGAAGGCAATTACGTCCGAACTTAAACTCTCTCTATCGCACGATACGGGTCATTTTTGAAAATACCTCCTCGCCCCGCGTAAGTATCGAAAACTCATGATAACATAGAAAGAACAGCGATGGGTCCATTATTTCCGAAAGTCAATAGCTGAAATTATAAAGATAATAAAGGTAAAAATATTTATCACGGCATTTATCAATTTTTGCCCCGCCTAAAAAAAATTGAAGATCCGGGGCTGCTATGTAGTGATAGTGATGGATTAAGATAAAGCCTGTTGAAATAGTCTTATTATAAACAACACAGAGCGGCGTTAAAAACACTAACGCAAACCTTTTGCAAAGACTTTAAATATTTATTACGAACAATAGTACGAACAAACTTTTGTATAAGTAAATTATTATTTTTACTGAATAGTATTAGAATAGCCCAAGTGTAGTGTGCCGCAAGAATCTGACATCCGAAGCGTGACTTTACTATTTACTGGATGTCTCATCTAACATCAGATCGAGAAAATTCTGTAGCTAATCCAAACTCTGTTAGAAGGTAAAAGTAGATCAGATTAGCTAAAAAACTAAAAGGGTTTTTGCTAATATAACCTAACACTTTTTCTTATCGCTATATTTTATAACATAATATTTTCATATCAGAGGCCTGGCATGTACAAGTGCAAAGTTTACGTACGAACATTTTCATAATGTCCACTCTATGAATCGGTAAGTATGTTTAATCTCTTTGGCCCTTTTGTAATGAGCTTGTTTCAATAAATATTATCCGCGACGTATATATTTACAATACAAATGGAATACACAAACAGTTTACACAGATTTAAATAGCTTTTTGTATAACAATAGGTACAATCTCGGATAATTCTTACAACATCCTCTCTGATCTTATTATCGAGATTATTTCGTTGGACCAGGGCGGGCGCTACGCGGGCGCGGTACGCGGTACGCGGTTACGATATACAGGCTATAAACATTTGTATCACTCGATCTAAACAAACCGGATGCCTTTTTAACAAAACTTACATATACAAAAGACTTGTATTATTCGACCAACATGCATTTTTTTTGTGAAAATTTTAATGATTGCAAACATCTGTTTATTAAACCTACAAGAGTTACAGCCTACAAGTTTAAGAAAGAATTAATTCGAATCGAATTATTTTATATATAACATATAGTTCCTGCATTTTACGACTAGAAAATCCGAAAGTGTTTTTCGACTCTCGATTCCGTCTTACAAGTTTTAGAAGTGGTGTTCTTTTAAACAGAAAAAGAAAATGACTTATTTCAAGCTTTTAAACTTGTGTAGTGTACAATTTGTAAAACTATAGACTTGTATGTTTTGATCCACAGAGGCAACTTCTTGTTTTGGTCGTTTAACTGTTGGCAAACCAAAGAGTTTCTAGTCTGCGTTCAGCCTTAATGTGATTATATTGTAAATTGTGTGGAACGGTTTACTGGGAGTTCATGAAAGGTCGCTTACGAGCTACCTTGTAAGGACATTTGTCGTTCCGGGACTAATCCCGCCCGTAAACCTTAATCTACATATTATAAGCATTATCATTACTGTTAACAAAACAAGGACATACATGGATCGTATAGAATAGTGTAGATAATGTTTTTATCTATAAGAGGAAACCAGATCAAAATCGGTTCAGTAGTCTTCTGAATCTAACGCATACACACTCACAAACAGACGGACAAACACGAATCGCGTTACAATTCCCCATCAGAATTGTTACTGTAGTACCAGGTTGTCATATTAACCAGAAGGTATTTCCATCGCATTTTCCTCTCCACAACAAAATGGCATCCGAGTAATAGTAAAAATAACAAACGATATAATACAGAACATTGGCGAAGGAAACTACTTACATATTCGAAACAAAAAGACCCAGACATTCCTATCGTATCTGAGCATAATATAAGCAAGCAAGTGACAGGCGAAAACATAAATAAACAACTCTAAGGTTTGGCCAAACCACAAGCGTTTTTATTACAAAAATACTTTTTCAATTGGGTTGTTACAAGACTTCGAGTAACCATTTTATAAATTGCTTTTGTGATTTTTTTAAATTGGCCTTCATATGATAGCGAGAAACGCTGAAAGGAGTACCGTGCCAGATTTAAAGAAAAAACTAAAACTGCATCATTACATTTTTGGAAAAGTTTATTTCCATAGCTAGGAATCGAACCTGTTAAGTTTCCAAACTTAATTTTTTGTATCAATCGATAGTGTTGCTGATGGAAATAATTTCCATACAAATAGTGTGACAAATAAAAAGAAGTAGCTCATTTTTGTAGTTCAAACGAAACTTTCCTAGATACTCTAACTAGAATTTCTAGCAAAAAAAATATAGCCTGTGCTGCACCGTACATTCGCAAAACGACACAGCGAATTTCACGTTCCACACTGTAGACTGGTGTCCATCAATCCAACAAACAAGAGACGGTAGGGTAGGTAGGTACCTACCCTACCATTGATACATGCCTCTAGCGTACATTCACGTACAAACCTGACACGTACACTACCGTATAACGAACTTGTTAACTTTTTTAATCAACACAACACAATCTAAAAATTCGTTTTCATATGAAAAAGCTGGGAAATAAAAGCTCGAGTTTTGTTTTAAAAATACTTGGTTTGTGTTAGGAATAAACTTGGTTTTTGTAGAGATTTTAATTAAAATTAGTGTTTACAAATAAAATAAGTATGTTAGGTACCAGGATCCTATAACCTGAAAGAGTTGAAAGCCCTTTATAAATTTTCAAAGTTTTATTCTAAAAGCAAATCTCATACAAAATCAACACGGTTCGCGTTTAAGTTATATTTGCACACCACAGAGTAAACTCTTGTTTTAAAAGTACAGATAAAAGGGAGTAACAACATGAGAAGATAAAAAACAACATAATGTGGGTTTGTTTATTGATATTTACCATAAAAACTCGAGAGTATGGCAGAGAATTGATGACGCTGCGTGTTCGACACCATAACTTTTCGGCAACCATTAATTTTACATACGCCTTAAAAGGAGTTCTTAAGAAATATCGACAACGGTCTCTAACATTTTACGTAAAAAACGACTCAATGCCAAGGAGGTGTTATTTATTAAGATTGTCCCCTTTTTTTAAGGCAAAAAAAACGTTAGCGAAATATACTGATATTTATAGCTCTACTCAATACAACACCACTTTTCTCTCGTATTAAAAATAGCACGACAAAAACAAAACCAGTAATCTGACTTCATACTTCAGTTCCTCAATATTTGATAGCGGTTAAGATTCGATGTTCGAATCCATTGCGCGTTAATTAACCCACGTAGTATAAGGTGTCACGTACAAACTCAGTAATTAAGACGACACACTGCCAATCCCATACACTTGCCAAACGTTTGGTATGCGATCGGCTCGTAGTACATTCAACGCAGTTTTAGTTCCTCACTTAGCTTCGTAGCATTTTCGTAGCACATAATGTTTGTTCGTAGTGAAAACATATCGAATTCAGGAAAATAACATCTACTACTTTAAAATTCAAAGTAGATAAGGCAACAAGATCAAAGTGATGTCTTCTTCTTCATTATTTTTTTCAGTCTCCAGAATGAAGCCCCTGAATGTCAATTAGCGTAAGTTTCGCAATATGAAGGCAAACGTGTCACTGTGAGGCGCACTCTCACTCGATAATGAAAACTTGGCATCGCTTCGACGTTATTAGTTCCTAGTACTTATATCATATCACAGCCGCGGTCGCACACAATAAATAATACATTTTCTTAATAAATATAAATGAGACGGTTATTGGAAAATCGACATACTGATATGTGTGGCTGTAACGTAACCTGACTATGTTGGAGTGAAAAAGATTTCCTCTTGTTAGAACAAAATAAATAACACCTATCACTTCTGCTTTCCTAGTCATTTTTTCTAACATTTTTGTCTATGTTCTTCTATTTACTCAAAACGAGTAAGATATCAACTTTTTATACGAATGTTCATAGTCCGTGGAAAATTCTTATCCTATTTGATTTATGGTTCGTACAAGTTTTTTATCATCTTTTTAACGCTCTAAAAACAATAGAAGTCGCGTTTTAATTAAATACCTAATAAGTTCACATTTCTCAGACAGTTACTAAAGCCAGAAACAAAATAATAATAATAAAATATGACAAATTTAGATCGTAAATCTCAAAGGAATCAAGTGAAGTGAGGCGCAGTGGTGTCTTGATCGCGGTTAATCTCTCCGTTTCTTCTGTATCGTATGAGTGATGGTGTTCATTTCGTCTGGAGACGTGATGCCATCAACAATAATAATAACAACAAATATTTCATCAACGTTTCAAGTAGGTTACTGCGGGATTCACATATTTTTACTAATAAAATTACCAATATTTTTTAACAGGAAAAGTTTCACTAAATGTTTGGTCCTTTAGTTAATTTGCGAAATTAATTAATCACGTAATTACTTTGTTAAAAGCTCCTAAAAATGTAGGTACTAAACCTACTAATCCAAAGAGGTTGAATTACCTACATCCGTCACAAATAATGATGTCACATCCAATTGGTTTCTGCAAGTCAGAAGTGGCCCTTGGCCTATGACTATTGCGGAATATTTATGTTTTAGTAATCTATCGTACATTTCGTATGCAGCAAAATGACAACACACAACTGACTACAGAGAGTATCGTCAACATTCAATTTGCTCAGCACTTCTGCTACCCTGGTACCGGTGACGGTTAAAACCTGCCAAATTGGACCATTCCGTCGTAAATACACCGCAGTCGGATGTACGGCGATACCACGTTAAAATTCCATTCAATTCCACAAAGTGTAAAATAAAATTGGAATTTCGTGTCGTTGTTTCTGTACCATAAAATTAATATTGAATTTATAAATTGCCTCCTTTTAGGAGATCCTATATAAAATTATTTTATTTATTTTTATCAATTCAATAAAACCTAATACCATTTGAAAGGGGGAAATAAGTCCCACTTCCTTTGTAAGTTTCACTTTATAAGGTTTATAATAGTGAAACAGTTGCACGAGTGCCAATTGAGAGAACTTCTTATCGCGATATGAAACGTTCAAACGATATTAAAGTTATATATAATATATACGTACACTATATACAAGTTTGTGTGTATAATGTACATATTAAGGCGAAGGTAGCCGCCTAAGGCTTTTCTGCACAAAACCAAAATTGTTGATTATGGTATTAAAAAATGCTTTATTTTCTTTCCTATAAATTTTGTAAATATTTACCGACATTTTGATATAATTTTAAGACCATTATTTTATATCGTTTCAAAGATTTAGTAAAATGCAATATTTTAATAATTTTTTTGACTAAGGTTTTCATACCTATGAAGATAAAACCACAGGGCCCAGCTAGTAATTTCATAAAAAAATAACTAGTCTATCTTTAAAATTTTCTGTTTGTGAGAAATTCATAATATTAAAACCAATGTTCTGTAAGTACTCACCTATTTAATTAAATAACAATATAATTTGATCATTTCGTGAACCAATATCAATTGTATAAAACGACTCATTCGTGTTAAAATGATATGAAAGCATTGTAACATTATGTCCACGTTTAAATTAACCCTATTGTAATGAAATAACACTATGTATTATATTATTACAGCTATAGCACACACGTGCAACCAAACAGAGACGCGTTATTTTTAATTATACTTCGGATAATAGATTGACAGCATTCCATTAAACTTGCAGCAAGGATATCCTAGACCGCTGGTCCACTATATTTAGAGTCGATACTCTAAGGAACAAAAAACAGCCACTTCTACCCACTGTGCACCGGCCGGCCACCCGCGCGGGCCTCTCGAGCGGCACCTCATTAAGTATTTTAGTGCCGTGGAGTCCACACGTACGCTTGAATTCCACTGGCGACATATCGCGTTGCTTAGTGGTATATAAATTTAGTTATTTCATCGGTTCGCGAGTGCGTTCGATGATTAAAACATGGAACTAATAAATGGGTGAGTGATTTGATAATTTATAGTCTGCATAGGTATTTAAGATACCTACACATTTGTGTATATAAATCTACACAGTGTATATAAATCTACACCCATTTTAGTGTGCCACTTGTCATTTTTGCCCTTCATGAAGTTGAAATGAAATTATGAAATTAATTTAGACTTTTTAGGTAAAAATAATAACCTAATACCTAATCTCTAATGCATATAACCCGATAATTCGAAAACCATTTTGATAATGCTTGTTATCTTGTCTAAAAGTAACTTTATTACCGAACTACAGGTATAAACGTGTACAAACCAGTACAAAGTGAACACACTATTGCTATTTTTTAAAAGTACCTACATTCTGTGTTGTGCATTTTAATTACTTTCAATATCTTTATATCGAAACCGGATACGATTGGAATCAATTTATCAAATATCTGTAAGATTTCCACGTATAATATAGTTGTGTTAGACACACACTAGACGTTACGAACGAAATACTCTACTCATCAAAACTGAGTTTAGACATTTAGACCTAAATATGTACCTTCACTTCTTTTTTATCAACTCTAAACGTTTGGGTGGTGACGTCACGCTAGCACGAGCTGACCAGTGACGTCAGGACCTATAGTCATTGAAGTAAAAGGTGCATAATAGAAGCCCAATTTCTTCTACACAAATTAATACAATACTTTCGTTGCGAAGGTTCGTGGGTAACTCCCGAAGATACATAAAAAACTTATTAGCAAACGTTTTTACTTAACCTAAGAGTATTTAACAATCGGCGTCAGAACCTGCTGAACGTTAACTTCAAAGCTAGTAACAAAGTAGGTACACAATTAAATGCATAATTATTAATCCTACAAGACGTGCGAGATATCGCAACAGGCTGTTCGTTGAAATTACTCCACCATATCGTAGTATGTAGTACCAGAATACGTATAGTATAGAACAGAATAAATACCTAAAAGATACCTGAAGTTTCTTTTTAGCGCAGGAGCGTGTAACAAAAATGATACACACACCTTACCTACAGTTTACCTACAAATAGGTAAATATTATTACTATACTGAGATATTACGCGCAAAATAATAATTTTATTTTAATTACAATGTTTGAAAATCTTAATCCATTCCTGATCTGGTGTAAGTACCTCAATTTTAATTTATTTTATGTGGAATTTCATGGAAAATTGACCTAGAATGATGATGACTTGTACTTTTTTATCATCATTATAGAAAAATATGCATTATAATAATATGCACTTATGCTAATAGGTTGCGAACTTTGGTCATAATAAAATGGAATTTATGCCTTGTCATTGCTAGTACAGATACAGACCTACTTGAAAAATAAAAGTGAAGAATCTATTCACTGCAGTTGCCTCTCGGTCTACAATAATAATGACTTGTTTTGTCGCTCGCGCTCGAGTTGTCTTGTCAATCGTTTGACGACACGATGGGGGTACGACACAAGGTCTACCCTCCATTTTTTGTGTGATTTAAATAATTTTATAAGTATTTGTCATTCGATTCAGTAATTGGTAACTTAGCCTACCGATCAATGCTATAGGCAGGTCTAGGTAACTACAACGATATATCTATGGATAATACCTATCTATATTAGTTATCTGAACACAGACGCGTCTTGTTTAGACATAGAAAATGGAATTTTAATGTATAAAATTACATAATTGAAATAATTATGAATCAAATTAGTTATTTTTTATTATTGTTTACAAGTCATAACCAAGTTAAGAATAAAATATAGAATATCTAATGGTACTTGTAAATAAACATTGTTTAAGTATCATAATCTGCGTGGACCGTATTGAGGTAGGTATATTTTTACGAAAATCGTGTTTAAGATATTACAACCTCACAAAATCGTGTTCGAAATATTGAAAAATCACTTTCTATAGTGTCGATTTGAGACACTACATATCCACGAATATCGTGTTTGGAACATTACTTCTTTAAGCATATAGTATTGAGACACTACATTCCCACGTATATCGTGTTTGGAACATTACTTCTCCACTCATATAGTGTTGAGACACTACATTCCCACGTATATGGTGTTGGAACATTACTTCTCCACTCATATAGTGTTGAGACACTACATTCCCACGTATATGGTGTTTGGAACATTACCTCTCCACTCTCCACGCATATTATGCATAAAACTATATTACAGTTTTGAGACACTACATCTCTACGTGTATCGTGTTTGGAACATTATTTTCTCTTCGAATATATTATTGAAACACTACATCCTCCACGAATGTCGTGGTTGGAGCATTACTTCTCTTCGCATAGAGAGTTAAGACGCTACATCTTCCATGCATATTGTATTGAAACACAACCTTCACCACCTTAAATATTATAAAGAATAAATAAGTTTCGCAGAACATGATACATTGGACATAACAGGACGAAGATCGTTTGGAGAAAAACATTTTCTATATCGTGCTGAGCGACTAATAGGAGTGAATGGAAGAAGAAGACATACTGCGCCGGCCCAAATAAATTGGGATAAGGGCAGGAAGATGATGAAATGATGATGATCCCCATATTATCGGAGTATAATGTGAACCCCGCGTATATCGCGTTTGGGAAACCACATTCCCCCACGTATATCGTGTTTGGGGCCAAACATTCTCCACGCCGCGCCGTTGTGTTGAGCATCATATTCTCCGATTAAAATGTGAGTCCCCGCGAGAATCGTGTTTGGGACACCACATTCCCCCACGTATATCGTGTTTGGGGCCAAACATTCTTCACGTCGTGTTGAGCATCATATTCTCCGATTTTAATGTGAACCCCGCGTATATCGCGTTTGGGACACCACATTCCCCCGCGTATATCGTGTTTGGGGCCAAACATTCTCCACGTCGTGTTGAGCATCATATTCTCCGATTTTAATGTGAACCCCGCGTATATCGCGTTTGGGACACCACATTCCCCCGCGTATATCGTGTTTGGGGCCAAACATTCTCCACGCAATCGTGTTGAGCATCGTATTAAAATAGAATATACTCAGTTTTATGGAGAACAAACACAAGACAAACGGTGTTTAAAGGGAAGTACAAAAAATTAAGAAAATTACGGGAGTATAAGGAGAGTCCCCACGAAAATCGTATTTAGGACACCACGTCCTCCACGTATATCGTGTTTGAGGCATAACATTGGCCAACTATTTGGCTGGAAGAATACAGAAAGGTCAAATGTACCCTATAATAATACGAAAAGATGAAGGAGCAAAACAAACTCCACAGGAGGCGTGTTGAGTATCATAATACTCCACGCATAATGTAAGTATTCGCGTTAATTATGTTTGAAATAATATTACATTCCCCGCGTATATCGCGTTTGGGACAAAATATTAGTGGTGTACCTAAATTAAATTCCCAAAACATCATGAATAATCACAATCTTTGTTAAATATTACACTCTTACGTAAATCGTGATAAATTATTATAATATATTCTTGCGCAGACCATAGTTTCGACCGCGAAAACATCGCTAACTGTGACAAGACTACTATGACCTGAGAGTTTGACTGAGAAAAGTTTAATATTTCGCTCGATATTCAAACCGAAATGAAAAATGTTCTTGACGCATCATACACTGTCAATTTTGATTTTTTATCAAAATTTGCATTTTTGTTTCATGGAATTTGTATAATCTACATGTGGTTTATTTATTTTTTTCAAACTTACATTCCTGATCACCCGATATATCTGGAAAACCCGTATCTTACTGAAGTAGATGCTTTTTACGTTTTCACAGCTGATTATTTTCGCAACACTTTTTTCGTTATGGGAAAGGAACCCAAAACTCATTTCTCTATTCTATAAATCAATATTACCTATGTCTTTGATGATGATGAATAAAAGTAGATATTCTTAGAAATAACCTGTGTGCCTCTGCACTTCTGCACAGCACGACAAAGAGTAAAAACATTGACGTTAGAAAAATTTAAATTATGGTCATAATATCAAAAAGGCCTGTCGCTTTTATATGTTTAGTTTTCATTTAAGAAGTTATATTAAAATTAATTGATTGTCACAAAAACTATATATTATGGGAGTACTACCATTGTCATTGACCATTGTCTTTTGCCTTAAATGTTTACAATTTATAGTCAGTAATTGATCTATATACAAGTTTAAAAATTGTTAATTCTATAATAATTAAACCATAATATATATATAATATAAAACATACGCCTGTTTATAAATAAAAAACTAAGGTTTTTGTTTAACACTTCTATACCTTTTACCATTTTCTACCATGAATTTTAATTACAGACTTCGTGATCAATGATCGTAGCAATTTTAGATGTGTCTAATCGAATCCAAAGGAACCAGAAATTAAACTTGACTTCAGAGCTCTTCAGGCAGTTTGTGAACCCATCTGCAGGTATTATAACCCACACCAAAATCATGCCTTTATGGTATATTCTCCACGTAAGTTGTGTAATATTTTAATTCAATCGAATGCTCTACATATTGTCAATATCATCGTGTACAGGTATTGTTTGTACGCAAACCATGAAGATGGTCTTAAATATTTTACCAATTTTATTTTAATGGTGTTTTTACACATCAAGGGCTTTACTTTACTTACCTTATGATTCTTCTAAAATAAAACGCATTGAATTACCTTAGCAGATGCAATTTAATATTTTCTATTTTCCTTCCTATTTCACTTTAGTGCTCTAAACATCTGCAAGTTTAATGGAATGCTGTCAATCTATTATCCGAAGTATAATTATAAATCAAACGAACTTACCTAGTGAAGTTTGATTCCAATTATACGAGGTTATAGATTGACAGCATTGCACCCCCACCCACCCAATAAAACATTATTATTAACCCGATTTAGAAATGGAAGAAAAATTAAAAATTCTGTGTTTCCATTCGGCTCTCTGAAATAAATGAGGTGCCGCTCGAGAGGCCCGCGCGGGTGGCCGGCCGGTGCACAGTGGGTAGAAGTGGCTGTTTTTTGTTCCTTAGAGTATCGACTCTAAATATAGTGGACCAGCGGTCTAGGATATCCTTGCTGCAAGTTTAATGGAATGCTGTCAATCTATAACCTCGTATAATTGGAATCAAACTTCACTAGGTAAGTTCGTTTGATTTATAATTATGGATACTTTATTTTGAAATTACCTCGACTGAGTGACACCAGTCGTAGTCGCGCGTAGACTGAAGGTGGCGAGCGTCATTTTTTGGTTAACTGGGTAATTTTAAGACTACCCTCACTTTGTTTAAACGAAATATAATCGCAACCAAAGTCAAAAATGAATTTAAATCGTGTACCTAGTTTATAAAAAAAAGCGAATACAGTCTATAATAAAAATAACTATAACTATTCGTTGGAACTGTTAACTAGTTAGGTCCCTACGTAAAACACCACTAAGTTTGCAAAGAAATTCTCTAAGATTCCATCTATATACATTAACGTATTTCATTGCAATCGGAATTCCATTGGTTTTTACGTGAAGGAGTAACAAACATACATACTAACACATATTCGTATTTTAATATAAATAGTATTCTTATTTACTAAACATAGTAGGTACGTCTCATGTACTGCACGCAGACGACGCGGACGAGGAACCCAAGGAGTGTATCCGCAAACAATCACGGCGAGCGGGCCCGCGAGTTGAGAGCACTCGGCGGTGGTTCGGTCGCGGTGCTCGCTCGCTCGGCCTTTACGGTATGCACACCAGAATAATGTATGTACGAGTACTACTTGTAGTTTTGTATTCATTAAATTAATGCAAACTAAACTAATATACATTCCATTGCATATATAATCACGAAATAAAATGTCATAACGAATATTTATTAAAATGAGAAAGTTAGCACGTTTGTGTGTAGGAAGGTTTGTTACTCTACTGAAATGCTACTTAACTACTTTTTCCCGATAGTTTTTTCCCCGTGCTCGAATCTAATGCGAGTAAAGTCGCGTGATGTCAGTAACTATACAAACACCAAAGTTTCACACCCCTACACATAAATCCATATTAAGTAATATGGATAGCTCACATACCTACTGGGGTTTATTTTTGAGCAATCAATCGCACGCGGCGCCATTGTGGTTGTTATGAGAATAGAGCTTAATATAACAGTAGTGCTCCCACACAGTTCTGATTCCCTGGTACCTGTTTGTTTAATATCATTTACTGTGCAAGATTCCAATAAATATACGTCACCAGAGTATCCAAAAGCAGAAAGTAATAATTACCTGAAACAAAAAAAACATATTTTGTTGAAAATATTAACTTGAAAGTGTCTAAATTGTGATTCTACTGTTCGTCGAATTAATAATGTCCGCACTTTCGATTCACTATAGTTTTACTATACCCTAAGCACTAATGAATGACAGGGCAACTAACAAGTGCGGGTTGAGTTGAGAGGCTAGGGATCGATTCAATATAAGGGTTGAATTATATTAGACCGTACTGTAGCTTACACTCGACCGGGCCGAGCTTTCAAATTACAACCTTACTTATAATACCTTGTAGAGTCTCAATCAATGAACCCTATCGTACTCGATCCAGACAGTCGCTGATATAATTTCATTCTGAAATAGATGCTCCGGTAGTTTTTTTGGGGTTCATGTTATACCGAGTTGCGTCCGAGGTGTTCGAGCAGCGATCGAACCTACCGGGCGGCGCGGCGGCACACACTTGGGCCACATGAGTAAAATACTCATGTGCTTGGGCCGCCTCTAAGAAATGATGGTATTTAATTAGATTTATGAAAATGAGTTTATTCGAAAATTATCTTTGGTTTTCATTATAAGAAGGTATCTTCTCCTTCTTCTTTGCTCTTTCCTACTTTATGTGGGCTCTCCTAATTTAAGAAGGTATATTCTTCTATAATCGTTTTGAAGTTGACACTTCTGTAAACAGGTTACATTGTTATCGCTCGGGTGCCGCGGCATCCAAGCTGCATAGTTCGATGTATATAAACACTACAGGTATGAAAAGTAAGGCGGTAATTTGAATACAACTTTGGCCAGGCCCGGTACGGACTACTATTCCACAAATTTTCATGAAAATCTGTCAAGCCATTTTACAGCATCAATGTGATGACATTCGAGGTTTCTGTGATTTTTATATAATGTAATCTTAAAACACATAAACATTTGAAAAATCATATTATTATTTTTAAGGAAAAATGCATCTTCAAAAATTGCGACTAAGACGAGACTCGAACTCGCATCCTTTGAATACCGTTCAAATGCGTTACCAATTCCGCCACTTAGTCAAGTACCGTCATAGTCGAATTTAAGAATCGCATTAACCTCTTTTCGAATTAAGTTTTGCAGGCTTAGCACTTTAAAAAAAATAAAAAAACCATATTATTATTATTCAGATACTAAATTAAAATTTCACGTTTTATGAGAATAATGTCTTATGTTGAAGTTTTTGAATATACCTTCTTCGAAGATATTTATCATTTCTTTACAAGCTGTAGTTTCTAAATGTAATTTGTTCCGAATCAATCACGATTGTAGACAAAGTTTTTCTACAAAACACGATAGAATTTTGTTAATTTAAAAGCAGATTTAACACTGTTATTCGATAAAGTTTCGAAAAAAATCTGATTAATGACAGAAATAAATATTTGTAAACCAAGGCACTTAAATTTGAAATCAATTTGAGCGAGAATAAAGTTTTCATATTCATTGCAAAACAATAGGTCCATTTTGAAAACACTTTTAAACACAATTTCAATGGGCCTAAATTAAAAAAAGCTACAAAACATTTACGAAACGAAATTATATTTTTTTCCAATAGTTATAAGAGTTATTATTAGAGTGTATAAGCCTGCACTCAAAACCTACAGATGCGCTAAACGAATCTCGTAAAATAAAAAACAAAATGTCAAATGCGTAGCCAGAATTTTACCTGGGCACAATCGGTAGTGCGCCTGAACGGTACGGTAAGCAGAAGATCGTGAGTTCAAACCTCGTCAAGGTGCAATTTTTAAATCTAGAGTATCTTAGGTAAATGTAGCAGAACAAAAGCGGACCTCAATAAAGTCAACATATATGATTAGATTGACAAGGAATGGATTAGTCTTTCATTCGGCACTTCGTTCAAGAACCTTTTCACCTAAAAGGTTATAAAGATATTACGTTACCGTTGTTGACCCTTATTGACCCTTAATGTATATTGCATACTTAAAAATACTAGTAAACCAACATGGACTTTTAGTTCTAGAACCACTTTTAGTCCTATCCATCTATTGGTACTTATTATAAAGCAAAGTGCCCCCGCCGCGGCCGCGTCTTAACACAAAAAACTACTAAACGTATTTTCATACGGTTTTCACCAATAGACGGAGTGATCGATGAGGAAAGTTTAGGAGAAATATGCATCTCTTACAGTTTATATTTTATTTTTTCGACAAAATGTTGTGACTTTTGCGTTTAAGGTTTTGTAATTTTATCCGGTTAATTGTACTGCAGGTTTAAACTGACGTAACAGTCATAGCCGCTGTGTTTTATAAACAACAGGCAAATAATTCCAAAATTTTAAAAAAATGGTAGTTATACACTCTGATGTAAAAAAAAGTATTATTTAAAGCTATAATTTTTAATATATTTAATATTTTATCGTCATATTTTGGAAACTATATAATTAAATCAAGTAGTAGTATATTAGTGGACAGGTCAGCTGCAATAAGCGACGTCTTCTACAGAGGGCAGGCTGTATGTGTATAGTGAGGGGATTTCCCACGGGGACTCATGGGAGATTCGGAACGGATTTATTTTCAATGTTGTGTTGTCAGAGGGAAATAAATTACATAAGCGACGTGCATTCCCCTTTCCACCTTGAGATACCTACGACACTTTCTGTATTCCTGGTACGAAAGGACAATATTAAGTAACAAAATACACATAATCATACAAAAGCTACCAGTTTTACGACAGCGAGCTCGTTTCGCTAAGTGGAACGATGTCGCAGTAATGAGCCACATGTCTGTCTTCAGTACTTAATGATAAAAACAATAACTCGATTAGATACATGACAACTGGCAATATCAGGTCCGCACTACAACACAAACACACAGAACATAACACACCACTCATAACATATCAAAATAATCTCAAAGTAAAATGTCCTGTATATCAAAACGACAACAGATCAAAAATGAGTAAAAAACAGATATTGAAATGGCCATGCACATTAAAAAAATTGTTTTCTTTTTATACACTTTAATAACAAAAATGCTATAAAGGCTTAACAAAATATTTAAACTTTCAGTTTATGGGCTTGCAGCAAAACATCTAAATCTAGATTTTACCAATACTTAGAATTCGTCCAGAAAGATAAAATCGAGTTTTAAATTGTGTCAAAAATTTATAGATTTAACAAAATTGAGATTTCGCTATTTTGTTGCAAGTGTAAAATTAGTGAATATGGCGATTGATCGAGTCGTAAAACGAATTGCAAAAACCCACTCTATAATATCTTAATAAAAACTTCAGCATAAAGAGAGTCCCAAAGATTCAAATGAAATTCAATAACGTAATGGAGCCAAAGCCTTCGTTTACTTCGTCTCCTAAATAACAATTGAACCCTCCTTTAAGACAAAGAGATCGCTAACACCCAAGATATATGAGATGTCTAGACTCCGAATGATATTTGAATAAACTGTTAGATCTCGAATCTATTAAGACCTTTCACCCTTTACGTAATGTATTTGATCAATCATTCGGCCACAGAGTATTAAGTGACACGAAAACTTTCACTATATTACAACTTATTGTACCTACTCAAATAGTCTAGAGAAAGCTACTTATCAAGAAACCGCTGAAACCACAAGAGCTACAAGTCTAAAACTTCGCATGAGGATTCCTTTTCGAAAGTACGGGAACACTAAGAAAATTCTATTTCTAAAGGGGTAAAGAGGGCTGATAAAGTTTGCTGTAGTTATATTATTCTGGGTTTATAGGAAATCAATCAATATCACTTTAAGACCAGTGTGAGGCTGTAAATTTCCATACAAAAAGCGGTAACGTTTTCCCCACCATAAACGAAGTCCGATTTTGATAATTTTTGAAAATGTTCTAGATCTAATGGAAAACTAGGTTTAACCGTTTTTATTTTAAAGAAATATTGTCTAAGATAAAAGTTATTAGTATCTGAATATCTATATTTTTGACTTAAAAACTGTATTGAGCGTTTCAATTGTTTTTAATAGACTAAACTGAATTACCAAAAAAAAAAAACGTACAAACCTAGAATAAGATGCAGTGAATTAAATGAGACTAAATTTATTGCATTTTGTGAAGGATAAAGGGGGTAAAAACGTTACGGCCCGCAACATTATTTGGAAGCAAAATGAAGGCAATTACGTCCGAACTTAAACTCTCTCTATCGCACGATACGGGTCATTTTTGAAAATACCTACTCGCGCCGCGTATCGAAAACTCATGATCCTCTTAATTGCGGGTAAAACTACGCGGCGCAGCTAGTACATAAATATAACAGTGTTTTCAACGAATGTCCAAGAGAGTTTACCAATTTAAAGGAAGTAAAATAGACAAAAGATTTTTGTTTATGAAACAACGTCATTAATTAAATATTTACCGCTTAAATTACGTTATTTTATTAGTAAAAGGTCTAACATCAGAATAAAACAATTTATTTCGGATGAAATTTCTATTTCAGTCAATTTTCCAATTACGTGGAGTTGTTTTGAAATGTCACTGTTTAAATTGAATTGAAAATAATAAATTTACTTTAAGATTGGTACTGTCTTTGAAACGATAGTGACCGTTCTATATTGTTGTCTTTTAATTAAAAGAAATAAGTGAATGAACGAATCATGTTACCCTGGTACCTCCATAAGGAGGAAAACAGTTATTATTGTTTGTTGGTAGGTACCTACTTACGTGACGGCTACCCAATTAAGATAAAGTGAGGTACGGATACACCTCTACATACGTAGGTACGTTCGACATTTATACGTGTTCTATATAATGTAAGTAAGTAATACGTGGATAAAACACTTACCTTAGAAAGGTTTCAGTTACAATTTACGAGGCGATTCCTCATCACGTACAACATTGAATAGTAACAAACAATGGGCCTGCGATCACAATACATATAGTGGCCCGATGTCACATATCGCAACCACTCAAAGGGTTCGCTCGAAGGGTAATGGCGAAATGGAAAGAAAATACGAGAAACGGGCCCTAATGGAGGGCCCTTTGTCTCATACGTGACAAAAGCTACCCCTAAATAACTACAGATGACTTCAAAGTGTTAGCACTTTGTCCACTTTAAAATAGTTAAGTGCACCAGATTAAATCACCGTGACGAAATGGATTTTTTTTACGAGATTTTTTAGTCGCTTTCTCTCACTAAACCATTTGTAAAATATTCATAAAAAGTTACACTTTTATATAATTTAAAAGAGGGCACGTAAAAAAAATTTATGGTAAACAACGAGTGTTTTTAGATGAGATTAAGCGGCCCGTGTTATCTACGCAAGCCAACATAGGTCGGTTCAGTAGTTATCAATATAAAATGAACAGATAATTAGTAAAGTACAAAAGGAATGTGTAAAGAGCACAGTGCGGGCACGAGCGCGGACTCGGGCGAAGCAAGTAGAGTGCGGGTGAATGGATCGTAAGTCAACAGTAATCGTTTAATCTAACAGCTTTACAGAATCGAGTTCAAATCCAGTGGAACATCCAATTTCCTCAGAACAGGCTCGGCCAAGGTTCCTTCCGCCCCCTCTCATCCATGTTTTATTCATTAACGTCTCGAGTAAAGAACTCCTTAAACACCAGCTCACTTAGTAAAACTCTAAAAACGGACGGTTTAAGACAGACTACGTTATAATCTCATCGGGGAATATTGTTAATTGGAAGCGGCAACAAGGACGCACTTACATTGTTTACATTCCGTTCAAAACAAATAATGAACTCGAAACGAATTATCTTATCAATTCACCACCATGAATAACTTAACATCGTTTTGTCTCAAACATTCTTGACCGTTATAGTCGTAGTACAAACATAACATATTTTATTTTAGTAAGAAATACCACTGAATATACAGGATGAATTTTTTAAACGGCCGTTAGGTCCATTTACTAAACTTTAAGAGATGGCGAAAAATGCTGAACCCGATTAGATAAAAGTTAAAACAGCATCATTACATTTTTGGAAATAGCATTATTCTAGTCAGGAGTCGTACCTGTTAATTTTCCGTTTCTTTTCCTGCTATATTTGTTTTGAGGTATTGATCAGCAACAATTATTTAATTTAAAAATTAACTAGTTCAAATCCTGGCCATGGTAATGCCTATTCTTAAAATCAAATCAAGCCGTTTTAATCTTTATCCAAATCGGGCACGAAACTCTTTTCGCCTTTTTAGCTATCTCTCATACAAATATTATACCCTGTATTCATTTTAAAGCCAAACATCCCTAAAATAACTGATACAAAGGTTTTTTTTTACCGACACGTTATTTTAAAAACTGAAATTAGAATTGCTAATCCAGTATCGCGAAACGCAAACAATGTTCTACTTTTAACATCGTACTGTGACAGAATAAACGAACTTACATCGTAATTAATGCAGACTGAGATGGCAGCAGCGACGCGACGGGACGCTCTGCAAGTTTTTATTTTATTGTCTCTCCTGATGAATTTCATTAAGTAAAAGCTGTGGTAAAAGCTTTGACACTAACTTGGACACCAGATAAATGTCCAAATTATATTAGAATTATTACTTTAGTATTCAAAACGTAACTGTAGCATTCATAGTTAAATTAATTATGTCCAAAGCAACCAGTAACACATTAGATATGTATGTACATATCTAAGGTCTAGGTAGCCCATTGAAGAGATGAATAGATAGAGTCACACAACTGATCCCCATTAGTTTAGGTATCGCCTTTGAGAATTTACCTACTTACGAATATCTTTTCAAGTCCCTTAGCCTTCGGGCGTGTAGTCAAAGAGATTGAGAGCCTATTCGGTTAAAACCTTCATCTTCTGTACAATATCTTACGGGACATGAAATCCTGGTACCCAAGATAACAATTTGTTTATTGTTCCGTATTTATTACAAAAAAAAACAAGAATAAAACGAGTTGCAAAACGTATGTATTTTGTTGTTTTTTTTTAAAACAAATTAAGCTGTCCCTAGTCAAAAATCACTGACACGTAATATCGAACAAGCCATTCTGACGCAAGTGAAAAAACCATGTCTCGAAGACGCAAATATTGGCAGATTTTTTTGGTAGAAATGTAGATATTTTTACAGATTTAACACTATTTTTTATTCTCAAAGCACAATTCCCTTAAACTACACGAAACAAAGGACACTTTCGTTAGAACAATGAGTTAAACTTGCATGAATTTCGTTAACTATGCACCCAGGAATCATGGAGACGATCATTAAATATTCAGTCAGCCGGTGACACCAGGCAGCATCCATTTACTTCAGTTTTCATAAAATATTACCTCATTTAGCACGGCTTTTTATCTACTTTATATTTATTTTACGGAAAATATGCCTTTAATTTTCGAGTCAAACCCAAATCAATGTTAAAAACAGAATTAAAAGCTTGCTTCACAAAATATATTCATTTTATTCTAACATAAAAGTAAGTTGATATGCTTATTCTGGTACCTGTATATTATTGAAGCTTCCAATACAGTATAATGTTCTGTCAAAATAAGCGGGAAAACACGTTCGCATCGTTATCACAAAACGAAAGCTTTTAAAAGAATAAATTGTAATCCGATAGCTCTGTTGTGAAAACAAACAGTGATCCGTTTGGAATCATACTCGTCAATTTTATTGACTAGAAAAACATTCTGTTCAGGAAGTTGTATAAACTAAAACAATAAATAAACAAATACTAGTTGATACCTATAACTTGGAATTTAAATCGTATTATGTTTGACATTCAGGTTGAGAAAGAAGAATTGTCTAAAATGTTGAATTCAGGTGAGGATTATTTCTTTAAAAACGTAGCGGCATTTCAAGAGTAATTGCTTCCTTAAAAATAAATATTCGGTAACGTAGTACCAGGTAAGTAGCAACGTTAAGAGCTTTACTGAATTATAAGAGCTTCGAGACGCTCGCGGTTTTACGCTCTCTTGCCTCAAGGACCTCTTTGCACAGTTCAAATGTCCGGCTCTCTTTATTTTCATCTCTATGCGGTTGCTTGTTCCCTAATAACCGTGAAAACTTATTTTTTTTTAAATATTGTGTTTAATTTTCGCAAAAATGAATTCGCCGTGAGGCGCAGCAAACGCAGAGAAATAAATAGGGTAAGTGTAAAGTCAAAAAAAGTTATATTACAAAAATAAGTAATAAAAGCACTTAGGTGTATTGTTTAAAGTTAGGTAGGTATATCTAAATTAATAAAGTTAATTGAAAAAAAAATGGTTGTCTGTAAAGTCGTTTGACGGCCGATAATTTTACGTGATAACGTCATAAGAAAACTTTTTTTACTTTTTTTCCTTTATATATTTTTTTTCTTTATATAAGTCGTCTATTCGTCACTCGTCACCAGAACACAAGCCCAGATGAGCTATATTATTATTAAACAAACACGAGACGGGTGGCGTTTGCCATGA
Organism: Idaea aversata; assembly: GCA_907269075.1. Lineage (NCBI taxonomy): Eukaryota > Metazoa > Arthropoda > Insecta > Lepidoptera > Geometridae > Idaea > Idaea aversata. The sequence continues at coordinate 12,657,881 of OU026103.1, forward strand.
CGCGCCATAGTACCGGAACATGACACTTTTGTGTGAATGCAGGTGTTCATCAATTTATTAGACGTTATCACGTCCAAAAAGTAGGTACTATACCTATTTTTCTTTAAAAAATATTTACATTATCCGATTCTTTTATATCATCAGGCAGTTCGCCCGAATGGGTCGAGTCTTTTTTCGCCTTTTAAAAATACCTAAGTGAAGAATCGGGATTAAATGCTTGATATAAAGCCAAATCGTAAAAAAACCAAGACAATATCTACCAGGAGGACATATCCCTGAGCGAATAATTCACTAACGACTGCTGACCTAGCCAAGTACAACCACACAAACCTGGCGAATTTACTTTAGACAGAAATTCACTAGAATCCGAGAACGTGAGCCGCAGACAGATTGAATTTAATATAATATATTAAAATTTATTATTATAAATTATTATAGAATTTAATATATTTTATGAAAACTAGAAATCAAGACCAACTTACCTAAAGAATTCAAATTAAAGTTGACAACTTTTTACAAGTTCGACCTTTCTGGAAGAAGCCATGGTAAAAAAATAATGAAAAAAAGTAACGTACATACCTAACTATAATAGAAATACCTAAACTGAATAGAATTTGGGGTAGTTGTAAAAAAATAATCTAGAACCAAGAAAAATACCCAATATATTTCATAAAAAGAAACAAAGAGAATAATAAACCCAAGCATTTTGTGCCAAAAAATACAAAGTCATCTATTTTTTTCCTTCAAGGCATTATAGGAAAATCGATATAAATAAAATGAGGGCGGAATAGTGGGTTAATCCGCAATACATATGTAATTATTGAATCCGGACAAGAAAGGGTCGACTCACAATCACGGCCACAAAGGGAAACGACTTAATAAAAATTGTATAATATAAGAAACTATCGAAGTACATAACCAACATGATACAGTGATATTACGACTACTACTTAACTAGGCACGAGTAGAAACTGTAGGTATTATTTTTATTTTGAAGATTTGATAAATAATAGTAGGGCTAAGTCGATAAACGTCGATCTCTATCGGACTGCATAGTAGTGCATACAAATAAAGTTGACTATTTCTTTGGGACTAAACTTAGGAAATACAATTTTAGAAGAGGACATTCAGAGAAAATGACATTTTGAAAGGGGACATTTTTGACGGAAATATCGAGGTCGTCTAAATAAATAAAATCATGATAAATATTCCTTTTTAAATAACTTAAGTCGGTAGGTTCTTAGCAAAGTAACTAAACCTGTATGTATAACTCACAGCTGCACTGTACTGCAGCTGAACGCTGGTAAAATCCTCGAAAACACTCATTCTAAATAACCTGTAAATTAACTTCCCTCTACACAACACGTCAATTAGATAACAATTTATTAAAAAAATCAGGTTTTTAAAGTTACTTAAAAGTTTAATAACTCCTCCCCCATCACAATAGCCTCAAGTCAATACACTACTATATCTATAGGAAAGCTATAGAGTATTGAAGTTCACTGAATAACGCGTTAATTGATTAATTTTCTTTGAAAAGCCAATGAAGCTCAGGAAATAAATAAGCCTCAAACAATTTAGCGAGTCGATACCTCAATAAAGTTACGTTAACAGGGTAATTCCAGAGGTCCATGCCTCTGGTACAATACCGAGCAAAATACGGTTTTAGAAATCTTAATTCGCTTAAGTGTAGGTTTACATTTTTATTATTAACTTAATTTCAGAGGTCTTACCACGAGTATTTTACTCGTCTAACTATTTTAAGACTTCTCCTGAGATTTTACTCCTAGACTATTTTAAGATAGCTGCTGAGACTAAATCTGAGATTTGCTGAGACTAAATCAAACAATAGGGAGATCAAATCAGTGTAATCAATATTAATGTCAAATTGGAAAAAACTTACTCTATTTTTTCTTTAAAAAAAAAAGTATATAAGTAGTATATCCGTTGTCTAGCACCCATAACACAAGTCTAGTTACTTAGTTTGGGGCTAGATGGCGATGTGTGGAATGTCCTGAAATAGTTATTATTTATTATTTTTATTTATTTTTATCGCACCACGAGTCGTTTAACGTTTCGACCGAACGTAACATATTGAGTATTTCTCAGAGACACAACTGGAATGCAAGCGGCAAGCGGCCAATACGCGAGCCGAGACAGATAACTTAGCCGTCCTTGTTAAAATAGCAAAATTTTGTGTAGATAAATAAAATAGATGACGCGATAGACACAGGCTCTCCAGTTGTATCTTTAAGTGACATGGGAAAAATACGTTACGTTTGAAACGGTAAACGGTAAAGCCTCAGCGATAAAGAAAATAAGAGTGGGTTTTTCCTAAATTGACATTGATATTGATTACACAGATTTGATCTCCCTATTGTCAGGTTTAGTCCGAGCAAATTATTAATCTCAAAATCGTTTAGCGGTTTATATTTGACTCGTATTGATTGCTCGTGAATGTATAGAGAAGTATTAGAAGCAAACAAGACGCTATGATTGGCTGTACTCGCAGCCTGATTGCGCGGTTGTTACTGACAGATAATTAATAGGTATTCGATGTTAGGTATATGACGCTTGGCGCCTCCGATATCCGATATCTAATAGCAATTCTACTACTGATATAGCGATGTACTGTGCCGTGACGTCATAGTACCGAGTTTGTCATGTTTCTAGGGAGGAAGCAAGTTGATGATATTTAACAAAACATGAATTTTGGTACAAGTATAACGTTATCTGAATAGGCGAAGTAAATTCCAAGCGTAATTTCTCCGTTCATTAATAACTGACAAAGCTCCTCGCTCTTGCTAAGCCTTGCCCTCCGTGGACACGGCTGCCTCCTCATTTTAAACTTAAGTACAATAGACATAAGGACGCGATTGTCATCACAAAATAATCCTTTCCTCGTAGCGGTGTTTAAGAAATGCGAACAATTAATAATTGAGATCGTTTAAGACCGTTTCCAGTAATAATAACCGATCGTCGATCGCTAATAAAATGTAAACTTTAACTCGTGAACGTCATTTTTAGGTTAACGTAGCCAAATTAACTGTTGTAAAGTCTCGAGGCTCTTCGCTGCCTCATTTACTTCGAGGGGAAATTATGCCTTGCGGATCGCTGAATTACTCATTAACCCTATGTTTTTGTTTTATTGCTGGAATAAGTTGAATGATGAGCATTTAATGATTTAGACGATTTCTTGAATAAGCCTAATACAAGTATTTTAACTTGTATTAGGCTTATTCAAGAAATCCCATTGTCCATCTTTTTACATTGCAATCTTTTTAAAACCAAATATCACCATATAGCTATAAGTAATAAGCTAATCACAGAACAATTGAAACAGTGGAAGTTATAGTACTGCAGTACCTACCAGTAGTGTGTGTGTGTGTGTAACTCACCGAAAATGCCTTGAGGAAGACAAGGCACTGTATGATGCCCTCCATGGTGTCGCCGGTGAGACAGAAGGTGCCGGTGAGATGCCTGCCCTTCTTGTCTCCGAGCGCGGGCGCGGCGGCGAGGCTGGCATGCACGAGCGCGCCCCTCGGCCTCGCGTCTCTCGTCGCGCCCAGCACGCCAGGCAGCGGCGCGCCCTCCATCAACCGAGCCAGTGGGTCCATACCCCCCCTCCGCCAACAGAGAGCTATACCTATACCGAGCTAGACGCACATTTTACAGACAGACTATACTCTCTACTACAACGTAACACTACGATAAGTACAATGTTACTTTTGAGCAAGTTTTTGGCACACGTTACGGTCGATAAATTGTTGTAGTATCTCTGTACGAAATTGTTTATGTATTGTTCAGGGTCGTTCGGTGTCGATTCTAAATGAGACGGAGGTGACGGAGGGTGTGAGCGTGCGCGCACTCTGGCACAGGCTGCGGCACTCCTCGCACGTGCACTTCTGGTGGTCGACGTTCCAGCACTCACAGTTCCACAGCAACAACACGAACGTGTAAATCAACACAGCCATACCCACGATAACGTATATTTCCATACTGCACTTGCTGCTTGCCACTAGGTTTGGCACGATACAATCACCTGTACGAAACATGCGAGAGTCGTCCAACGGACACTAGTGAGGATATGTCGCGACAGGGACATGGGTACGCGGCGTTTATCATTTAACAATGTTGTTTGTTGGAGCGCGCGCGGCTGCGTTACGGGCAACGCGGCAACCGGTGACCGATATGATTTACATAGGAAACGCGCAGACAGGCGCTACACTTTAATAGAATCGTTCCGGGCATCAGGCGCTGTTTTGCGTGCGATAACTGCTGCATATTTAAAAGGTTTCCGAACGTCGAATGTTCAATACGTGAGCAAAATTGAAAAGCCAATAGTTGAATTGTTAACATGTTTGTAGCACAAATATTGTTAATTAAGTTTTAATAATAGGAACACAGTAAAGGCAAACAAGGCGAATATTTCCGCTTCTCCGTGAGAGGAAATTAATAATTACAATACATTAATTAAGCATAGGGTTAGGTAGGTAGGTAGGTACCGGCATGTCTATGAAATGAATCATACATACACACGCGCCCTCCCCGCTCACACCTACGTGATATAGGTATTTTACATGAGTTTAGTTACAGATATAATACCAGGAGCACAGCGGCACGAGAGGATTTAGTATAAACAAACTCATTCCCCACTGATTGGCCTCATTGTGAGGGTTCGCGGGTATTGCTCACGTTCTGCTCAATCATGGAGTATTCAATCGTTCAATATGTTTCTCCGCGACTCTATACATACGTATTCCATAACCATTTTAATCTAGCAGTAGGTATTACGAAAAATTAATATTTATCAATCAAAAAAGTTAATCATTCCGCCTTCGGTACATTTTTGGAAATTCAGTTGAAACTGAAACATACTTTAATCAAGTATAGTACAATCGAATTTCTAGAAACTTTGCTACAGCTTAGCTACCTAATAAAATCATAAAATGAGATTAAATCCTGAGTGAAACAGTTAATCCCAACAGCCTAACAAAATTATAAATTCCTGGTAACTAGGCTACAGACGTATTGTTTCTAAACTTCAGGACAGAATAATTTTATCTTGTAACAATGATTGGTTGGTTTATAAACCTAAAGTTTTTTTTCTACAACATTAAAATCAAAGATTCTTTGAAACCAATATGGTTTAACGAATTATTGTTCTTCACGCATGGAAAGTTTAGTTCATGAGCTCGTTGACAATTTAATTTACCAATATTTACTAACAGAGAGCCGAATCCATTCCAATAACCAGTGACTTCAACAACAGTTCTGCTAAATCGCGTAATTATGAATCCACTCGCAACGCTGATTTCAAATCATAAAGCGACGATCCACTCTTATTATGTACAAACATTAAATTTACAATAAAATAACAATTTTAGAATCTACAATAATAATCAAATCGCGGGATTGCTCTTTTTTGTTTTCGTTTGAGCAAAGTAACCTCCAGAAATACTAGACCACTTTTGATCGTTGTTACATATGTAGGCTACTTTATATCTCTTTTTTCACGTGGTTCGTGACTTTCGGAATTAAATAAATAAATAAATAAAAATAAATATAGTTTAGTAGGGAGTAATGCCGGGTGTGATAGAGGATATTAATTCACTCCCTAACGTTGATGAATTAATTCTAACACTGAATATGACACTTCAAGTTGAGTATCATTTGTGTACGCATAATTTGAAATACAGATAGTATTTCATATCGATGATTCATATTAAAACTTAAAAGGAAGAAAATTGATTAATCTAAGCCCAAAGCCACAGATTAAAATGGTTATACAAATTACAGAGTTCAAACAAACAGACCCTCGGTATTTACATTTTATAGGGATTATTAAAATCTTACAGGTAGTAGGTATTAGGAGAACAGAAGATTGCGGATATAGCAAACAATTTATAAACAGAATTTCTTCATTAAAAGTGAAAAGTGATAGGTCAGATCTTCCTAACTATTTTCAATAAAACGGAAGCCGTCTGAAGCGTCATAATAATAACGTAGTTTTGCTCGATACAGAACATAATAATACCAAGGAAACAACAAGGAAAGGAGATGGAATAACAAAGACAAACATAAACATAGCTGTCCTAAACAAACTTGAGAAGACATTTGCTGAGACTATAATATGACGTTACTATAAGCACAAATAGAGAAAACATCATTGCGAACAAAGAATAAAGTCACATGTGAAATACGTGGTCAGATTGCATTTTTGTGTAATTCGTTTCATGTCATGGCGCTCTAGTTGAACAAATTGCAACAGCGGGATACACTATTGTTTGCTATTTGAAAATAACCCAAGCACAACGGGGCTAATTTCCTAACATAAATCACTTTTTCATAATGACATTAGATCACAAATCTAGACAGGTTTGTGTGCGAGATGTAGCAGCTAGTTACATTATTTCTTCTATGTAGTACGAGAAGCATTCAGAGCCGTGATTTATGTAGGGAGCGCGCGGGCGCGGGCGCTGCGCGGCACGAGATTGATAAATGGACCCGCGTTACTAAAATATGAATATGAGTATTATTTACTGTTACACAAAACCGATGTCTATTTATTTTTTCTGAATTATTAAACGCTTCTGTGATGGCTTCATATTGCCAAAAACATATTTATTGAAAACTAAAAGCTACAATATTTTATTCATAATACGTCCAACTAAAGGTTTATTTTGAAGTAATAAGTTACAATATTTATCCAAAACATTGTTCGTTATTATGTGATATCGTAATAGATTTCAACAAAGAAATCACATTTGAACCGTAGTCAATAGACGTAAAAATAATAGGCAAGTAATGAGTGTGATTTGCTCGAATATCGCAAACGACCATCTCATCAAGGGAACGAGAGGTGTAAAGATCTCTCTCTATTTCATGTTATTCCGGTATTTGTGTTCACATTTATGGAAATCACATTATTATTAGGTAAGTTTCTCGACACGGTTATTTTTATCTATATAAATTATTTTGATGAGTAAAAATGAAAAATATGACAGGTACAATTTACGAAATAACTCATGAATTCGAACTCCGAATAGTAAGTTGGAATTTATTAAGTTTAAGTCGACCTCTATTTCAGGTCAAACGAAAGAATTTTGTAAGTATTTAATTACAGAAAGCAAGGACTTTGAGCTAAACATAGTTTGTTAGCGTAACAACAGTATGTAAAATCAACGTGCAAGCGTGTCAGTCAGTATACTCGTACTGTGTGTTCGCAGTCGATAGGTAGAGAGTTGTCTAACTATGTTAGAGTAGTACATTTGTTTGGACTATCGCCTGCCTTTGGTAAATTTACACAGTTACATCGCCTGCCATGTGTTTGTTATATACGTAATACCTACATCATACTAACTAACCATCTTTAGTACTAAGAATTTAGCATCTTGTAAAAATAATGGATAGAGAAATTACTAACAATAACTAACTCTCAAATAAATCATACTCTTCGTTAGATTTGAAACGTATAAACAACATATCAGTTGTGATCCAATCTATTGTAACAAATGTATTATTTGCTAACACAATAACCTCTGTATGTCATTGTGTCACTTCTTTGCAAATCTATAGAAAGAATGAACTCCGTTGCTTAGAGATAGAGTTCATATTCCGATGAATATATTTATTCGTTTAATTCTAGGTACTGTCTATCGAATCAATATCAGCCTTTGTTGAAGTTGGAAATTCATCGACAAAGTTGTGTCCGCAGTTCGAGACGTGTCCCTTCATTGGATACTGACGTCTATAACTACGATATAAGAGCTATATCATATCTTAGGCGACAGTAACTCGAATTAAGGTTGGGTACGAGTCCCGAGTCATTTTTTCGTCATTTCCTCTCGGCCGTGAAGTTTTGAAACTTGTTCCCACATTCGTCGTCGAGAATTTTAAGAGACGTTTGTAAAAAGATTTCTTCCGAATAAGTTTATTGAAGGCAAATTGGAAGATCTTTTTGAACCTTTTTTTTTAAATGGAGAAAGTTTTATATTTTGTTTGAGATTTAAAATGTATCTGAACGATGTCCTTGGAGGGGTAGATGCCTCGTAAATGTTAACGATTCGAAAACGATGCTCACGGAGGAAATTTTAACGTGAATGTCATCGAGCCAGTATAGTTGTTATGACCGTAATTAAACTTTACTACATAATTAAAACCATTCGGTTCTTTAAGTAACAAGAATAATATCCTGAAAATGTGGTGCAAATTGTTAAAACTAACAATTTACACCACTCCATTACTCCATATTTTTTTTTTTTTTTTTTTTTTTTTTTTTTTTTTTTTTTTTTTTGTTGTTATTGTTAACTTGTTGTTTGTTAATGTGTCTTTGTGTTTATCAATATGGCGACTTTGTCACGTGTTTAACCTGTGATGGTTATCTTTGTCCTGCACTCTACACACACATGTGTATATCAGCGGACAAGTAAAGTACTAGGTGTGCATAAACACATGGGAGTTCTAAACTAAGCAATAACAGCTGGGAGCATATGTTTACTTCGAAAACTCGTTCCAACAACTTTACCAACTTAAATATCTACACGTAAATTGGATATTATCAGTGTTCAATTATACTATGAACACTTCGTAGATTCTCCTTGTTTTATTGTAAATTATTTTGCATTCAAAAGAAAGACTTATTAATATTTATTTTCTGACATTTTAAAATTTTTAGTAGACTTGTAAGCTTTTCTTCGTTGTTTTAACAAATGTTGATTATAAAAAAAAAATAGACATAAATGACAAATATGTGTAAAAATAATCATTTAAACGTAGTTTAGGAAGTTAAGTCTGTCGGTGGTGTATCGAATCCATGACGTGGCTTACAACTTCAGAAGCCGATTACAAAGTCGATAAGCAGTTATCGGCAACTTTTATATAAAATAAGCTTGCATTAAAAACTTGTAGGGAAAGTTCCTTAACTACCTAGGTAGTTATGTTGTACTGGTAAACAAAATTGAATCCATTAATAAACTACTGGACCGATAGGTATAAAACTTGAAATGTAGATAGCTGCACATCTGATAAATAGTCTTAGAACAAACAGGGTTCTATCCCAATGGGATCGGAACTTGCAAGGGTAAGACCGCGAGACGCAACTAAATTAATATTATCCTAATATTACTTTAGGAGTTAGTAACTGTGTCACTAGGACAACAGACAGCCGCAGAGTTCGCACTAAGTGTGAATTTGATGTCGCTCCATATCAATCTCACACAATACCGTGATGTCACCTATAACACAATTTCTTACCGCAAGAGAACCAAAGTATAGCTATAATAATAAACTAGACATAATATGCGTAAAGCTACCGTTTAAGAATATTATATTTGACTTTTTACTAAGAATATGCTCACTTATAAAGTTATTTACGATCATTGACACCTTATGGAGTTTTCCTTAGAAACGTTAACAAAAACATCTCATAATATCAAGTAGGTATAGGTCTGTATTTCTGTACGTAAATCAGAGTTCCAATATTGCGTACGTGATACTCTCAATTCAGTACTACACATTCGTAGACGCGCACTGAATCGCTACGCCGTAGTCTCTACGCACCGTAGCGATTACAATGTTTGCTACGGATTATATTATGCTACGAGAATATTATTTGAAATTCGTAGTCAATAAGAAAATTCGAATTACTTCGTACATGTCAGAATTACTGCGTACATTTTCGAAATTACTTTTTTATGAATGACACGCGCTTTAATAAAAAACGTTCGAAAATGATGAATTTTATCTAAAAGAATTTCGTATTCCTGAAATGAAATGTTTTAATGAATAAAGTAATTATTCATAAAGCATCTTTATCTCGAACGTAGTATAGAATATATTAAGATACAGTAAAATTACGAGATACGGTCCGACGGAGGAAGTTAGTTAATAATATATTTGAAGAATGTTATGATAAGAAATATATTGTTATTAATCCTTCTAAAATTAAAGAACTCATAGTGATACTAGCTGCCCTACGCGGTTTCACCCGCGTAACTCCCGATCCCGTGGGAATATCGGGATGTAAGCTATCCTATCTCTCAAGTTGGATCGAACTGCACATGGTGTGCGAATTTTATTATAATCGGTTAAGTGGTTTAGGAGTCCATTGAGGACAAACATTGTGATACGAGATTTATATATATTAAGATAGTTACGGACTAAGCTTTAGATAATAAGAACACTTGGACTAATGCGACGAATATAACGATACCTTAATTAAAGGAATTCATAAAGTGGTTTGGAAAATATGAGGGAATAAAGAAATATTACAAACAAACACAAAGATAGGCGCGAAAAACATAACCCTTTCCTTGCAGTCAGGTAAAAAACCTCACTGTGATCGCTTGACAAAAACAAACAAACAAAGCTATTTTTTTGTATATTCTGGGGTTTAATTTATTAATGAAATTGTCATTATTTGAATTCACATGACACGTGTGTGTTTTCTTCTTCATTATGGTAGTTAATTGTAGATTTTATTCTCGATGATGGGAGATTGTATTAGTCTCAACCGCCTTTAATCTATACCATCCTAGTACAATACAGTGAAAAACATGCACGTTTAAGTATAAAGAGATATTTAAATGACAGTGTAACAGAGACAACTAGGTAATACAAATATGTATATCAATTATGTTAGCACGCAGTTCTAACATATATTGATGTAAAATGTAACATTATTTATCTTCAGACGTGGGATAGAAATTTTGCTAAATGTGTTAAGATGTATTCTCTATTTGAATATAAATAGATATTTTTCATCTTGTAATATGGACCGTTAGTAGAAAGGTCTAACGTTTCGTCGTCCGTCAGTAATAGTCTGTGAGGAATCGGCCAATATACGTAACAACGTGAGCTCGGGCCGGCCAGCTGAGCGCGGCCGGGCCCCGGCTCAACCCGCGCCTCCGTCCTACGTAATGTGATACTATTTGCTAGTGTTACCTCTTTTACATAGTTTTATTTCAATTTGATGGAACTATTCAACTATTTTCGTATTTTCCTCGACCAAAGTTTTGATTTATCTATGTATGGAGAGTATTGGAGAGCCCATATTATCAAATGGATTTGTTTTTTTTTTATTGTCAAATTTAAATTTTATACGTTGAATTGACCACAATAAAAACAAGTTGAGGCATTAAAAATATTCAAATTTTAAGGCAGTTCTACACCCTAAACAACATCGTCACTTATTATGGTGAGAACAGTTAAACGCTCAAACCAATGAACGGTTCCGGTTATATTTACAGATAGTTATTATGACGTAGGCAACCCACCCTCAGCTAAGAAACTATTTAGGAAACTTCAACTTCTACGCTTACGTAGTTGCGATTAAACGCTAGTACTCTACTCAACCGATTTTCATACGTGATTCATAAAGGTTTAAGTGTAGGTATAATTCATAAATCAAACTTTTTGTGTAAATTAGCTAAAATATGACGATGATTGTCGGAAAAAAACACGCTAACTGAAAGTTTTAACTGGCGTGTGCCGCATAAACTCAATATCTACTACACGGATTTTCCTCAGCTACCCGTGCGTTATAGCTCGAGCGGGTAGCTACTATAAAAGGAAAGTAACATAGATTTCGAGCTACATAAAGCAGCTGTATCCACAGAGTACAAGCTATATGAACGAACAGGTAGACCGACGATCTACCCGCAATTTATCACGTACAAATACCCACACGTTTACCCTTTATACATTCATATTTCATTCCACAGTCGAAAAGCTGAATTTATTAACCAGTTTTAAAAACAAATGTTGAATTACAAGACCTCGGTACCGAATCAATTTGACCGTTTGCATAAGGCGTGTATAAGCTTGCTTATCTAGTTTAAAGTACGCTTGAACATTTTGTAATAATTTAATTAATATTGTAAGATATTGCAATCAGCGCCATCAAGCCCCAAGCTAAATAACTAGGCTTGTACATGTTTACTTTTTATTTTGTAAATACATACATAATAGGTATACATACAGTCTGTCATATTTGTTTCGTAGTGTCTGTATGATACAGACACTACGAAACAAATATCTGTAAGTACATAAATATTTACTTATAAGGCGGGAATCATACCCACAACATTGTGCGTCGCAGGCGTGTGTTCGCCTGCGCCGCTCCACAGTGGCCGTCAACAATAACATATAAGACCTATATTTTTGGACAAATCAATATATTTATGTTTAAGTATGTGTGTGAAACCTCTAGATGCTAGAGTGTCTAGTACATTAGCTAATCGGATTTGCATTAAGGACTATTTATTATCTTATTTTGCCCTGAATTAGGTTCCGTGATCATTTTTAATGTTATGAGAAAATCCACAGCTGAATCTCCGAGGTGGAGGTCGAGGAGGTATCTTTTTTTAAAAAAACATTAAATTTTTTAATCTTTTAAAAATATCTAGTAAAACTCTTAGGTGGATAGAGGATGAACATTATACAAAACAAAAATTGGTTTCTTAAGCTATTGCATAGATTTTATCGCGGGCTTTGGGGGGCGAATCAAAAAATTCCGTAACGAAAAAAACCTAAGGTTTAAAGAATTTATTCTGAAAAAAAGACAAGTACATGTCACTTAATAGAGAATACATGTCGGACGACAAATGTCGGACGACAAATGGCGGACGACAAATGTCGGACGACTATTATTTTTTTTATTTTTTTATATATATATATATTTTTATTATTTTATAAGAACATTTACTAAGACAAGAAATTATTCTCGATATAGCAATAGCTTTACCGCGGCAGTCCCCGAGTGCCACACGTTTTTTTTTTACCTATTGAAATTTTACTTCTAATTTACTTGCCTACATTTTGGGACATTTCCAAAAAAAAAGACAATATCATTAGGTATTTATTAAATGGCCTGATATCGATAACAGTGTTACCACATCTTGAAATTCCTTAAATTTTCAGAAAATTTGTATATTTTCCCGAGTTTTAAAACTCTTTCATTTTTATGTATTTTCTAATTAATGTAAATGGGGATACCTCCTACATCCAACTATCAGAAATTACAGTGTTTTCAAGAAAATTATAAAAAATTGAACGCGTGTGAAACCGCGGTGCCCAGCTAGTTCTACATAATATCTTGTAAGGTAACAATGACATCATATTTTTCGTGACCCCTTCAAGTGAAACCGTAAGTTAGCTATATGTAATGTGTGTAATCAGGACAGCTCATATAGGGCCATACATCACGCGAGCGAGAGACAATGGCGTGACACGTCACACGTCAGCGGTCTGAGGATCGACCTCGTGAGGTCGCCTCGCGTCTCGGGAGGGCAGAGGGTAAGGAATTACCTACTGGACACCAGCTCGAAGGGGTACAACAGGGGAATATATTTCTTATATTTTTATTATTTATTTATTTTGATATTTTAAAGACACCTTCTAAAACAAAGGGTAAGAGCATTTTTCGTTTCTTTTAATGCCGTGATAAATTTTTAAAGAATTAGTAACTCTTTATAGAGTAACAAGGAGATTGATTCACTAACAAATAACATCAAAAAGCTGATCTGAATGAAAAACCTCAAAGCTACTCGAAAATTTCCTTCAAATTTCAAATGTCAAGACTGGTTCAGATTGAGCTTCATTTCTCGACGAGTCAGTCAGTCACGTTGCAATTTTATAGATGGAGAAGATAATTTCTTATTTACAACTAGCTGCATTCGGCAAATTTAACCCGCGGTAGTTGGGACCATCCTGGGAGGATAAAAAATAGTAGCCGTAAAGCGCATTTTCGAAAAAGAGCCGCTGTCTTCTTTGCTAACTTATTTTCTATTTGGTGATTTTTGATGTAAAGTATAGTATGATTTTCCCAGAAAATAGAGCTATTTGATGGTAGAAATAGTTCATTAGTTTTTAATATATAGAATCATATAAATAAGAACATATATAATGGAAGAAAAAAAACAGAAAGACGTGAATTTTTATAAACTTATACTGCATATTTTTAGACCCTAGACTCGTTTTTTCATTTGTTTCCAAATACAGACAGTTATAATTTTTCCTTTATTATAGTAATTAAACAATATAGTATTATGTAGCAATGTGCCTATGTGCCTGGTTTGGTATATCATCATTTAGAAGGATAACAGCGTTGTAATTTGTAACGCCGTATATAAATGCAATGTTGTCTCATTTCGTGGTCGGTTAGCTTTCCAGCCTTGACGTCAAATTATACCAACTGACATTTTATATTCAGAGTACAAGGGAATGTAATTAAACGATGTTTTTAAGGATTAATGTCTTTAACTGTTTTATAAAATCCAATTTTGGTTAATATTATATTTTAGATAATAAAGATGGTATCCTGGCAGCGTTTTTTCTAATAATGCATAAAAGCAAGGTATGTACTACGCCTCGATGATTTTTGTAGGTTTATGGAGGTTGAAGGAGCATTGATGCAGCAAACCTAGGTTTTTGTGAAAAAGAAAGATTGTTTTAGAGGTATTCTTCAGGATTCTTTCCCGAATAATATCTACCTATAAATTGTAGAACAAATATAACCATACAAATTCTGTTAATGACTTTTTTATGTAAATATTTATTTTGTGTAGTTTTCATTCATCTTTTCTTTAATAAATGCGATTGTTGAGATAAGATAAACACATAAAACCATCAAAATGGTCAGACGAAATGATGATGCTAGGTAAAATAGTTACCAAACTCAGTACACCTAGGACATAGTGTTAAAAATCGAGTTAAACAGATTCGGAAGTGAAATCTTTAGGTTTCCTTTTAGGTAAGCCCGAGTTCTTTAAACCCACGATCCCAGACACAATCCAAATGTAAGTAAAGAAAGCTACTGGTAATTTTATTAGCGATAAAAACGGTCGGAGGCGCGTCCATCGCTGCGGGCGGCACGCGCTTAAACGATGATAAAAAGATCCCTTGATTACGGACACACAGACAAATGTTAGGCATCACTCTTGCACGCTTACACCATCTACCGAATTAAAAACGTGACTCGATAGGATTAAGGTCGAATTTGCATTGGAGATCGAACGGCGATGCTTGACTGAAACAATGCGCTGTTTGGAAAGATTTGGACGTGAATGCGATTGCAGTGTTTGTGCCATTAGTGGATGCACGGACGACGGGTTTTTACTTTAATTAATGTGTTTTCCTCTGGCTTCCAATAGTTTTATTTACATTTAGTTGAATTTAACGCGTCTTGATCGACTAGCAATAAGAATAACGCCTGTGTAAATGTGACTTTAGAGCCAGTTTTAGTTTGATGAAAGATGATTTTTTCGAAAGATTCAGTTTTGAACTGTATTTATGTATTAAATCTATTGATTCCTGCAGTGAATGCTCTCATCATAAATTACAAAATTCAATTATAAAGACATTTCGTTGAAAGAAATGAGCAATGAGGCGCACCGACTCGACTCTCTCTGCCTCAACCCAAGAGAGTTTGCCAAGCAAGGGAGAGAAATGGCGTCTTCTTTGATAAATCAAAATTAAATTTCTTTGTACGTTTAGGCAAAAACTCGGTTAGATAACATTGCTTTCAAATACAAAATTAAGGCTTTTCTCGACTCAACATTTAGCGCAAAAATCGTTTCATAACTTCATTTTATGACAATATATTTTTACGTAAAATAGTATCTATAAAACGAGAACTACATTATGATTTCACACAGACAGATACCTAAACATATAGGATTACCTAGGCTTACCCTAATTAATGATTTATCATGATCACAAAGTAGATAATTACTTAAATGTATCTTATATCTATATTATCTGTGAGAGCTATCTGCTCTGAGAGTAGGTACTACAGGAGTCCCAGCGGATGTCTTCCAGTCGGATTATCATAATTACTTACTAGCAATTTACGATAATCCCGCCTGAAGGACATAAGACCGAGTTAGAGCACGATTTCTTGTAGTAATCGCCTAACTTATTCCAGACAGTCACGCTCTTAAGTTTTGGCAAGCGGATGGAAGTGAAAAACTCCGGTCTACCGTTAATTGAACATACAACTTAGTGTCTACGTATACTTTTTAGGTTTTGTATCTCTTTACAAGTTCGTGCCTTGACTTTTAATAGTCTTCGATATCAAGGAAAAATATTATTTAACGAAACGAAAAATTCTGGACACTTGCAAAAAATCTTGTCAGTAATTTTTCCTGTCTTTTGCTTGAGGATAACGACTTAATATAATTATTACTTTAAGTGACAATATGACAAGTAGTATTGCGAGAAAACCGTTATCCACGTCAGTGCTGTAAAACGAACAGCGATTAGACGTGACAGAGTTCCTTCTCTTGTGGACTATGATATTCCTCGTAAGTACTACATATTTGATGAGGTCACCCGCTTCAAACGGAATTCATTACAAATGCTGATAGAAGCCTCTTCGAGAAAACGTTAAGATGAAATAGAAGGTAAAATCGACGAGTTGATTACGAATGAGTATCGATATTTCCGTCTTTTCATATAGATACTCTCCTATCTTCTTTAAATTCTGTCCGCAATCGATAAAAATACGATAGATTTGCAATTAAAATCAATAGGGGGGGTGTACGCGGTGCGCGGCGCGGCACGGACGCTCCAACAAACGTAGTTGTTACGAGGTGTTTCCACACACATAGGTAAACAGTAAACACGACAGATGGATGTTCAGTATCACTGTTCTGGCACATGCGGAGATAACGCGGGCGAGATGAGGCGCGGCAGTCCGCCTGGGCGGGCGGGCGAACACTGATCGTGCAGCGTCCCGGGACACTCCCGCCCGCCCTCTGGCCCGCTACCCGCGCCGCACCACCCTGCACTCAAACTCACAATTATTTTATTGGCAGAGCTAATGAGACGAGAGACATAAAGAACTGACCGATACCCTGCGATCTGAACCACGCAACCATTGACTCCGATACACGCGCTTATTACTGGGACGATTTATTGAGTTCGTGACGGAAAATACTGAACGTTGGCTTTGACCATTTCTGACAATACGAAATACAATTTGGGAGTCTCATCACTTCAGTTCAATTTATAGAATCACGGAGAAATTCAATTTGGATTTTTGTTTATATTAAAATGTTAAAAACGGAAGAAAATACGAAAAGATTAAAAAAAACGAGAAGACATAAATGTGAGCACGTAGCTATCCCGACAGCAGAAGATGTGCCAGACCGCGCATGCTGCTGCGACAAATGGAATGCACCACCGACTGACCGAACGCGTCCGTCTTCTAACCATTAATCTACACAACGACACTGAATATGTGGGGTGAGTAATGAAACAGCTAGCGACGCCTTATCACTCTAATTGTAGACGCATTTGTGAGATAGCCACCAAATTAACTCAGGATATACATGATTTACTACCAATTGTATATCAACTTCATTAAACCTAGCTTAAAATGAAAACCTTCGTCTCAACTAACTGTAAATCAAACATTCCACAGTAAAATAAAAGTACAGAAGCTAGGGTCAAACAAAATGAATCCAATTAACAATGTTTCACGATCTCAGACGATGTGGAATTTTCAGAAACTTTGTTCCTTCCATGGCTACCTGACCACCTTCCAAGTTGTTAATTCCGGTTAGCTTTTATTGCAAGAAGGGTAGTTTCGATCAATGTGCTAGGATCGGGTTCTGGAATTCGGCCGTGTGCAATTAATGAAAACCTGACAGTTTACTAGGTTAGGTTATGCACTTAAACTGCAGAAACACAACCTAATCGCAACTTTAACTCCTTAGTCCTTAAAATATCAAGTTCATATTCCCTAATCCACATTTAATCACCCGGCTTTATAACCAAATCACACTGAGAGTCTTACTGACCGCGCCCTTAGAGACCAAAACAGTACCCTTATCACTGATAAGGACAATAGAACAGGCTCCTTAGAGAAATGACCCTTTGAGGAAGATAAGGATGAAACTGGCTCGTGACAAGTACCAGGTCATCATGACATTATGGGGGACAAGGAAAACCAGAACACTGATAAACAGATAAAGTTTCGGTTCATGGTAATAATAAAAATAAAAATTTACGTTTATGTAAGGGACGTCTCTACGGAAACAAAAACTATACAAAGTCAAATTAAATTCCTTATTTATTTGGAATCATTCAATTTGCATGAAATCATATTGAAACGTCTTAACAATAAGTTAGGTGAGCCTTCGGATCGCGCCCACCAATAAGAAGGCACAATACACTCTTGGGGTCTTTTCTTGTGATCATGCTCATACCTAATTAATTACGTTAAGTTTAGAATAAAAATACTTAGGGCGCTTTGCATAAATCTAAAATTAAATTATATTTAAATAGCCACAAGGTTAATATAATTTATTTAATTTAACACTTTGACAGACAGGTCCTAAACGAATTTATTTTATTTAATGTGAAAGGCAACCTTAGATATACCTTCGTTTAATAGGTTTTATAGTGATGATTAATGTCTAGTTTTCTATAAATTCTTTATGCTAGAGATTGATAATTGAGTATAGATATATTTGCGCCTTACCATCGATACCTAATCGGATCTAATAACACGACCTAACATAGAATCCAAATCGACTTCAATCAGCCAACTAAGCCAGACTTAACACAGTATTAAATACCTATCGATTTAATACACCGTGGACCGTAGTGACAACTCCAGCGTAATATTATTAAAATAAACATCAAATATAGTTAATTCTTCGTTCGTGCAAATAAAATTGTACCACTGAAAATACGGAGCCTTAATAAATTAAATTGGAATTCTGTACATTCATTATACTTACATTTTTTTTTAAATATAAACACATATACACAGATAACTTTATTTGTACAACACAGGAAGGAACATAAAACATGATTACACAAAGTAAGGAAATATGTAATAAATAACACCGTCTATTGGTAAAAAAACCTCACTTCTTCCTCTCGAGTTCTTTAACCTCAACAGAACATAACCTAATATTGCCAATTTCGAAAATAATATCACTTATATATTCCGACCGCACCTCAATAAAGCAAAAGGTCATATTTGTATAAGAGAATCGGTCATAACTTTTCATCAATAGTAACAATGACGATAAAATCTTAACTTCGTATACCTAGATAGATATATTATATACGAGTATACAAACAAACAGGACGGCCACTACCGCGCATATTCACAGGATTTCCGGGATATATAATTTACACTCGAAAAGAGAAAACATCAAACCAGTTAACAACCATTTTTATTATATCTAACGACATAAGTATTGGATTGAAATCCAAGACTTTTTTATTATATTACCAGACGCCCCGGCTTCGCACGGTTATATTATGCATGTATTATACATATAAACCTTCCTCTAGCTAGAATCACTCTATCTATTAAAAAAACCGCATTTAAATCCGTTGCGTAGTTTTCAAGATCTAAGCATACATAGGGACCACAGCGTAGTGAAGCAGACCGGATAATAGTAAAACACTTTTGGTGCTAAGAAAAACATTTAGATGTTTCCTCTATATTTTTAATATTTATATCTTTGCCGGACTTCCGAGACGGTAACCCGTGAAATATGAACTGAGAAACAATGCTGTAGATAGACTACGATGAATTGAAGTTATGTAGTTGGGCACTGTAACGGCTAATCGGTGGTGGGCGTCATTAATTTGCAAATAAATAGAAGGTGGGCGTCATAGGGACAAGGCCGGAAGCTTTCAGAGTTATAGAGCAGAGCACATTCAATATTTTAACTTCAAGTCTTGGAGTAACGGACGCAATTTCTTATGTTTGAACGGAGTCACGTACGTTCACTTGGGTGATAACACCCAGATCACTTCAGTGTCTTCTGATGACCTGGGTGATAATATTCTCAGGACATCAAAGGGTACTGAAATATCGCCTATGGTGGTCATATTACTCAGGTGTCTAAAGTAGAACATTTTATTTATATATCTATTGATGGACCATCGGATCATGTAGATCTGGTAGTACGGTCGATCCTCCAGTTCTTTCAAATACGATATCTTCGCAGGAATGACGTCACGCAACTTTAGATCGCAGTAGGTCGATCTGCCGAAGAAGACAGGCTATGAAGATCGGGGACGGTGCAACTTGAGATGTTCAGAGATTTAACTCATTGGCTTGAAGTATTTCTTCGGTTTTATTTAGATCTTTGTTTTCGTAATTCAAGTAACATATAACTTGTTTATAAATACCATATATCTGGCAGCTGTAATCACCACTAGGTCTGGGATCTGCGACCCTCAACATCCATTATTCCCATCTTAATGTTTAGTTGCGTCGTTCCCAATGACGACCGGTTGATAAACGCCGCCGATTCACCGCGATAATGGCCGAAACGGTGCTGATTTACAAGCCCTAAGAGATTTAGGGCTGTTGGAAAAACAAGCCAGGAATGTATACCCACTCTGCAGTACACGTGTATTAAATATATCGAGCAACACTCGTAACTATCTGACATTATTTATATTACAAAACTATAATATAATTACTAACACATAACATAACTGTAAGAAAAATGTTACCTATCAAATTAATATCATTTCATCAGTGAGTAAAACTAAACTAAACCCACATAGTTACCTACTTAAAACTGAGCGATTTTACTACTATAGCGTTGTTTTTTATTGGCCGTTTGTTACTTTTGCCCGTGCTACTACAAGTAATAAAGTCTTAGCTTTTATTATCAGATATATGTACATTAATAAATTAATAATATCCAAATAAATATTTAATTAAACATCCCCAACAGCATCCTAAAACCTTTATTGTAACGTAAGAACGTGTATAATTCTATGTTTTTTTTTTTTCAAAGAAATGATGGAGTCTGAATCTTACTGGTATCTAAACAGGTTTTATTTGGATAATATATTTTTATAATTTCCGGCTTGGTTTTAAATTTAATTTCATACATAATGAGAAGATGATTCTGATATGACAAGTAAACGAGTGAAGGAAGGTGAGGGTATATGTATGTGTGAGTAAACAGGTAATATCACAAAGTCATACGCAATTTTACCAAGTGGAAAATGTCAATCAAAAATGTCTTCTTAAAAAATTCATATGATAAAAAGCTTTCCACTCTCACAGACGACACATCCACGTCAATTTCGGAGAAATTCACGGCAGCACAGGTGAACGACAGGGATTCACAATATTAATATGATAAATAGGGTACCACCGACACGACACGAGGCCGCCGGCGGCGGCGCGGGCGGCGTCAGGGCAGGGGCGGGCGCGAGACGGTACAAATAACAGGGTTAACTCGTCGATACCGGATACTACCCGCCCCGCTCTATCGGAATCGCTTTCAAATCCTTCGCATAACAATTTCAATATCTTACGGAAAAAAGGCCGAAGAAATCCGAGTTTTCAGCTTGATGGAGCACAACACTGAATCAAAGTACGCTGCCTGCGGCACGTTATACTCACTCACATACCTTCAATTTACCTACTTAGTTAGGTATAAGGCATCTGCAGACAACAGATATTATAAAACGGCTAAACGATAGTTTATTTTGTTTGTCTTCAACTGTAATGGTCGATCGTTGAGCTATCGGCCGACCGTTTAGTTTATAGTCTGCGTTTGCATTTAGGTTTATCTAGGATTATTTTCATATTTAAGGGGCGAGTCCCTAAAAACGTCATTTACTATTTTAAAAATATTGAAGAACTCCCTGCATTGTAAGACACTAAAAATTCTCGATAGCTTATTAGATGAGTCTACAGTTTCACCATCAGATATTTTGAAAATAATCCATAGTTTTTGAAAAAACAATTATTAACTTTGATGAAAAACATCGAAATCGACCTTTTCTATTTTAAGTATCTGTGCTACTTCGTTGTTATATTTGAAAATATTTTTGGTTAAATTGTAAGACAAAAGTATAGAGATGGATTCATCATTGCAGTTTTTTACTTATTGAAACCAAATAATAATAATCAATGCCGAAACATAGATATTTTTTTTGGTTAAAATCATTCCTCGCTGCCCATACATTTTAGTATGAAGCAGTAGCTCGCGACATTTCGCTTTATATTAGATGTCACGGCGCGCAAAAGTGACAGTGTCATCTCAGTATTCAAGGTGAGAGCACGTCCATTTGTTTCCCGACATTTATTGTTTGACCTGGCATAAGGGTGGGGTGCGAGTGTTGCACACGACAACTAATTTGTAATTGTACCTATTCTTCGAGCAAGGAGTCGAAACTAGGTATAATCCGCGCACAATGAGAATAGGATGGAACCTTGTCAAAGTAAATCATATATAAATAAATATTGCAGGACATTCCACACATCGCCATCTAGCCCCAAGCTAAGTAACTAGACTTGTGTTATGCGTGCTAGCCAACGGATATACTACATATACTGGGTTATTGGAAATTATACTAGCAAGCCGTTGAGGGCTACTTCTGTGCACCCAAACCAACAACTTTTGTTCTACGACTTTTAGAAATTCGAACTTTTTTTCGAAAATTTTGAGGTTAGGTTTACCTGAAAATCAGCTGTTCCTTACACGGCTCTCCGTGTAAGGAACAATTTGACTTATTTTTTAAGTTTCATGTACTGTTTTTGGTCTGAATGACCTTTGTTTTAAAAACTCAGCAAATACCTACCTACTTATAAAAATTTGTAAATATATACTTATAATACATAGAAATAACCAGACCACAGACAAATATTTAAGCATAAATACTTGTCTGAGGCGGGAATCGTACCTGTGTGGCAGTCCGGCATGGTGACCATTGTGCCAACTGGGTCGTCTTCAAGTAGCGTTAGCATAAAAGTTCTGAATAATGGGTAATTCGTTTTGTTGTAATTAGTTATTTTTTATTTATTCATATTTAGTGTAGCTACATATTATATAGTATAGGCATTTCTACTGTATGTCAAGACTTCACGGACAAACATACATACTGACACATATACGGGTCAAACTGAGAACCGCCTTTTTTTGAAGTCTGTTAAAAATACACAAAAATGTTTCATGGTTGTCATCCTTTCAATAATAATGTTTAGGGATATTTTTTTTAGTTATTCCAATTATTATTCCCCAATGCCACTCATATGTGCTTCATGGGAATCATCATCAGAGCTTTGACTTTCTTCAGAAGTATCGCTTTCTGAAAAAAATGAAGTTGATGCAGCCAAAGTTCCCTCACCTCGGATGCGTGACACCGTGTTTTAGATATGCTTGTTGCTCGCGCGTTGGGCACTTTTGTGGGTGAGCATTTTCAGCCGTTCTCGCGACAGATGAGATTTTGACAGATGAGATTTTAACAGTTATTGTGCTTCTACTACTATGCAATATTGAAAACAGCGCCATCTCTGTGCAAACGGCCGAACTACGATACTCACTTCTGTACAACAGTGTTAACAGCGTCATCTCTCGGTGGATGGTGCAGGTTCGCAGCGAGCTGCCGTACGCAGTTCGCGTCGCACGCTACCGCCATCACTGATACACGAGTGAGCATTTTCAGCCGTTCTCGCGACAGATGAGATTTCGACAGATGAGATTTTACACAGATATACAGTTTTCACTTCTGCCTGCACTCCCGGAGTGCGCTGTTTTTTTTTTTTTTGTATTTTTGAACAAACCCATAGGTTCGTCAAAAAGATCTCTTGACAATGTAATTCCCGAATTACTAGATTCGTGATCCACAGCCAACTATGTCATCATTTTCAATGCGTTAGAAAAACCGACTTCGTTCCTGATCGAAATATCTATCGACTGCCAGAACTATTTGAGGTGGTTGACTATTCAAAGTTTTACCCCATTTTCCACTCATTATCACTAAATCACTAAAATAATCACACAATAATTAATTACATAAATCTAGCATTTATAATAAAACAAACCACAATTTATAACAACACACACAAAAAATTAAATACTTCATGGGCTGTGGTTTTTTACCTTTCGATATAGGGCATTACAACAAACAAATAATGCCTTCACACCAAACCTCTAAAGCGTCTCGGAAATGGGATATTTGAAGAAACGTTTATCCTACGATTTTATAAAAGTTCGCGGTGCACTTTGAGACCCATACCCTTCGATAGAGGGCATTACAGCGAAAAAATTATGCCTACACAACAAACCTCAAAAGTGTCACGGAAAAGGACGCGGTGATACGTCTTGTAGAAATACTTGTTCACAATGCTTTTATTTGAATATCCCGTTTCTGAGCTGTTTTAGAGGTTTGGTGTAAAGACATTATTTTTTATTGTAATGCCTTTTATCAATAGGTATGGGTGTCAAACTGCACAGCGGCATTTTAAATTACTATGCCGGTTGTGTCCAAAGATCTTTACATTTCGATCTCTAATTGGATATGTTTTACAAACAATTTGCGGGAAAGAAAAACTCAACTAGTATTTGACGTTCCTGCCTTTTGCAGGTCTTTTATTTTTTTTTGTTTTATTTAAAGAAATTAAAATAGGAATTTATTGAGCTGTCAAAAATTAAATAAAAATATGGAAAAGGTATGATTTAGGTAGGTAGGATGTATTAAAATTTTAGCTTATTTTTATATTTTAATCCTATATATTGTAACTTATTTTTATTCAAGGTTAATAATAATGGGAAAAGTAAAAGGAAATTACTATAAATCCCAAAAAAATAAAGGAAGCTTTAAGACAAACCAGTAACTATAATGTACTCATCTTTTTACCCAACTATATCGCATATTATAAAGATTGGTAGGTGTTTTGCCTGAATATTTATATAATAATATATGATGCCGATACCGACACGTTTTAACCTGTTTCTTAGTAGGGCACATAGGTACATACGAACGTTTATGTGTGAATTTTCAATATATAGAGACGGATGTAATAATTATTTCGCATAATTTTTATTATAAAAATATATAAATATAAAAATTATTATAGTACAGAACATTTACTTATTGACAATTTCGTTATCAAACAAAATACCCAAAAAACGTACACTCTGACCCCACCCTTTCCCGCCAGCTACTTACTACCGGACTGCAGTTTTGCGATGTGACAAGTTAAATACTACATACATTGCGTGTTTTCTATGATATTCATAAACATCCTACGAAGACGAACGCTTGATGAATATGTAACTTGTACAAAATGTACGATGCATCGAAAGTAGATTTATTTGTTTCCAGGGTGCGTAATTTTAATACTGCGTTGCACCTGTGTGGCTAGAAAATATCAATGTGTGTGTTCCATCAGAAGTTCCCACGGTCAAGGATTACAGGCTTAATGTTTCTTTAAGTAAAGATAGCCTTATTATTTTCTCAAGGAATAGAAGTTAGTTGACTAAGAAAATAAAATATGTAAGTTTTCTGTATTCTAATTTTTCTTCTTTGTCTTTTGAGTTTTGCAAACAAAGCTTTATTCTCTCTATTGTAAAACACGATTATGAGAATGGATAGCTTACAGTGTTAGCATTACGAAGAACACTAATGGCCTAACGTGGAAAGTGTGTTTTAGGATGCCTGTCATTATAAGATACCAAAAATGTATCTAATTCAAAAGAAAATTGCATCTTACGAACTCTATTTTGCTAAATAAAAAAAACCAGTTACATTATCGATGGAATACAATACACAGGTACTAGGATAGCATGACACAGAGGATGTTATTCAATAGGTCATCCCGCAGGCTGGCATTGTGATTAGCACTGTAAAGGCACACCATTTGCTCTGCTCGTGTTCGCTATTACGGCTGGAAATCTAATGTTGTTTGCTCTTGTTTGTGTACATTTGACAGTAGTGCCATGTTAACAAAGGCATTTATAAAACCATGTACCTACTTACTTACTCATAACCATTTAGGCTTTTGAAACATTCTTTAAAATAATAATTTCAAAGTTATGGTTAAAGAATATTTCAAAGGAAAATAACTTGGTAGAACACAACAAAATCCCAACAGGCTATAAAGACGTTGTTAAAATCTAAACAACTCACAAGAAGACTTCATAAATATTTAAAAAAAAAGAATGGGATATCGAACAAGTTAACCTTAATCTTTGAAGGACAACGTTAAAGAGCCGATCCGAAAGTAATTTATAACTTCCCGGGAACATAACAAGTTGAAGGGAATCCGGTGTACAAGAGTACCTACCAGGGGGACATGACCACGAGGGCGAGTGTAGGCAGGCGTTCAACTAATCGGAAACATCTCCAGCCCTTTCGAATTCGACATTTGAAATAGCCGTTTTACATAATACAAGAAATAACGGCACATCGTTTCGTAAATCGTCTGAGCATTGTCTTGTCCCATTTATAGTGAACTTTAATAGAGCTCGGTGCTTTGTTCCGGGCATGGCAGTGGTATTTTCATTTGATACATTAATCATAAATAAGGAAATTTATTGACAATAGGAATTTAGTCACCAAAGCATCCATTTTGGAATGGCACTTAACAGTTACCGATCTCAATATCGTCGAAAAAACGATCATCAGTATAAACAAGAAAGTGATCTTATGGGTTCCTTTTTTTACCTTACAATTTAATACACTAAAGAAACCACAAATCAATAAAAAAATATATAAAAAAAAACGTCAAAATGTATCCAAAACGATTGCGAAAGGATTCTCTTCCATAATATGTCTCAATTTGTTATTATTATTGTCACTCGAAAGAAATACTTTATGTGCCCACAACAATTCTATTCGATTACCAAACAGAGTAGGTACCATTCTGTACTCGTGAAAAGATGATCGAATGATTGAGGATGATATCGCATCGATATTCCGTGTAAAATGATAAAACAAACAAGGTTTGAGTCGGAAATTTAGTTTTGGAAGTTGGTCGACAGTTATGACTTTCCGTTTTATGAAATTGCCTTTACTTTACGAAATTAAACAAACGCACGGCCGTGTATTTTAATTAAATTAAAGTAGAAGTTGTTGGGGGAAGGGGCGGTGCTGGAAGCGGCCGCGACTACGACGACTGCGAAGATGGCCGGAGGCATCGAACACGTCAATGTTATGGTAACTTTTACAAACAAACTTGCAACGTCTTGCCACTTTATGGAAGTATCTTTCATCATATTATTAGAATGTTCAATAAGCTTCCTTAATAAATAAATGTTTTTAGAGGTATCATTTTGCTGTCCGTAAAACCTAGGTAGGCTGCTACACATGCTTTCCTTCTTTCTCATTGCTGAAGTAAATGTGACCCTCTTAAATAACCTGAAAAAAAAAAAGTTAATCACAGACTTCAAACCTAGGCTTAGTCTACAAACATTATTCAGTAAGTAAATAAGGGAATCACATTTGTATGAAGAAAGCGCTGGCTGCTTGAACATCGTCAAAAAATCGTTAACAATATACATACCTACCTACTTCATTAACTTAACCTAAATTATCTGAGAACAATTAATATCAATTAATCCATAATGATCTAAATGAACGATCTACCATATAATTGTGTTATTAATTAGTAACATTGTTAACAATAGCTTGTTTCACAACGACATCACGTTAAATTATGTTGCCGACATATTCGATCTATATATTATTTTCCTCTTTGTGATATAAGTGTATAGAAGTCTTCTTCTTCTGCCTGCTCTTATCCTAATTAGTCGTCATCTCATCGTTCACATTCATCTCCCTCATATTTCATATCTCACGCAGTCTATCCATCTTTTCTTAGATCGTCCTGTTCCACTGCGCCCGCCTCTCTAAATTCATACTCATCACTCTTCTAGTCACATAATTATGTCTCTTTCTTTTCATCACAATATGTCCATACCATCCAAACGGATCCCTTTTACCATTCAGTAACCGGTGCTACTTTCAGGCTTCCTCAATTATACTAATACCTCGTTCCTCCACACATCGATCTCAACATTCTTATCTGCGCTGCATGCAATTTCATCCTTCTTCTTCATGATCCAGCAACAGCAGCATTCCGATCCATACATACATTTTGTTTATTTTTTTTATGTCAAAACTAACTAAAATTATTGCCTGTTTGTCTCTCTGTTACCTATGCAACTAACTACTTTAACCTAGTGTTTGGTTTTAATATTGGTTAGCTTTATTATCAGAGAAGGTCGGTACTTTACATCAAAAAGAAACTAAGTAGGAAACTGCGACCGCGTTCCTCCCTTCATTCCGATTTTGTTACAGGATCGCGACTAACGAGGATGGAACTTGGAGAACAGCCCGTTTATAATAACCTATGTAAGTACCTACCTATTCTTCATATATATAATTTATTTTCATAATACATGATTAAATTTCCAGTCAGTCGCCAGCCCGACGTTACCCGTGGCCACCATCGCGCCATCCGCCTACTCGAAGTAAATTATAATAAACGCTAAAAACCCGCATATTTTAATAATTTAAATAAATTAATACCTCGTCTGATGATCTACTTCAACTGACACGTATTTACTTATAATAGAGAGTGAATTAACTTCAAATATAGACGACCTAAAGGGCTTTATTCTAACGAGTAGGTCGATGTTAAAGGTCATACTTTTTTGTTGGGTTGTTTTTTACAGGTTTGTTAAATTATATTTATTTAAGTCTTGGAAAGGTTACGGCGAACTTTTAGTAAAACATTTCCGAAACCTTTTAAAATATTGTTTTTAAGTTAAGCAATTATTATGTAGACTTCATATTATGGTTTTTAAATATAATTTCTCACATCACAACACAGCAACTCATTACTTTGTAGGTAAGTATTCTAAGTATGTAGGCTACTTTAAAATTACAATTTCACATAATGTTATTTTAAGTAACACGGTGAAATTAATTACAGATGACGTTTCCTCGTGCTATACCTTTTCCTCGTCGTATTTGTACGAGACGAGGTACCTTTGCGTTGTTATTGCTCACATAATAAACGTTAATCCATTTACCTTCATTCGAAGCAACGTTACGTCTCTCTTCTTACCTACTTATGCATAACTTTGGTACTTATTCAGGAAAAATAATTTCCATTCCTCATTTTTTTATGATGATTTAGAAAAAGCTTTTGGTATTTTTATGTGTAATCTTTAAGGTGAAAGGGTACCTGCGCTCTCTCCATACAAACTTAGTCGACTGTTTCCTCCCTGGATAATGACACTATAGAAAATATTTTTGCTGCATAAAACCTATAACTGCCATGACTATGCCCCTATGTCTTGATTTTTTTCATTTTCTAAGTATCATAGAAATTAAGTTTTCAGAACATCCATAAAAAATTCATACAACCGAATTGAGAACATCCTCCTTTTTTGAAGTCGGTTAAAAATATAAAAAAAACAAAACATAGGGGCATGGTCATTGGTCATGACTGTTATAAGTTTAATGCAACAAAAATATTTGCTATAGTGTCATTATCCAGGGAGGAAACAGTCGACTACGTTTGTATAGAGAGAGCGTCGGTACCCTTTCCTCTTAAGTTAAGTCATAAGACTCACTTGCAATAACTAAATGAGGGATATAACGTCATAAATACATAATAATATGTAACTGATTTTGCTAATACAACCCAAAAAGGTTGTATTAATAGTACATTGTTATCCTAGGTGTGAAAGTCACTCATTACAAGTCCCGAGACGGAGTTTGGCGCCCAAGCGTAGCGAGGGCGCTAATAGTTCGAGGGACTTAATGAGTCTTTCACCCGAGGTAAACACTGTGCTTTTCATTACGAATAATACATAAAATTCTTCATAACAACGAGAGTGAATGAGACTATGAGACTCCATACCACATGAGTAGGTACTCTTACTACCTGATCCTCTTACAAGGTTGGGACCAAAGAGGTTATACATTATGTAGTGTTTTTTTAGGTTTTCGCTATTTGTATTCAATACTTAAATACGGCGGTACTTACCGAAGAAGTTTTTATTAATGAGTTAATCTAACATTGGGAAATGACGCGAAGTCCGTAGATTTAACTTACAGTTTTTGTAACACGGTTTGTCTAGAAAATGTTATTTACAAAAAATACACAATCATTAATGATTAAACTTAACACAAAAACATAATAAAATAAGAAAAAATAGTTACTTAGTACTAAACTCTGGCAGTATGCATGAGCCGTGCCAAGCCATAATTCTTATTCTTTGGTGTAAAAAAAAAAGCAAGGAGGTTAGGTTTTTGAAGTTCCTAATGCGTAATGACACTGATACTGGCTACATGCAGATTGCACAAGTCGTGCGAAGCCATAATTTGACATGACAGCTGTCGGTGAAAGTGAAAAGCCCTAGGGCTGGAAATTTTATTTTCTACACGCTCAAAGGGCATATTTAGACCTACTTTCGGAGTATGAGTAATGAAAAGTTTATTACATTCTTAAAAGAACTAAACGTCCTCACGTCTCTACTGCAGCTGCATTCTGTAACTGTAAGTGAGCTTTTTTATTTTTATACATTTTACATTACCAGGATAGCATTAAAAAGTTTTCAACTAGAGATGAAATCCATTGAATTCGGAATATCATGAATAATTTTACTTCACCAAATTCTCAGAGGTAATGCGGAGCATCTGTTTTCACCTAAACTAATTTTCTAGTTGAATACCTACACTAATAAGTATTCAAAATACTACAACCGAACTCTGAACCTGTTAAATTTTGAAATAAAAAGGAATTGGAATATTTTAATTCATCAGTCTTTTCATTAAAATAATACCAGTTTCCTTTCGCCATCTTAAATACGAACATTAAAATTATTTTTTAGTAGAACCCTACTAAACCTTCAAACAGAATTATCATATCCCAAGGGCTAAAGGCTCGGTGCCCGGCCGGATTATGCTACCCTGGTACCCACTTCTGTGGAACAATCGTAAGAACCATTAGAAACCACCTCTTCGCGATTATATT
Organism: Idaea aversata; assembly: GCA_907269075.1. Classification (NCBI taxonomy): domain Eukaryota; kingdom Metazoa; phylum Arthropoda; class Insecta; order Lepidoptera; family Geometridae; genus Idaea; species Idaea aversata. The sequence goes on from OU026103.1 coordinate 12,688,656, forward strand.
TCTTTGATATCTTTTTATTGATATTACTTATTTATATTTATTTCTTTTAACTAACAATTTGCTTCAAAAATTATTGCACCTTGAACTTTCTAGCCAGCTTGCTTTCTAGCTTATTACTTTATTTTCTTGTTAGCTTGCTTTCTAGCTGTATACCGTATCGTTATACCGTTATATACCGTATTACTGTTATACCGTATCGTATTCTATGATCCTTCCTGTGTTGTTGTACAAATAAAGTTATCTATCTATGTATCTACAAATGTCAAAGACAAAAGTTACAACTGTGAAAGTAAAAAAAAAATATACATTACTTTCATAATTAAAAAATGATTTCTAGAGAATTTGACGCTTCTTTGTTTTCGAAGTGCAAATATTTCTCATTGGATTCATTTTATATACCTACCCTATTCTTGGGTTTATTTGAATGATCAACTTAAGACAGATAAAGACAGATATTTGTGAAAATGAAACAAGGACTGAGGCGCCAGAAACAGAGGAAAGTGAATTAATAAGCCAATATTATTAAACCTCGACTTCAAGTAATTTTCGAAACAACGCAACCGCGGTATTTCCAGATGCTTAACTTGAAAATTATTTCGATAAACTTTTTTGAAAAACTAACTTACTTTATGTACCTATCTTATATAACTTATATAATGGGGGCTGACAAATTGCCAGCGACACTTCGACCCAATGGGATCTTTTGTGTTTACCCCTCCAAACTTTATGTATAATAAACTTATAATACAATTTAGTTATGTTGTGAGATTGGTTGTGAAACCACTAGAATGTCAGATAGTGAAGATATCTCGTCGAAAAACTATGGCCGTGTCAAGACAAAGGAGTTTAACCCGCCTCATGCCAACTGGGGCAGAAGAGTCGAGTCGTGATCAAAGGAACACAGTAGGCACCTCCTGTCGTGTTTTGAATGCCTGGTACGTAGTGTGTGCAAGCAACACGAATGTAGGTCGTAAGGCCGCAGGGCATTTGCGCAGTTGAGCTAATCGGAAACTATTTTAAAATTCATTGGTATTTTACGGCATATTTTTACAAAATAATGAAAGATTTATGTATGATTAGATTAACGCTTTAGTGCTACTTTTTTTAGGGTTCCGTACCTCAAAAGGTAAAAAGGAACCCTTATTTCATTTCAGATTTATTAGGCATACAATATAATAAGAATCCAAGCAAAATTTGGAATCGTAATAACAAATTCTTCTCTTTTATTAAAGCGAATTTGATATTATCATATGATTATACATCGACAGTCCTGTCCAGCGAGAGACATTTAGTGTAGGTAGTAACGTATAAAACTGCCTCTTACAGATAAAGCGAAAGTATAATGGCGAACATTTTAATAAAAGTTGCCGTCCTCGCCCGGGGCTATGCGATCAGAATTTAATTTGTAAGAAAACACTGCTTATATTCATTCCGAGTAGCCAAGGGGGGCGTAGCTCAGATGGTAGAGCGCTCGCTTAGCATGCGAGAGGTACCGGGATCGATACCCGGCGCCTCCAATATCAACTTTTTTAACACAAAATGTTTAATGCAGTACTGAGTGGTAACGACCCAACGACCAACTATGTATGTATGTATGTAGTATCAAACAGTTTAACTAATAATCTTCAAATAATGAGCAGTAATTCTGAAACAATGTGAATGTCTTCCTTCGTAATCTGCTTAGATACCCGGGCGGAGCTTAGAGGCATTCCTAAATACCTCGAACGCAGATAGACAACTGTAAACGAATCGATAACGTTACCGTCACATCACTAGCGGAGAAGCTAGCGCCGCGGCGCGGGCGCGTCGTACACTAAAAAAAACAACTCCAACAAGCACGCAACGCACACGAAGCGATTATTACTTCTCTATATTTTGTGAAACTATTGTATCTTCCGTGATTAAATAATTTAAAACAAGAGCCTACCTAATTTCAATGGAACGAGCCCGAACCCCAACATATTGGCGCACCAACGGGGCCTCCACTCAACGAGGTTAGCAACAAGCAAACAAGACGAAGAACAAGAGACGCCATTTTTTGTTGAAAAACTCTAGAAAAACTTGAGAAAAAGCAAACCCAAGCCAAGTTGTTATACCTACCCAAGAAGAGAAGTAAGCCCTATTCCTTTTACCTGCCTAGTATTCAATATTGCATCGTGTTTGTGTGAATAAGCTATTGTGTGGTCAGCTCAACAAGCGTTAGGTATTCTCAGCCTACGATTTAGTACCTAATCTAGCTTGCAGTGAGTGTTTTTGTGATTTAAATATTTTGTGGCCTGTTTAAAAAGCGTTGGGTACTCTCCGCCTACGATTTAGAACCTAATCTAGCTTACAGGCTACTTATATATCGCCTAGACCGCTACGACTACCTAGCAAAACTAACCTCAGTCGCCTCAGGGCACCTAGATAACCAAGCAACTAATATTTATCGACTAGAGCGCTACGCTTACATAACAAAACTAACCCCAGTCGCCTTGGGGCACCTAGATACCTAACTATTCTAGAACTTAGATAGTACAAAGCGATATGCCGACCGTTTTCAGCGGGCCAAAGAAGTGAGGTGAGCGTCACTGCACCTCGTGTCCTTCGAGTGGCTCAGCAACAGCCTACGCGTACCTACGGCTGCGGCACCAGCACCGGCACCGTCAGCGAGGGCTTCCTACTGGTTTGGATGCTAATTTACTTACCTACCTACGACATTGTTGCGCCTAGCACGTGAGTTACTCATACTTACTTTTATATTCAAGTTTAAACTGCCCTAAAAATGGCAAATAACGATGAAAAATTATCTGAACTTATAAAAAAGCGCGGCATTATTAAAGGTCGTTTAACCAAATTCGAACAGTCTGTTCAGAACCTAGAGGATCTATCGGAGATCCCTTCTTTAAAATACAAGGAATTACAATTCAAATTCAATAAAATACAATCCTTGCAAAACGACTATGATGATATCCAAGACAAAATTAATTTACTGTCACCCGATACCGATGAACAAATCGAACTAAATGAAGAGATTGAAAATAGGTTCTGCTCTGTATTAGCAAGAGCACAACACATACTAGATGCTTGCCCTTCTGAAAATAAATCTGAGGGAACCGTACCCGATGAGTTTTTCATCCGCTGTTAGTCATTCAGCCAAAATGAGTAATCCGGTGCGGCTACCTACTATTGATCTACCATCGTTTGACGGCAACTACATGAACTGGTTAGAATTTAAAGAAAGTTTTGAGTCTATTATTGATAAAAATGATAATATTTCTCCTATTGCCAAGTTCCACTATTTGCGTTCATCCCTAAAAGGCAGTGCTTCCATTTTAATTAAAAGTGTTGTGGCTAGTGGAAACAATTATAAAGTAGCTTGGAATTTATTATGCCAACGATTTGATAATAAAAATGTTCTTGTAAATAAACACCTAAAAGCTTTATTCTCAGTCGAACAGGTACATAGAGAATCTTACAAGTCATTAAGTTTTATCATAGACCATTTTTCTAAACACCTAGGCTCGCTCAAGTCCCTAGGACAACCTACTGATATGTGGGATGCCTTAATTATTTATATGGTATCTTCAAAGTTAGATGCCACAACTAGTGCAAAGTGGGAGGAATATAGACAAGCGTCGTCCGATATGCCTAATCTAGAAGACTTATTTACATTCCTGCAGGGCCGTGTGGAGGTTTTAGGTCTACAACAAGACACTCGCAGTGGTCGTGCAGATTATTACTATAAACCAAACATAACAAATACACAGTCAAAAAGTTTAGTAGTAGCAAAAAATGACCAACGTTCAGTTAAAACTATTAAGTGTTACCTTTGTGGCGATTCGCACTTATTACATGTATGTCCCAAATTTAATCAGTTAGATGTTGAAAATAGAATTTCAGAAATTCAAAAGCTTCAGTTATGTAAAAATTGTTTTGGCAAGGGCCATAATTCCTTTCAATGCCAACTAAAAGGGTCCTGCCGCACATGTAGGAAGAAGCATAATACACTTTTGCATAGAGATGTATCCGATGTTGAAAATGCATCTCAACCATCTACTTCAAATTCACTACCCGTAGCCCTGGCTTCCGTGTCCCCTAACCATGTATTATTGTGTACAGCCCTAGTCGAGATCGTAGTAAATGGTAAAACCTACTCAGCTCGTGCACTTTTGGACACCGGGAGCCAGTCATCGTTTGTGACTGAAAAGTTAAAAAGTGAAATTTGTTTACCTAGTCTAAAAAATAATACTATCAAAGTACGTGGTATTAATAATGCAGCCTGCAATATTACAGAGATGTGTAATTTAAAAGTTAAGTGTTTAGTCGTTCCTCAAATAACTGGTATTGTACCTAATACTGTTATAAATACTGAGTTACTTAAAATACCTACCAACATCAAACTAGCTGACACTAAATATTTCTCTCCAGCTGAAGTAGACATTTTGTTAGGATCAGATGTGTACTGGGAAATAGTCGGCCCTAATTTAATTCGGTTAGGCCCTACTGTACTCCAAGAATCCAAGCTGGGGTACCTAGTAGGAGGACCTATACACAATGGACCTATTACAGAAACTTTTTGTAATTTTTCACAAGATATTAAAGATTCCTTAGAAAGATTTTGGAAATTAGATGATTTACCCCCTCTAAAGACTTACTCAATGGAGGAAAAACTATGCGAAGAACATTTTGTTAAAACAGTGAACCGATTAGATAACGGTAGATTTGAAGTGTCTTTGCCATTAAAGGAGGAGCCGGAAAAGGCTCTTGGTGATTCCTACTACATTGCTAAAAAATGCTTATTAAGCCTAGAGAAAAAATTTACCCGAGATCCTGACTTAAAGGAAAATTATTGTAAGTTTATAGAGGAGTATGCTCAGTTAGGTCACTTAACTAGGATACCTAGACCTAATAGCCTAGGCTTTTATCTCCCACATCACGCTGTGATACGGACAAAGAGTACTACTACAAAATTAAGGGTAGTTTTTAATGCTAGTTCCAAATCCAGCTCTGGGAAGTCACTTAATGACATACTTATGGTAGGGCCAGTCGTACAGAATGAATTAAATTCAATTCTGTTACGATTTAGAGAGCATAAATATATTTTAACTGCGGACATAGAGAAGATGTTTAGGCAATACGATGTGGACCCAAAGCAGCGCCATCTACAATTAATTCTTTGGCGTGACGATGATACTAAGCCAATTGAAATTTTACAACTTAATACTGTAACATATGGCACAGCATCGGCCCCCTTTCTCGCCACTAGGTGCCTTATTCAGCTAGCCAACGAATGTGAGGACAAATTAATTGCAAATGTAATCAAAAATGACTTTTACGCCGATGACTTAAATACAGGCTCTGATTCTATTGATGGCTTAAAACATATTTATTCTAAAGTTACAGATGTTCTAAAATCAGCCTGTCTACCACTACGAAAGTTTCATTCAAACTGTCCAGAGTTATCGCAAAATGTAAGCGATACTACTAACCCTGTAGAATTTTCCAAAGAATCTAGTGTATTGGGGCTTAACTGGTCTCCTAAGTCTGATTCCCTCCAATTTTCGACCGATCTAAGTCCCCCTTCAGAAATTACTAAACGAACAGTCATATCCACTACTGCAAAGGTTTTTGATCCTTTAGGATTGCTGTCCCCATGTATTATCGTAGCTAAAATGCTGCTACAACAATTATGGACCTCTAAGCTTGATTGGGACGACCCTGTCCCACTAGAATTTTGTAAAAATTGGTCTAATCTTTTAAACGAATTTGAAAATTTTCCACAGATAAATATCCCAAGACGCGTTCTTTGTGACAACCCCAAGAATATAGAACTACACTGCTTCGTTGACGCCTCCCAACAGGCCTATGCCGCCTGCGTGTTCCTACGGTCCGAAAATGAAACACAAGACGTCAACGTTAGCCTATTGTGTGCCAAGACACGAGTAGCCCCATTGAAACCAACCACAATTCCCCGATTGGAATTATGTGGCCTATTATTAGGTGCTCGACTATGTGACAAAGTTTTAAATTCATTACGTTGTAAAATTACCAAAAAGGTTATATGGACTGACTCAACGGTAGTTTTAGCATGGGTCAAGACACCCCCTAGAGACTTGAAAACTTTTGTATGCAATAGGATCAACGAAATAAATGAACTTACCCCGGGATTTACGTTTCATCACGTTCCTACCGATCAAAATCCCGCTGATATGGCCTCTAGGGGTATGAGTCCTAAGCAATTGCAATCTTCTTCCCTGTGGTGGGAAGGGCCTACGTTCCTCATCGGTGATTCTTCTCTTTGGCCTAAACCAAAGCCTACCCAAACTCCCGTAAGCCTACCGGAGCTGAAGAACACTAAACAAGTAGATATCCAATGTCATAATTGTATCACCACTAATTTGATTGATTTTGAAAGATTCTCTAATTTTAGTAGACTGATAAGAACATATGCCTATGTATTAAGATTTATAAATAACTGTCGCTATACAGACAGCAAAAATATTGAACCATTAGACACAGTTGAACAAGAAAGCGCGTTGTCAATTCTTATTAAGTTTAGTCAATCAGAAAGTTTTATTGTAGAAATCAAGGCATTAGAAAACAAACAAGGCTTACCTAAGCAATCCAAGTTACTATCTCTCAATCCGTTTATTGATGAAAAGGGTATCCTAAGAGTAGGAGGTAGGATAAAAAACTCTGAATTTGAATTTAATAAGAAACATCCGATAATCCTACAATCGAAACATCACCTTACTAAATTACTCTTCAAGTATGAACACGCGGTTCGGCTCTTCCACGCCGGGCCCCAACACCTTTTGGCCTCACTACGTGAAAAATATTGGCCCATAGGAGGGAGGACACTCGCCCGCGGTACTGTCAAGAGATGTATCGTCTGTATCCGTCTACGAGGGCAGACGATACAACCACTAATGGGCAACTTACCAGCTGAAAGAACTACCTATACCTTTCCCTTTCACTCTTGTGGCGTCGACTATGCAGGCCCATTTCTAATATCCAGTAAGAAAGGCAAAGGAAACCGAATTTCAAAATGTTACTTATGTTTGTTTGTATGTCTAACTACTAAAGCAGTTCATTTAGAGATCGTCAGCGATTTAAGCACCGAAGCTTTCATTTTAAGTTTGCGCAGATTTGTTTCCAGAAGAGGCAAGCCTAGAGTCATTTTTTCTGATAATGGAACTAATTTTAAAGGCGCAAACAATGAACTAGGTAGAGTCATCCGAGCCAGTCGTGAATCCGTAGCTAATTTCGGTTGTAACGAAGGCATTAAGTTTTTGTTTATTCCTGCGTACTCACCTCACTTCGGCGGTATCTGGGAGGCCGGCGTAAAGTCAGCCAAGTCACATTTAAAGCGTATTGCCGGTAATGCTTCCCTAACGTTTGAGGAGCTTACCACCTTGTTCGCACAGATCGAAGCAATATTGAATTCCCGTCCCTTAACTCCCCTTTCATCGGATCCAACTGACCTGAATCCCCTGACTCCGGGGCACTTCTTGATTGGGCGGTCTTTAACTTCGGTACCCTCCGGCCCAGTAGACGTGAAGAGGCCTACTAGATATCAACTCATTGAGAAGCTGAGACAACACTTTTGGGAAAGGTGGCGTCGAGAGTACGTGGCAGAACTTCAACAACGTTCTAAATGGAAAGTGGACCAGGAAGGGCTTCATATAGGAGATTTATGTTTAATAAAGGAAGACAACCTGCCCCCACTCCAGTGGAGTCTCGGTCGCGTCACTCACTTGTATCCAGGAGCTGATGGAGTAGTACGAGTTGCAGACGTTCTGTCAAGAGGTGGCACAAAGAGACGAGCGGTCAACAGGCTGTGCCCGCTCATTTTGGCCCGTGAGGATGTAAACGAATCGATAACGTTACCGTCACATCACTAGCGGAGAAGCTAGCGCCGCGGCGCGGGCGCGTCGTACACTAAAAAAAACAACTCCAACAAGCACGCAACGCACACGAAGCGATTATTACTTCTCTATATTTTGTGAAACTATTGTATCTTCCGTGATTAAATAATTTAAAACAAGAGCCTACCTAATTTCAATGGAACGAGCCCGAACCCCAACAACAACAATGAGCTTATTACATGTAAACATACTAATGACACTGGTTTCATTTCAACTGGAACATCTCCGAGTAAATCTCGCAGGTGTTCCTCACTATACCGAAATATTTTAATAATAATACGTTACCTCGTTAGGTCCGAAACGTAATTATCCCATGTCAGAGTTAGCGTCATGAAAGTTACTCGTATTTCACAGTTGAAAAGCGTCTCGGTAACAAAGCGTCTCTTCAAGAACGCTCAGCTCGACGACCTCCTACAGAGTATGACATCCTGGTACACTCCGCGTAATAATGACACTTGTTTTTGTACTGCTCGAGACAAACAGAAAAACATGGTTACAGTGTTGTAACACTGAAGTAGAAGGAGCTGGATAATTAATTCTGTTTGTCTTTGCTGGAAAGTCTTAGTAAGTTTACTTGTTTGCTGCCTACAATACCAAAATATACAAGTTTCAACACAAATATAACTAACCAAGATTTTGCTATGAACAAGTACTATTACATAAATATTATTTAACTCACGCACGTCATAAGTAACCCACGCAATATACCAAATGTTCTCAAATAGTTGTTTTAAATTGTCAGTATCATTGTAAAAATAATACCAACCGAATCAGTAACACTGTTTTCTTTAATTAAATAATTCACACAGTTAATTTGAAAACATAAAGGAACAAAAGCATCCAATTATCAGGAGCTTATCAATGATTTCTATCATAATAACAGAGGCCTTTTTGTGACGAGAAAAAACAGGATCGAGGACCGAGAGGGTCCCGAGGGAGGTTTCGGAGGGAAAATTGAATTCTCTTTGAAACTAATTCTAATAGCCGCCGTGGTGCCCCGGGCAATTATTTAATATTTTAAAAAGCGTGACATAAAATATTATGCTAATCCTTAGAAAACAAGTTAAAACGAGCAGTTAGCTAATTATATACATAAGTGAAAAAAAGTATAGATACCTATTTTGTTGTCTTTATTCTAATGACTACCAGGACATCAAAGAACATAAAAAGATTGCCGTGAGATAAAAATGACAACACTAGCTGTGAAGAACACAATATTAGTAGCCACTACCTTTTTCGTTTTGTAGAAAAATAAATGTTTGCGGTCGGAGCATGGAATTAAATTTCAAAACGAAACCTGTTGCAAAACTCTGATATTGTAAAAGCGCCATCTAGTTTCACTAGCGGGAAGTTTAAAGCAAGAAAAGGTTCTGAAACCGAGGGTTCAGTTTTATAGTGAAGATTGAAACCATTTCTCAGAGTCTCTCTGCAGCGCGCTTCGTAGTATGAGGGTAAAATGATAGATGGCGCTAGTAAGAGAAAAAATTAAACAGCCTTTCTGTAAGCTCATAGGAATTTTAAATAATACAAATATGGTGAAACCGCGAGGTGTTATTTGTAATAAATATATCTTACTCACGTAAATTCAAATAAAATATACGCGTTAACACCATGACTTACCTGGAAAAAGAAAAACAAACAGATAAAAATTAATATAAATAAATTTATTTAATGATTAATTATAAACTAAGTAGTTTCATTTTTGTCATCAAAAAACTTTTTTTTAAACAAGAAGACCTTTTGTAGGAGTAAAAAAACATTCAGCCAGCGTGAGCGGTTTCTACTTTTTCCAACTTTTAGTTGGTGAGTCTTCCATTTACTATATTCCACAAAAAAAACACCGAAATCGGGTGAAAATTCAAGACATTAGATTTCTAGTCGGCGTCAATAAAAGGTTTTAAACTTATAAAGAAACCAAGATCCAAGATATTTAGCATTTCAATAAGTTAATCTAGATTTTATTAATTCAAAACTTGTTCATACATTTTTGACACAATTTGATAGTATATATTAGCTTTCTACCAAAATGTACTAAAGTCGAAGTTATGCGAATTTTCATGAAATTGTGGTCTTTAGTTACGTACTTCTCCTACCAACTACAATATATTATACATATTATATAGTCAGAGCTACGAGTAAGTATTATTGGTAACTCCCTGTAGTGTAAAACCAACACTTCGCTGTAACTAAAGTGTTACAAAATGAAAACCAATTAACGTTCTAGTCGACATGTTTTCTTACTACCTCTCCTGTTTGTCTATGTGCTCCTGGTTTAAGATGACGAATTTTAGTGAAAATAAAGACATATCATGTAAAATTGTGCCAAGACGAGACCATATGGCCCGCACTGTCAAAAAGTGCCCTTGCACATTGCTTGGCTCGGCTTGGCGGAGGTACTACTTAGCCCCCAGATTTCAATTAAGTCGTATTTGAGACTCTACGTGCTTACTCAGGTCTTTTAATAAACTATCTAACTAAAGTGTGGCCTGAAAGGACCTGGGTCTTTTTAGTGGAATATACCGTTTAGTAAAATAAATTTGTAAAAAATGTTCGATCGGAAAATTATTAATGTCCGATATTGAACAAAACGAAATTGGCAAATCATCACCAAATCAGAAACATCAGAAGATGGATGGATGAGTGAATGATTTCAATCAATCTTAAGCACAACTGAAACGTATAACAGGTAAAACACTTATTAGCACATAAACAGGCTCCTGAGAGCCAAAACTAAATTATTTATGAAGGGAAAAGGTCTGAGAGTGAGATCCTGTGAAGGCTGCCATCCAAGACCCTACTTATGTCGAGTGGTTTTGTTATATGAGGTAGAATACGTACGTATCTCTTAGGACAACGCTTTCGTATACGCTTTTATCTGAGCTTTCAAAGCTTTCTTAGAATTTATAACTCGATTTATTAAACATACGTCAAAAACATAAAGTTATAATTAATTATATGTTTGGTTATAAATACTTTTTCAAAAGAACATCTACAGACTAACATAAGAACTTGATTAATTGCTTAGTGCTAGTGTATCTTCACCAACTGTAGTCGCTTAGTTGTGTTGTGGCCGTTGATGACGTCATTAATCTTGCGACCTCGCGAGCCGTGACGTCACGCGACAAACAACAAAACACCTAGGTACCAGGAGACTACCGACGAACGAACTGGTTAACAATGAATTTGAATTTAATTTAATTCCAAATTAATCACTAAGAAATGACGTTTTATTTTTTTAATTAAAATACGTTAAGTTTTAATTTAACTGTTTATTTTTTATTCTCCCAGCGTAAGGGAAAAATAAACAAAGGAGTTTCCCTAAATGTACGTTTTTAATAAACATTGTATTATTTATCAATGTTTTTTCAGTGCAGTTAACCAGGAAAAATATATTTTCCTTTCATTAAAAAAATGGAGTGGAAATCCTCTTTAATTAAAAGAAGAAATATTAAGCTCCCTATAAAACAGGGAGAAATTCCTTTGGCAAAGCGCCATTACATTTTAATAACAAGAGATATAAAGTCAAGTTGTATTAGTTTTAGGACAGCAATAGTTTTTAACAGCGGCGCTTGTTTCAGCTAATTCAGTTTTGACTTTAAAATGCCAACAAGTAGATATCTACTAGATATAAACATGAGCAAATTTTTACGTAATAGGTATACGATATTATTTAACTCCATACAAAATATGAGACGAGTATAAGAATAATATATACGAGTATATACTCGAGTATATACTCGTATGTTATTTTCTAGAAATACATCTTATTTGGGCCGTAGGTAGGTATTTGGAACGAACTCAAGTGTCACTTTATTATTTAAGTATATGAATTAACTAGCTGCGCTTCGCGGTTTCACCCGCGGAACTCCCAATCCCGTGGGAATATCGGGATAAATTAAAATTTAAACTATCCTATCTCTCAAGTTGGATCGAACTGCACATGGTGTGCGAATTTTATTATAATCGGTTAAGTGGTTTAGGAGTCCATTGAGGACAAACATTGTGACACGAGATTTATATATATTAAGATTATAAATGTGTAGAGCAACAGTAAAAATCGAAGCAACCTGGAAAATCTTACAAAATGATTTCACTTTTTTTTGTATTTGATTGTCCGTAAGTGTACCGAGCGGTATTATCTTTACGCGTGAAGTGATCGCTTGTAGTGACGCGAGAACCGCCCGCGCCACTCCGTGTTAGCGGTTGGAACAAAGGGTGATTTCAGCTGTGAACAGCGCCCTGGTACCACGAGGCGGTACACTTTACTCTTTGATATTCATGAACGCCTGATACGTCAAACTTTCTACATCATCTAAATTAAAAAAAAAACAGAATGCGCATAACTTGCGCATTTTGCCGGCTACCAAGCCTACCTAATAATAATTGAACAAAGTATCTAGTCCATTACCATCCCATCACAATAGCTCAAGTAGTTTAGTTCTGTAGATTATCAATAGTTTTATCCAAACCGGAGGTTGTCCTTGGTTGCACTTTATAGTGTAGACAGGGATAATCGCCGGTTTAGAATCCACCCCATTGTATGCTATTATACTTGTTCTTGTAAAGGGCCTCTAAGTGTTGGCTTCGGCTCCACGCACGCCTTCCAAAGGTCCAGGGCTCCATAGCCCCGTGATACAGGACATTGAACAAAGTTTTTAAAAAATGACATCATGATAATTAAGTTACTTTCCATCAAAGGCATGTTTTATAAAAACAACCACTCGGGTAAAAGCCCGTTGATTTGATTTTTAATTGCCAGTACACCAGCTCAGAGTATAAATAAGCCATATTCCCGAGGGATAAATCAATTCCTGGATACGAAATAAACAAAAACATACAACATTTAAACTATTTATACTTAGTAAAAACGTATTAACATTGAAGATTTTGTTTTCGGAGTTTACTCGTTAAAATCGATTTTATTGAAAGCCCCCGGTATGGAGATGAGCGTTAACAAAGTTCCAAAACAACATTAAACCTTTTTAAGTTGAGCGTTACCAAAGAGTTCCAGAACACATTCAACCTTTTCCGTGTCAGTTCCAGAGTAAACTCCAGCCGCGCGGCGCGGGCGGACCTGACACGCACAATTTTTAAGGGTGAACAACTGTAATAAGTAATACCAAAAAGGGAGATGTTACTTCGGTTCAGCGAACCGGAGAATGTTCTGGGAAAGTGCCAACAAAACTCCGTTCCACAGATAAAACTATTTGCTAGATTATTATTACAGTTAATAAAACAAACATTGTATGTAGGTACTAATAATATAATTTTAAAACATTATCCGACTATATATAATGTACGTAAAGACTTTTCGCTAAGATCAAAATGTCGAATAACCTTAATTCGTAATTTATTATTTGAAACAATCCCTGAAAACTTTTGAAATCTAAATTCACTTATGGAAACGACTGACGCAATAAAGAAAACAGAAAGGTCGTTTCCGCGTCTCTAGTGAAATCCAAAGATCACCAGCGGAAAAGAAACGAGAACCAATTTCAACTTTATTACCGAGATTTTAAAGTATAATTTACTACCCTCGTAAATCAATACATTATGGAGAATGAAAATCAGAGCTTTTAGATTAGAGCGTAGTCCTGTTTTTTATGTAAATTTGAAATTGTTACCCTATAAAGAGATATTAGATACTGTAATTAAGAAATAAGGTAGGTAGGTATTCTGATTAGGGTTTACTTGTAATCTTTTTTACAGATGATGTATTTCTGTTGTCGTTATAACAACAATTATTAAACATAATTAAATTACAATATTTAAATGTCCCGGTCCACTACGCAGATGGAAAAAAAGTTGTTGGTAAATAATTTAAGGCCAGTGTGAGGCTGTAAATTTCCGTACAAAAAGCGGTAACGTTTCCCCCCCCCCCCCAAACGAAGACCGATTTTGATAATTTTTGAAAATATTCTAGATTTATTGCCTGAGATAAAAGTTATTAGTATCTGAATATCTATATTTTTGACTTAAAAACTTCATCGAGCGTTTCAATTGTTTTTTAATAGACTAAACTGAATTACCAAAAAAGAAAAACGTATTAACCTAGAATAAGATGCAGTGAATTAAATGAGACCTTTATTTCATTTTGTGAAGGAAAAAGGGGGTAAAAACGATACGGCCCGCAACATTATTTGAAAGCAAAATGAAGGCAATTACGTCCGAAGTTAAACTCTCTATCGCACGATACGGGTCATTTTTGAAAATACCTACTCGCGCCGCGTATCGAAAACTCATGATTCTCTTAAGGTAAAAGTCCGCTTATGTAAATCGAAGTACCAGGGCATCATAGGCAATCAAGAGATCTTGTCCGGGCGAACCGCAGTCGCACCATCATCGGTTACAATCTAACAACCATCCCGAAGGCATATTGTGTACAGTTCCATCCCTTTGTACGGATCACACGGCGCATGTACGCGGGAAATAGAATACAGATTGACTTATAAACTCAATTGCTCCGGACGAAGCCGATTTACCTTTGAGGCTTTCATAAAATGACAAATTGTGTAAAAAATCTCGAACATTAAAAATCTTTTAAATCCAGAATACTTCGGAAAGCATAAACATAAAGATAAAGATAAAAGGTACTTTTACAAGATATTAAAACCAGCTTTAAGCGCCAACATTTATATAGGGAGATATAAAAGTGGATCCATTAGCGATGTTTAATCACTTCTTCGGTACATACAATTTTCATAAACCAAGCGAGTTTAACCGAACGCGGACCACCAACTAAACGGTCGGCCGATACCACTCCGTCTTAAAAAACATAATAACAATCATTTGGTTATTTCATACCAAAAATCAGATCAGCCGTAATTCACTGACAAATGTCCGTTCAGAAAAACTATCTATAAATATAAAATTAAAAAGTCCTGACAGATTGAATGATATATCAACGCACAGCTCAAGTCAATGCACGTATCATTGGCATATAGATAGCTGACGCAGACGAAAATATTTTGGGAAATTCAACCCCTACGCGGGCGAAGTCGCAGGTTAAACTTAGTGTTTGAGAGATTGTAAAATTATTTATTTTATTATCTTCGGAAGGCAACAGTAAGGGGTAGTAACATATGAAAACATATGAAAAAATAATGCTTACACCATTTATAGGCAATTATAGCCTTTTTAGGGACCTGGGTGCTAATTATGTAATTTACTATACTTATGGAAGGTCACTAAAGTGTCGCCTATAAGCACCTGGAATAAATCCAACTGTCGTCGGCCAATTTACTGTATCTTAGTCTGTGGTCGCCTTAAAGACAATCGACGAGCAAAAAATGTGAGCGAGTTATTGGCTCCCTCTAATGAAATATTGATGAAGACCTTCCCTACCCTACTCTACTCGCATAAATAGAACGTTTGTTTTAAAATGGAACACCCTGTTGGAGAGCAGAGAATATAGTGAACTAGGGATTTATGTAAAAATAATATTTGTCTGGAGTTTTGGCGGCAATGAGAAAACAACAAGACGTGCTCTTTGTGCTGAGCTTGATGAAAATATTATTACTTGACATTGGCTATATCACAAGTCGTGCGGAGCCATACTTAAAGAAAAAAAATTAGATTTATTTCTGACATTGGACAGACTACAAAGTTCTCGTAACACTAACTGTAGCTGTGCTGTAGCGTTTACATTTTTGTAGACAACTTTTGCGTAGCATCGTAGCCGTAGCAAATACTACAACCGTAGGGACGCTACGAGTACTTTTCAAACCCGGAAATAGATTTCAACTCGCTATCTCTACCCGTTTCCCACAGAAAAAGGGTCGGACGGACGGACACCCGAGTGATACTATAAAGATCCCGTTTTTCCTCTTAAGCTTAAGGATATTTTTTATTCCGATATTTCCACAGGCAGACGCGGTTGAAAACGCGAGGCGCACCGAAAAGATTTTCATACCAAACTTCAGAAATAATTTAAAAAACGTTGAAACACAAGTATGCGTAATTAAAACCGCTTAGTTTTTAATTAAACCATTTTGTACGTCCTGGAATAATAATGAACGCTCAAAATGAGTAAAGTTATGTTTGATATCAAACAGAGGTTGAGTGAGACCGCGCAGACGTCGTCTTGTCGCGAGATCTTTGACTAATTACATATACAATAGGTACTGTTATTTGTCTTTTATATAACTTTTAAGGTGCACAATGTGCACATTTAGGATTGTTTACAAAATGAATTACTTTAGCCCCGCAACTAGGAGCAGGAGCCCACTAAACAAAACCGAAGATAAAAAATATTGTATTAGACCTGGCAATTTCCCCACATAATTTTACAAAGCATCTTTCGATCTTAGATAGGTTTATATATTTTATAGGATTTTAAAATGACTTTAGTAGTTATTTTTGTATGTACGGTCGGCTGTATAATTGCAGACACACTGTAGAGCTCCAAAACGGCTGTTATAAGAATGTTTTCAACACGAGCAAGATTCACCTGCTTTAGTTGAAGTCTTCTAACTCATGAATTTATCAAACAAAAATATTAAAATGGAAACATGTCATGGTAATAGTAATTTTTAACTCTACTGGGGACTGCAATTATGCAGCCTACTGTGCCTACTTTTACAGGACTAGCTTCTGTCCGCAGTTTCGCCTGCCATTTCACCCTCTTAGGGGTAGGAATTTCGAATAACTCTTTCTTAGTGAATACCTTATATTCACAAAGAACACAAACGTTGATATATCAGTCAGGACTTTGATACCGGATTTCAATTTAAGTCAGAAAGTTTAATAAGAACCAAAATATGTTGGATAGGTAACATAAAAACTGGCTAAGTAGTGTGACGTTAACAAGAACCATTAAAGCCTCAGGTAAGAGTAGCAACACGGTAACGGCGGCGGGCGGCGCGCGGCGGTGGGAGTACTCCCGTTAGATCGCTCTGACTAACGACTCTAGCTAATTAACGAACGATCACTGCTCACTCCTTATTATCTCGATACCTTGAGGCGATTCTTGCTAATCTATTGAGGTAATTGTTATGTAAACGGTGACTTAATAAGGGAGTTTTTATTTCAAGTAATTACCTTTCGTTTGCCATCTATAATTACAGTGGCATGGGCTCTGGACATGGCTACTCCATCTCACTAATACAAGTCCCAGGCACTACAGCCCCCTGTATAGCAAGGATAAAGTTGCTGGGGCTGCTGTATAAATCATACAGATTAGATGTAAAAGGCCAATAATATTATTATTTGTCTGTTAAACGTCCTGTATCACGGGGCTCATCATCATTCTTCCAGGCCGATTTCGGCCGCGGCGACCAAGTTTTTACTATTTAGCCTAGATGTGTGGCTTGATGGCTGATATACCCTATTTTATGTGTGAACGTACGCCCACAGTGGGTGCGCCCACTGTGGGTACCATTTACGTAGTGGTATGAAATGTTGGAAGGGGACCTATTCTTTAGGTTATCACGTTTGAGATCCAGCTCACGCCTCCTTTCGTTCTCAAACTCGTACACTCTATCGTGCACATGGCGCCACCACTCTGGTCGTTTCTCAGCAAGGGATTCCCAAGAGCCCGCATCTATATCGCACCGTTTCATGTGCCTCTTTTGTACATCCTTAAAGCGTAAGAACTGGCCACCACGTTTCCGTTTACCATCTTCGAGCTCGGAGTACAGGATGCGCTTGGCTGTCCTCTCATCTGCCATTCGCGTCAGGTGCCCGCACCACCGCAACTGACGCCGCATTAAATATGCCTCAATTCCACATACATTTGCCTGCCGCAGCACAGTAGTATTACGGATGCGATCTGACCATTTAATGTTCATGATCTCGCGGAGGCATTTGAGATGGAATCTGTCTAATTGCCGTATATGTCTCCGATACGGGCACCAAGTCTCCGAGGCATAAAGGATATTGGGGAGAACGACCGCCATGTACACCTTTATTTTAGTTTTAAGCTTAATGTCATGGGAGGCAAATACTTTGGCTCGCAGTTTACCGAAAGCCGCCATAGCAGCACATAACCTGCTATTTACCTCCGAATCAAGGTCGCCTTTAGCCGTTATTATGCCCCCCAAGTACTTAAACTTGTCAACTTGATTCAAAGTCTGTCCACCCACATGTAAATTTACCGGACCTTGCCCTGATGAATCCATGGCCATAACCTCGGTCTTAGAAATACTGATTTTCAGTCCGAATTTACTGCAAGTGTTATCAAGCCGGGTAATTAAATTTTGAAGTCCTTCAGGAGTCTCCGCAACGAAGCACAGGTCATCAGCGTACATTAACTCCGTGACGAGATCGTATGCCACTTTGGTATGAGCCCTTAGCCTGGCAAGGTTAAAAAGCTTGCCATCTGTGCGGTACCGTATACGTATACCCTCTGAATTATCCTTTAGGGTCTCCTTCACGACAACAGAAAAATAGAGAGCAAAGAGCGTAGGGGCAAGAACACAACCCTGTTTGACACCACAGGATACCTGAAACAGGTCTGTTTGCTCCCCATTTACTGCCACACAGCAGTTCATATCATCATGAAGAATACAGATCAGCCTTATAAATTTACCAGTACAGCCCAGCTTTGATAAAACAATCCAAAGAGCTTCGCGAGGCACACAATCGAACGCCTTCTCCAGGTCAATAAAACATAGAAAAAGCGGTCGACTCTGTTCTCTGCTTTTCTCCTGCAACTGCCGCAGCGAGAATATAGGTTCACTGGTACCTCTGTTCGGCGTAAAACCATATTGGGTCTCAGGCAAGATGTTCTCCGATAGCTCCATGAGGCGGTTAAGGAGAACCCTAGCAAACATCTTACCTGGGGTTGACAAGAGAGATATACCTCTATAGGAGTTGCAGTCTGACCGGCATCCTTTATTTTTGTATAGGGAGCAGATACAAGAAATTTTAAACTCGGATGGAACCACCTCCCTGTCCCACATATCGACAAAAAACTGCCAGATTTTCTCATGCAGGTCATCCCCACCGTACTTTAAGAGTTCACCTGGAATGTCATCAACACCAACCGCCTTTTTGTTCTTTTGGGCCTTGATGGCATCTCGAACCTCCTGGAGAGTAAGGGGACCATCAAAATTGTCGACCTGTGGGCACTGGGGTAGCGATCTTAATGAGTCGAGATCAGCTGCACGATCTATGTTAAGTAAGCTTTCGTAGTGTTCTGCCCAACGACTTAGGATTTCATTCTGGTGATGCAAAAGGGTACCGTTGGAAGATTTAAGGGGCATATTTACTCTAGGTGGGTTACCTACCAGCTGTTTGACTTCATTGAAAAAATCACCCAACCGACCAGTGTCCGCTAGCCGTTGTATGTATTCGGCTTTCTCCTGCCACCAAATATCTTTTACATTCCGAGTTTTTTTCCGTAATTCTGCTGCACTCTTTCGAACATCATCAGCCACAACCAATTGATTCGGCCTACGGAGGAGTAGGCGATGATTAGCTAAAGCTTCTGTTAACACCCTGTCATTGTCACCAAACCAGTCAAAGCTACGCCGCGGCCTGGGCCCTAGAGTTTCAGCTGCCTTGGTAAGTAAGTTTGATGTAAGGTGATTCCAACGCTGCTGCAAATCATCACCTTGGATAGTAGTACCGTCGTCATAATTATTGATACTGGCTCTGTACTGGGCCAACACCTCAGGAACCTCCAGTTTCCTCAAGTCCAAGCCACAAGGGTTCGCTTTGCCAATTCTTCGCCGAGGTTTGAGGCGCAAACGCATTTTTGTTACAACCAGCCGATGATCAGACCAGCAATCCGCACCACGCATTACTCTAGTAATTTTGACTTCCGAGATGTTTTCTTGCCGGACTATGGCATAGTCAATTAAATGCCAATGTTTCGATCTCGGGTGCATCCAGGTGTTTTTATACTTAGCGGGAAGTCTGAACATAGTGTTCGTAATTGACAGTTGGAATTGAGAACAGAGGCCCAACAATAACTGCCCACTGCTGTTCATATTTCCAACACCATGGCGCCCCAGCACCCGCGGCCAAGCTTCGAAGTCGCGACCCACTCTTGCATTGAAGTCACCCAGTAACAAGATTTTTTCGCCAGATCGGACACTGTTCAGTATTTGGGACAACTCTTCGTAGAATTGGTCTTTTATGTCATCACTTTTGTCAAGCGTAGGTGAATACACACTAATGACATTTAAAAATTTATCATTGTCAAGATGTAATCTTAATGACATGGCTCGATCAGAAACCCCAACTGGATGTTCTACCATCTTAGAGGCTATCTTGGTCTTTACTGCAAAACCTACTCCCGATCTTCTAGGTTCAGAAGCTGGTGTGCCCTTCCAGTAGAATGTGTAACCGCCCAGCTGTTCAACGAGCTGTCCCTCATCAGCTAGATGGGTTTCACTTAAAGCAGCTATATCCACATCGTAGCGCCCGAGCTCACGAGCCACAATTGCAGTTTTACGTTCTGGGCATAAATTGCTGGGTCTGTCAAGCAAAGTACGTACGTTCCAAGTTCCGAAAATCATGTTCTTATTAATGGTTTTTTGATTCTTTCTTTTTGTTTTGCGACCACAAGGAACTGGGATGCACAGGCAGCTGTGGTTACTACCCCCCAATGTTTATTGGAGTGAACATTTGTTTGGGACACCTTTTCTAGTCCCCTCCCCGGCTGGGCGGGGAGAGCAGTGTCTCTCTAAATAGAGCTGCTCTGTCACAGAGGGTGCTGCCGAGCTGCACTGTCACTCCAATGCAGTGCTCGAGCGACCACTCTCCCCCTGCCGCCTATGTGCAGACTTCAGACAGAGTCCGACACGCACCAGTGCCAAACCCCTCTACCTCCGTCCATCGCCATAGGTCTTTTTAAAACTCGTAGTCCAGTAACAAAGCTTGGTCAAAATGCGCAGGATATATTTAGTTGCAAAAATGTACGCGCAGAACATAGTTGCACCCTCTCGTCCACTTTCTCCCTGACCCGATGGAGCGGAAACCGCTACGACCGGAGGATAGGCGGATGCAGTGATCTGACTAACGATACTAAATCCCCTATCGTCGCCTTTAGTTTGTAATTTATTTAAATTTGTAATTTATATGGATCAAGATATCTGAAATAAATGAATTTTAATTTAATTTAATTTAATTAGGCATTCACACGACTACCTAAGTGTTTTGCCATCGAGTGATGGACTGCTGAGAGCCAAAACACGAAACCGGGGGGTTGCCGGTAAGACTCAGGTGATGTTGTATCTGAATCCTCCCTCTCCAGGTTTAGCCCACGAGCCGACGTGGTTTCCAGGGTGTGGCACTTGGAGCCACTGGAGAGGAATGTGAGCTGTCGACGAATATTAACTGCAGCCCCGACCCCTTTGCAGGTCGGCTGTCGAGGCTCTCGCAGACAACTCACTACACCCCAATCCCAATCCCCATCACGGGGCTATGGAGCCCCGGACCTTTGGAAGGCGTGCGTGGAGCCGAAGCCAACACGTAGAGGCCCTTTACAATAACAAGTATAATAGCAAACAATGGGGTGGACTCTAAACCAGCGATTATCCCTGTCAACACTATAAAGTGCTACCAAGGACAACATCCGGTTTGGATAAAACTACTGATAATCTACAGGACTAAACTACTTGAGCCATTGTGATGCAATGGTAGTGGACTAGATACTGGGGAACTATGGATACTATGGCGCCTGCCGTAACAATGTCCAATAAACACGTAAAAATGGAAGGCGGAGACTCGCCAACTCTCAACTATTATAATTATAAAATTCAATGTGACATATCAACGCACTGCTTAAACCAATGCGACGGCTCGGGCTAGAATTTGGTGCACAGATAGTTATTATGACGTAATCTTCCATTAAGATTTTGAAAAATTTAACATCTATACAGGGTTATTGGAAATTAATTGACACGGCGTTAAGGGCTTCTTCTGTGCACCTTAACGATCAACTTTTTAATTTCCAATAACCCTGTATAGGCGGATGAAATCGCGGTTAAAAGCTAGTTATAGTTGGATTCTAGCCTTTATGTTTCACAGGAAATACTCAATATGTTACGTTTGATCGAGTACGTAAACAACTTGTGTTGTGATGAGCTCTCTGTTACTTACACGTTAATAAACGAATATCCTATCATACTAATAACTACTTTCCACTATCCTACTAAAATTATAAATGTGAAATTTGTGTGTAAGTATGTTTGTTAGGTACCCCTTCTCGCAAAAACTACTGAATCGATTGCGATGAAACTCGGTATGTGGATAGTTGGAGACCATTTTTTTTTAACGTCTGGAAATGTACCTTCCGCATGCCCGCCAGCCCAGGGAGGTTGACGGGTTATGTCGGGCTCGCACCGACTAAAACCAGACGGGGTTCCTCCAGTTGCCATATTGTCAGTGTGTGATACCTGCGCCTGCGTTAGCATTGAACCACACACCGACCGACGGCCAGTCCTCTCGGACAACTCTTCCAGAGGTTGCGACGTGACCTCATCGTCTTGAGCGACGTTAGTTATTGTAAATATTATATTATTAGGATAGTTAGAGCCTGGATTAACGAATAGGCTACTTTTTAACTGAGACTTACGCGGATGAAACCGCGGGGCGCAGATAGTTTATAATTATTAACATTTTCACAAGAAAATGATACAAATCTTGTAAGTTTTGATAAACATGGGCCAGTATTCATACACAGTGTTATTATTTGAGTCTACTGTATCGTCCAGTCAGACGGTGTAGTAAGTTAAGTAGTAGTAGTATAGTTGTTGAGCACAAAACCACGAATTTCCCAAAAGTTTTTTATTAAGTAAGTAAAGTAGAGGCGGGTCGCTTGTGACGTGTTCGCGGTATGTTTTTGTACTAAAGTAAATTGCTGATACTTATTTTATTGTAAGGTGTACGGTGTGTAACCGTACATCTACATTATAACTGATCGCCATCCAATCAATACAATTAAAAACCAACAATGAAAGAGCGTCGAACACCGAATACTCGTATATTAAACAATTTGTCCAGAAAACGTTCGAAGGGTAATGGAGTCGTTCAGGAGATGTAATCAGAGAAGGGTCCTGGAGATAATAACGGCCATAGAATAATAAGTGATACGTTTTACCTTTATTTACGATTTTATTCTACTTTGACTTACACTACTAAACCCAGTATCGATAATATCATCATTTTTTTTATTTAAAAGTTTTTTTACTGAGATACTATTTATACAAAGAAATCGTTTTTAGCTTATTATTAAGGCCACTCACTTATGGCTTTGGCTCACGCTAATTGTCAAATATCTGATGCCTCGTCTACGGAAAATTCGTCTAAAACAATTCGACTAAAACAATTCGTCTAAAAAACAATTTTACTAATAACAATTCGACTAATAACAATTCGTCTAAAACAATTCGTCTAAAACAATTCATCTAAAACAATTCGACTAATAACAATTCGTCTAAAACAATTCGTCTAAAACAATTCGACTAATAACAATCGTCTAAAAATATTACCATTCCCGATTACACTTGGGTTTCAAAAATGGAGGTATACTGACGTGGGTATGTAGGACGCAGCTGCAGTGGAGTTAAGAGAAAGATATAAAGACCCATCTGGAAAAACCCCTACCCAGAACCGACATGGATAGGTTAGGTTTATGTTAGAACTGCGACCACAACGCACGAGCCGAGCGATCGAAGCGAGCGGTGCCGCGGCAGCGGCCGGCGAGTGCTATAAACGAATTCTACCCATTTTACTTGAATATTAACTCCACTGCAGCTGCGTCCAACATATCCGCTACTCAGCATAACTCCATTACCGAATCTTAACTCACTTCGAACTTAATGTTTTAGACGAATTGTTATTAGTCGAATTGTTTTTAGACGAATTGTTTTAGATGAATTGTTTTAGACGAATTGTTTTAGACGAATTGTTTTAGACGAATTGTTATTAGTCGAATTGTTTTTTAGACGAATTGTTTTAGATGAATTGTTTTTAGACGAATTGTTTTAGATGAATTGTTTTAGACGAATTGTTTTAGACGAATTGTTTTAGACGAATTGTTATTAGTCGAATTGTTTTTTAGACGAATTGTTTTAGATGAATTGTTTTTAGACGAATTGTTTTAGATGAATTGTTTTAGACGAATTGTGTTAGACGAATTGTTATTAGTCGAATTGTTTTTAGACGAATTGTTTTAGACGAATTGTTTTAGACGAATTGTTATTAGTCGAATTGTTTTTAGACGAATTGTTTTAGACGAATTGTTTTAGACGAATTGTTATTAGTCGAATTGTTTTTTAGACGAATTGTTTTAGATTAATTGTTTTAGACGAATTGTTTTAGACGAATTTTTCGCAAATCCTGATGCCTATAACTATAATTAATAATATCCAAAAAAAATGCTACAAAACCTTGTCATTTTGTTTATATACAAAATCTTATAAACGTGCTTGTGTTTAAAGACAAAGTAAATTATGTTTACGTACAATCTACAAGTAAACAGTTATTCTTAACATATCGCTTTTCTTCCACTTTATGTTACGTTTCAAGGACTTACAAAAGAATTATTCTATTCAAACACAATACCGTAAAAAGGTTTCAACAGAGTAAATTACCATGAGCGTTATAAACAGACTTTAAGATACCGTTTCTATACAATATCTGAGCTTTGTTATCCCGTGCGTGTCAAAGTATACAAGTACAAGCCTATCCCTGCAGCCTCAACACGCCGTGACTCCCGGATTTTCGGTTAACTTGAATCCATTTACATCGAGATGACATGTATCTTTACGTCCTGTTCCAACACCAGCGTCTTCCGCCTGCTTTGATCCCAATCCGTCGATCCGTTTGAACGTGAAGAGGGGAACAAACAAATCGACTCGCATTTATAATTAGTGGGGATCACTCGTAAGCGTAACGTAGTCAGTACTCAGTACCACATGAGTAAATAATACAACCAGAGACTAATGTGTCATACAAGGCTCTCTGACAAGTCCACTACTACAAGCTTGACGCGCGTGTGTGCCTGAGCACTGGCGGCACATCACGTACGGAGAGAAACCGGTCTTTACTGGCTCGGCCAGTGCCCAAGTTCAGGGCTGTCACACTCGCATGCGAGCGGTAAACATCACGCGTCGCATGTTTGTTTCATATTGTTTAATAATATATAGTGTTATTAATTTGATCTTAAGTAGGGAGGGAGTGAGTGTGGACCATTCTTGTGTTATGGTGACGAGTGACGAAATAGAAGACTTCAATAATTTTCTTTCTTTCGAAGGAAGGGTGGGAACGATTGAGTGAGTGAGTGAGCGTGTGCTCCAGTCTAAGCAACTAGGCTTGTGTTATAGTGACTAGACGCGACAGATATAATAGTTATAAATATTAAATATGTACCTTTACTGGGTGGGAATTGAGTGTGTGAGTGCCCCAACCTAAGCGGCTAGGCTTGTGCTATCGTGACCAGACCACGGATAGAAGATTTTCTTTTATAGAGAGGGAGGGAGGAAGAATGGAAACGATTTTGTGAGTGAGTGCTCCAGTCTAAGCAACTAGGCTTGTGTTATAGTGACTAGACACGACGGAAAGCATAGTTATATGTATGTATAACATACTACTTGTGAATTCTAGTATGTCAACGTTTATCTATTTAACGTTCGATTCTGTGACATCAAAGTTTCCCGGTAATCCATAAAAAAATCTGATTTAGGTATTATGTTCATCATTCATTTATTTATCTACTAGCTGCACGCGGTTTTACTCGCGTAAGTCTCGATCCCGTGGAAATATCAAAATAAAAAGTAGCCTTCTAGAAAAATGGACTGACCAACACAAAAATATTTTTTCAATTCGAACCAGTAGTTCCTGAGTTCAAACAAACAAACAAACTCTTCAGCTTTATAATATTAGTAAGTATAGATTAATCATTAATTCAGATTACATTGTTACCGCGTTAAAATAAACGCCCATAATAAAAGACACTGATACTTAGTTTACACATTTTTTTTGGAGCGAAGTTCCTTATCTCGCGTTGCGAAAAAAGAGACGGAAAAAATTAAGATCAAAAGATTTAACGACACGTTTTGCATAGAAAGCAAGCCAGTTATTTTCGTTTCGTCTTTCTATTTCGCATTGAACAGTGTGGTGTCGCGACGATTATTTACAAAAAAAAAAGTAGATATAAAAAAATATAAAAAACGAAAAACTTTAATTTATTACAACTCCTTAACTA
The DNA here is from genome assembly GCA_907269075.1 of Idaea aversata. NCBI lineage: Eukaryota > Metazoa > Arthropoda > Insecta > Lepidoptera > Geometridae > Idaea > Idaea aversata. The sequence continues at coordinate 12,714,723 of OU026103.1, forward strand.
ATTGATCGAAAGGAACTTCGTTCTATCCGGGTGTGCCTTGACACCTCTCAAGTTTTTTTTATTTAATATAATTCACCTGTGCCAACCCTACATGATTACGTCACAATTACGTATTCATTTTGACAGCTCCGAACAACCTTAGTCTCTGGTCATCTCTACTCATGTGCTCAGTACATCGTCACGTAATCGCAGTTACATTGACAGATTGCTGTGACACTCTCTCATCACACTTGTAACAACCGCCTCACTACGAGAAACGTTCCAAAATACGCTTCATTAAAACCATTGTCTTATAATAAGTAAGTTTCTTTCTATAAATGCCCCCCCCGCCTCCGTCTACGTGAAACAAATCTTTTTTAAATTAAATTCACGTCTTAATTTCTTTTAAGAACTTTTACACAATAAGTCCTTGATTTCAAATTAAAATGTGCTTCGGAAAGATAATTTTAATTAACTTTGAAACTTACTCGGTTGATATTAATGGCTGTAGGTAGATAAGTACGTACAGACGTCTTCAAATGACCTAATTTTCTACTTGAAATGCGTTCGATCCGTGGTATTATGTGGTTTGGGATCGTGAAATCTTGAACTCGTCTGTATTTTGTTCGGTTCAATAATCCTTGATTGACAAACTTAAATTAAGTTCATATTGTGGAATGAAGTTAGATCGATCTGACTTCGACAACTTTTGTTCTTGATCTACATTAAACAACCAACAAGGCATGGGTAATTGCGTTACTACGAACTCAATTAAATCAATTAGATGGGTATTTATATATTTCAGCCACTTCAACAAAACATTTTAGATCTAAATGACCGATTTTGCGAAATCGACTAAGTCAGTTAGGAGAAACACTTTTTGAACATAATTAGACTTATTGTGGTTGTTTAAGTTGGAAATAATGTTCTTCACAAACAATCACCGAGGAGATGGATACATTTTAATACTAATTAAGTATTATTGCAAACAATCGAGTTTATTTTTCAAGTTTCTATTACAAAAAAGGCATTTAACAACACATTTGCAATTTGTTCGTCGGATATCGCTTGGATCGCACGACTGGTCATGCAAATTGGCGTCATCAATGGTTAAAAATACCAGGATATTATAACCATAAAGAAGTGATTGCAGTTGCTCCTTAGCCGCCCTTAACGATTACCCCAGTTAGATATCAGCATCACTCCTTCACTCGACACGACAACTTGACATCCGCCTAATGGCGAACGCCAAAACAATTAGCCAAACTCTGCCACGCAAAACACCATTTAAACACCCTATAATACAGTTAATTTCACAAGTGAACGAAATTTTGTGGCAAATTCTCGGACCTCGTTCAATTAATTATTTACAATTTAATTCATTTTAAGCCACTTCAAAAAAAAATTAACCATCAAATATATAATTACATTCGAAGATCTTTTTCTTGCCGTCTTCGTTGTAGTTTCTTTTTTTATAATATGTGAAGGACAATGTTTAACCTTTCTCCTATCTCAGCCGATGGTGAGTGTCGATGCGTCTCTAAAAGATACCTCTTCTCTTGTAACATGAAAGCCCCCTAATTGTACACGTCAGGAAACACAGACTCAGACAATAGATTCAATTCCCTCGCAATATGAATATTACAAATATACTACACAGAATATATTATATGGATGCGTTTTACCACAGGTGGGTCGCCCAACTCGGTCCGAGTATCAAAGTCACCGTATGAAAGTGAAAATCCAAACGTTATGAAGGTATCCAGTAAGTTTCATGTTGAATAATTTACGACACTCGCTTGCGATTCCAGAGTTCTCCAGCGGCAGCGCCTCGTGCGATGTTACATTACTATGGTTGCCGAGAGTGAGCTATTTCTTATTTTTAGCCAAAAGTCAACATTGGAAATATCTCCAACAAACATTTTTTTAACATTGTTATCAAAGAATAAGTATATATTATTATAAGTTTTATGCTAAAAAATATTTGCTCTAGTGTCATTATTTAGGGAGGAAACAGTCGACTATGTTTGTATGGATAGAGAGCCGGTACCCTGTACTCTTAACCATCTGCTATAACGCATCTTAATTTATTTTTATTTTAAAAACATTTTTGATTTTATGTCCCCTAGAGGGCGCCATGAACCATATTAATTGTGTATTGTGACGTTACACACAGCCTATAACCGGCGGACGACCAAGCCGCTTCTAACGATACTTTTTGGTCAAATTATGATAAGTAGTTTAGAAGTTATACGGGAAAAGATGAACACACAACAAGTTAAAAACTTAACCTTCCTTTTGATTTTGCCGTAGTCTAGTCGGGTAATAAAAAAAAACATGTTTCCCGTAGTATTAGCAGCCCTATAGGTTGTAGAAATAATTTATGCTAACATCGGCTCGGGCCGCGGTCGTTGGTTTTGTTTCTCTCGATAGAAGTAGGTGGAGTAAGTTTCCTTGAAGTTCCTTCTCAGTTCGACCCGCATCGGTTACAGAGAAATAGTTTAAACTAACACTAGGAGTTCGATAAGTAAACTTAAAGTTTACAAATAAAGTAGCCAAAATCGATTAGTTACTACAACTACAATGAAAATGTTGAAATAATTCAAAGTGTTTCAGGAAGTTAGGAAATTTTCAAGGCACAAACACGAGCATAACCTTAGACTCCCACACAAAACTCCGAATGCGAATCATATAGCAAAATATATATCATTTATGGACTCCCACACAACACTGAAGTTTTGCGATGCGATACTTACTTATTACACAGTTAAGTGGGACCTTTCACATTTGGTTGATTTTGCAAAAAGTAATCTATATATATGTATATAAAAGAGAAAATCACTGACTGACTGACTTACTCATCACGATATCTCAGAAACTACAAGTGCTAGGAGTCTCAAATTTTGCAAAATTTTCCTTTTATGACGTAGGTGCTCACTAAAACGGGATTTTCCGAAATTCTATCCCCAAGGGAGTGAAAAAGGGGGGCAAAGTTTGTATGGGACAACGTGATTCCTTGGTCCAATCTACTTCAAATTTTGCATAAACAGTCTTTAACAAAATTAATGGAACACGTGTTTCATATTTTATTGAAATTCATCCCCTAACGGGGTTATACCTATTATACCAATAGAATCTTGCTGATAGTTGTTGTAAGATAATTCCTAATCTTAAGGAAATCGAAATATTGGAGATGTTGTGTGGTTCTTGTAATATTTCCTACGTAACTCCTGGTACATTCATTCGGCTGTTGTTGATCCTCTCGACATGTCACACACTCACTCCACTCCCTTATAGTCTTGTCGAACTCAACTTCATTACGTAAATATTGATTTTTATTAAAACCTGGTTACAGTTTTTCAAGGAAAGTTAACTCGTTACAGATAGGAGAGTTTATTAAATTGTCATCTGTATGTTCGTTCCCTTTAGTTACAAAATATTCTAGTACGTAAAATGTATAGTAATATAATGAAGCTGAAGAGTTTGTTTGGTTGTTTGTTTGTACGCGCAGATCCCTAATTATTTCTGCATTTAATAGCCCAATTCTTCTGGACGGTTATAGGTTTTTTATTTCGATATTCCCACGGGATCAAAACATGCACGAGTGAAATCGCAGAACGCTGTTAATAAAAGGTCCAAGTAAGTATGTGTAGTATTTTAAGACCGTGTTTTAAGACTGTGTTTAAAATGAACCCCTAAAACCTTTTCACATATTTGTGATGTAAGGGTTATAATAGCCGCATATTTGCCTAAATTGAAAATTGCCGTAAAATCAAAGTCAAAAAGATTTTGTAGTGTCGACACATAACATTACAGGAAAGAAGTATTTGAGGCATTATGTTTAAATATCCCAACAGATTCTTTGAGAATCAACCATAGCTAATGAAGCTTAACATATAGGTACAAAGGAGACGTTCCCTTCTTATGGCAGGTAGATGCTGTTACGTACGTTAGATATCAGGAGCATAAAAATCCGTAATATTTAGTAGCTATTGGCGAAAGTTAACTTTTATGTTTGTTGTTGTAAAAGACTACACCGATTTCGGCCCAATTCGGCAATCGCTAAACCTTTTTTCCCTGCAATATTGAACTTTGGGTTTAACTAATCAACAATAGGTCACACATGGTCTCTTTGGAGTTGTAGGGGATTGGACATACACTACTTTATAACTCGATATTTTGTACGGGAACGAGCCCCAAATGGAATCTATTAAAATAACCAACAGATTTCAAAGCTTTGAAATGATAAGGTAGCCGTATGCCTTCAGGATCACTATGTTGAATTGCTATCATGTTGAATTATACACATCCCGTACTTGCATTGCATCCACACGCTTGTTTTGACTCGCTCATTTCGGTTTCAGACTTCGCTTTAGTTCATTTGACGTTAATTCGCCAACGATTTAACTGAATTTAGTTCTTATGTTATGGGGCCATCGCTTTATAGAAAACACTAGCTGTTGCCCGCGACTTCGTTCCCGATGTGGTTTTGGTTTATATAGAATGCCTAGCATTTTCCCGCATAGATACTATTTAACGTTCGGTGTAAGTTATAATAACAAAATAGATACATTGTTTTTAAGCTATATTTTTTGATTGATTTGGCAAAGGCACTTATGTAGGTAAGTAATATTTATATTTATTTATTTCACTCAAATAGAACATAATACACAACAATATAATAAGCTAAAACTAAGTTCAATTCATATTCGCACAAAACTTTCAACATCTTTGTCTTCCTCATCATCTCATCTTTGGTTTTCTTGTAAATGAAAGTAAAAAAGAATTATTAACTAACCGTTGTCCCTCTATCCATATTTTTGTATTCATAATATAAGAGGTTATAGTATTTATAAACACCAACATCATGCAAAAAAAATCTATTTTGGTGCAAATAAAATTTTGTTTTTTATTTTCAAATATTATTAATGATTAAATATGAAAGGCCAATTGGACAGAACAGATACTTATACATAAAATAACGTCCTTACCTATTGATAGCGGGCATTACGTTGAACAAAAAATGCTTTCACACCAAACATCTAAAACGTCTCGGAAACGGGGTATTTGAAGGAACGTGATGTCCTATGATTTTACAAAAGTGCACGATGCCCTTAGAGACCTATACCTATCGATATCGGACATCGAAGAAAACAAATAAGGCCTTCACACCAAACTTCTAAAGAATACAGGGTTTTTGAAGAAACGTGATGTTCCATGATTTTCCAAAAGTGCGCGGTGACTTTATGCCAATAATAATTGTGTAAAATTACGGTATGCCTAGGGTTATTTTATTATGCTAAAACGTTTATGCCAAACTACAAAAGGACATTTTGTTTATGCCAAAAGTGTGGTTCCCATCTAAAACCTCTAAGCCAACCTCCAACTACTAAAGCGTCTGGGAAATGGAATATTTAAAGAAAAATGATGTCCTATGATTTTTCAAAAGTGTGCGGTTCACTTTGAGACCCATACCCACCTAAATGAACAAAAAATGCCCTCATACAAAACCTATAAAGCGTAAGGGCATTATTTATCCATCGGGTCTAAAATCACAGCGCAAAAAACATAACACTGCCACGCTCCCATACTGAATGTCCGGACCCTTTTTGCAATTTTCTGAATTCTAGACCAAATTTCCCAGATTTTCTTAATTAGGTAGCTAGGGCTACATAATTTTGGGGATAACAAAATAAAAAATAGCTGTGACATACGGCAGACAGACAGACATGACGAATCTATAAGGGTTCCGTTTTTTGCCATTTGGCTACGGAACCCTAAAAATTGATTTTTACAAACATACCTTATCTATTATTCACTTCAAAAACTTCAAAAAAGGAGGAGGTTCTCAATTCGTCGCGTATATTTTTTTATGTATAATTGACCGAACGAGCGAAGCGAGAGAGGTCTAGTGTTGAGAAGGGTCGGTCGCTCGTATGTTTGTATGTTTGTATGTTTGTTCGACGATAACTTGAGTACCGTTGCTCTGATCTTCATGATTTTTGGTATACAAGTAGTTGAGGTCCATAGAATTTTTAAGTTCGAACATGAGCAGGATCGGTCAGGGGGTTACGGAGATAGGGGTCCAAAAGGGGATCTACCTATATGGCACATAAACTATACTGCAAATATACCCGAGTGGGGTATCAAATGAAAGGGCGTAACTTCGGTGACAATAATATGGTACCATGGAACTGATCTGATGATAGAGCTGGAGGGAATCTGCAGGAATTATCTCATTATCCATACTTCATAGTTCATACATTCAAACTACTCGTCAAGAATCGCCTTGACGAGTAGTTTGTCTTTCAATGGTAACCAGGGTCTGATGATGGAACTGGAAGGTGGTCATAGGAACTTCGCAATGAAACGACACAACCCCATCGAGTTTGGGCTCGTTAGAATCGTCTTGACGAGTAGTTTATCTTTCAATGGTGACCAGGGTCTGATGATGGAACTGGAAGGTTGTCATAGGAACTTCGCAATGAAACGACACAACCTCATCGAGTTTGGGCTCGTTAGAATCGTCTTGACGAGTAGTTTGTCTTTGAATGGTGACCAGGGTCTGATGATGGAACTGGAAGGTGGTCATAGGAACTTCGCAATGAAACGACAGAACCCCATCGAGTTTGGGCTCGTTAGAATCGTCTTGACGAGTAGTTTGTCTTTCAATGGTGACCAGGGTCTGATGATGGAACTGGAAGGTGGTCATAGGAACTTCGCAATAAAACGACAGAACCCCATCGAGTTTGGGCTGGTTAGAATCGCCTTGACGGGTAGTTTGTCTTTCAATGGTAACCAGGGTCTGATGATGGAACTGGAAGGTGGTCATAGGAACTTCGCAATGAAACGACACAACCTCATCGAGTTTGGGCTCGTTAGAATCGTCTTGACGAGTAGTTTGTCTTTCAATGGTGACTAGGGTCTGATGATGGAACTGGAAGGTTGTCATAGGAACTTCGCAATGAAACGACACAACCCCATCGAGTTTGGGCTCGTTAGAATCGTCTTGACGAGTAGTTTGTCTTTCAATGGTGACCAGGGTCTGATGATGGAACTGGAAGGTGGTCATAGGAACTTCGCAATGAAACGACACAACCTCATCGAGTTTAGGCTCGTTAGAATCGTCTTGACGAGTAGTTTGTCTTTCAATAGTAACCAGGGTCCGATCTAACATATTAAGTTATCAAAGACCAAAAAGTATAAAATAAATTAATAGAATAAAAAACTAAAAAAAACACGCTTTAATAAAAAAAAGTCCAACTAAAAAATAGAAAATAAAATCTAATAAATTTGGATTAAGAATATTGTACTTAAATAGTAAGCGTGTTACATTGTGATTGCAAAAGAAAAATAACGAAGGTGTAGCATCACAAATTCACAATGTAACACGCTTACTATTTACAATATTCTTAATCCAAATTTATTTAAATTTAAAATTTATAGAAATTTATTACTTTGCCCCAAATCGTCCGAACTCTCTTTGCTTCATTTCCTATAATTATTTATTTCATAATCATGGGCTGTTTTACAATAATAGTGGTGGATAGTATTAAATAGTAGGAATGTTCGGTTCTAGCCGATCTAGAGACTCTGATAATTATAAAATTTGTGACTAATTTTTTTATAATTTTTATTGACTTGTTATATTTTAGTTTAGGGACTTATTACAGGACATATTGGCCTCAAACTTCTCTAATATATTCTCGTTCTCGAGCTTGTCTTCTCGTTTCCTCTTACGTAACATTATGATAAGTAGATACATAAGGAAGGAAGGAAAGGAATTACTATCTTCTGGATATTATGTTGGACACATTCAAAATGTCTTGAGTAAAAATAAAGAGTCAACGGATGTCCAGGGTGTGATGATTGAGCTGGCCTATGCTTTTAGAACTTAACAACAACAACAACAAGTTATGCCTATCGTGTTTGGATTCTCTAAATCATCCAATGTCAGATAATAGCGATACTAGGCACCTATCATTCAAATAAGATAGACCTGTCGTATTTGGAGTCTTTCGTCGTTATATTATACATTTTAGTACTTTACGCTGAAATATAATAAACGCTGAAAAAAACTCGTGAGGTCTCAGTTCGGGGCGAACTACTAGTTATGTATAATTTTCGCCGATAACTTACTCGAAAACGCTTGAACCGATTTGGAAAATTCTTTTTAGGGTTTCGTACCTCAAAAGGTAACAAAGAAACCCTTATAATATCACTTTCTTGTCTGTCTGTCTGTCTGTCTGTCTGTCCGTGTGTCACCACCGATTATCTCAGGAACGGTTGGACTTAGCAAGTTGAAATTACTGAAGTCTATGGTCCCTATTATGTGTATAAAAATCAAGGTGTATAAAAACTAATGTACGGAACCTTCGGCGCGTGAGTACGACTCGCACTTGGCCGGTTTTTTTTATTTTGTTTTTATTTTCTAAGGTGTCCGCGACTTGAACTCATAATTCAAACTATTTAAATAAATTAGTTGAGCGCGATATAAGTGTAACATCGAGTAGGTCTTCGCTATAGGAGATCCGTAATTTTATGTAGTAGTACCTCTTTGTACTAACCTCATTTTCAGTTTCACGTAGGTAGTAGATATATGCAAACTATTTGGTTTTATGACAACTGTCATCTTGAGCGGAGGCATGTACCTGTACGCCTAGTATGACTTGTTGAAGCACTCGAAAATAAGGAACCCTTATAAGGTCACTCTCTTGTCTGTCTGTCTGTCTGTCTGTCTGTCTGTCTGTCTGTCTGTCTGTCAGTGTGTCACTACCGATATTCTCAGAGACGGGTGGATCTAGTAAGTTGATTTTTAGGAAGTTTCATAGTAAATACTCAATATAGTATGTTTGATCGAATGCGTAAAAAAGTAGTGCTAAGCGTACTGTTCCTTTTTGACGTTTGATTACGTTTTACACGGAAAAATATTTCGATTTCACATTTTTTAAATGTTTTTTTATCAAATATCATAATTATTGTATTAAAGTTAAATTGAAAAATACCCTAAATGTTAATCTGGTATTTTCTGAACATATTGGTGTGGACCTCGTTGAAATCTGTTCTTTAGTTTATGAGATTACCTGGTTCAAACAAACAGACAAACAGACAAACAAAAATTCTAAAAACTACCCTATCGTGTTCAGCTAACGATTCTAAGACGACCTGTGTATTTTTTTTCTGGATATTTTACAATTACAGATTTTTTTATGTCTACAGATTTATTATATGTATAGATTACATTAGTGAGTTTGTATGAAACTTGTTTTTTTAGTCTATGTATAGACAGATAGATGTAAACACCATTTTGCCCAATTGCCCGGTTGGCACAATGGTCACCATGCCGGACTGCCAAACACAGGGTTGCGGGTTCGATTCCCGCCTCAGACAAGTATTTATGCTAAGATATTTGTCTGTGGTCTGGTTGTTTCTATGTATTATACGTATATATTTACAAATTAAAAGTATAAATGACGTAGTATATTCGTTGTCTAGCATCCAAAACACAAGTCTAGTTACTTAGCTTGGGGCTAGATGGCGATGTGTGGAATTTCCTGCAATATTTATTTATTTATTTAAAACCCAAAACCACCATTATTTTATATTTAAAAAGAGAAAATACTCGTCAAAAAAGATCTGAAAACTACAAGAGCTGCGAGTTTGAAACTTCGCATAGGGGATCCTTTCAGCGCGCAATAAGAAAGGATTCTTGGAAATTGGACTTTATAACCATGTATTAATTAAACAGAGTTTACTATTTCGTATGTAAGACTGAAATGAAACTAGATAGGTAGGTATAGCAAGGGATGGACAACGAGACATGTGAAGTCAAGCCGACCCAGCTGTTGTTGCTTGTTGTATTCAGTATTTCAGCAGTATATTATGTACCTATACTTAAGTTTTGGATTAATGTTTCCAGCGCTGTATAAATCATTTCGATTAGATGTAGAGGCCAACTTGGCTTTGAATTGGTGATTGTGAAGTTACTAACTAACGTGGTTACTTCTAGGCTAGGATTTGTAGTAAGAATAGGATACTTTTATCATTAACGAAGTACAGTCGGAATACCAATTAGCTGAACCCCACGTGACCCAGAGCTCACTCACACCTCTGTAAAATTATAGTAATTTAACCTATTTTGTTATTTTTTTATATTGTATAGTGTATCGTATAGTATTTTGTTTAAAAAAAAAGAATCAGGTAACATTATAACCTTACAGATTTGCGAGTGAGCTCTGAGTCACGTGGGGTTCAGCTAATTGGTAATGTGACTGTACTTGGATATTCAGTATTATGTTTGAAAATAAATATTAGATACTTAAAATAATACTTCACCCAATTAGTAAATGTCCCTTTTTGTCCCAAAATTTCCAGCGTTCAAAGTAAAACCGTATTTAAGGGTCAGCCAATATACCCCGAGTCACTCGCCAACATAAAACACTAACAAAGTCTTGGAGACACCTTGTCGGTAGGTTGGTAGAGTCAATTCGAAAAAGAAGCCCCGCAATGGCAGTGCTGATCTTTCTCTGCCACTTTTCACAACTATTCTTTACAACAATTACACACGAATATCATTTAAAACTTACTAATCGATCAATATAACAATGCAATAGGATAAAATTTTGGCTAATTTTACTTTAAACCGAAACAAACAACCGAATTAAGTCGAAATTTTGGTCAAAATTGACCAAAAAACCGATACTTTGGTCGGCCAATGGGTGGATCGGACTTAAAGTTAGCACACAGATAGCTATTGTGGAGTAAACATGCGCTAAGAAGTCACTCGAAATCGCGAAGTCGCGAGTGAAAGCTATCTATAAGCTCATGTACACATCCCCGACTACCTGTCCGAAAGACCTTACCAAGACAAATGCCGCGGGTATCGTTTTGCGACTTGAACTCTTCTACTCGTATTTGCTAGCGGTCACGCCTTGATAGTTTATTAATTAGGGTCGGGTCACTCTTAAAGGGCAGAGGTTGTTAAATAGAAACAATCTCTACTTAGCACGGGGTGTGATATAAATATACTAAAATGTTTTTTAACACCCGGGCCGTAGCACATTTAGATTGATATATAAATATCTAAACCGAGATGAAGTATGGGTAGACTAACAAATGATCCGACGATATAAAAGTTGACGTTGGGGCATCATGGTCCAGGAAGACCTGTGAATCTGACTGCATACGAGCTGCGGTTAGAAGAACAAGGCCGAGATTCAGGCTTATACCAAAATAGGATAGGAAGGTGTTGATAGACGTTTCGCAGGCATATGCGCCCTGCAGGGGGTAACACATGCTGCTGAAGAAGAAGAGAAAGACAATACCTATGTAGGTAGGTATATCCTCACTAGTTCTATTCATGGAACTGTCCTATAGACATGAGAATGTGGTTTAACACACCCAAATCATTGGATAAGACGCATAACAAGGCAATTTTTTTTTAATTTGAACATTAAGAAAGCTCACCGAATGACAATGAATCCCGCTACTATTAATTTATTTTTTGACATCTGTAATAATGTTATAAATCTCTGCTTCCTCCCCTAAGCCATATAACACTAGATTATTAGACAAACCCCTACATAACTTTGTAAACGTTGTCGTTAAATCATTCCATTTCAACCAAATATATTTAATTTCGTTAAAATAGAGGAAACATCGGAACATCATCTTTATTGGTAATCTGTCTTACCTGTCTACATTTCATTTTTATGTTACTTATAACCGACGAACACAAAACGGAGTTTACGCGTATATTTTTTTTACCCCATTTTCCCTTTCTAGCTGAAGTTAACTCTCTTATTTTTTTGTTTCATAAGAACCGTCTCCTGACAATAACAAAAACAAAAAGAATTAGCTAAATCGGTCCAATCCTTCAGGCGTAATGCCGTGACCAACGAAAATAGGGATTCATTTTTATATAATAGAAGATGTATGATCAGGATCACCGATTATTTGAGGACGGCTCTACCGACAGAGATGATTATTTTTTTACTTTGGCTTAGTAGATAAATTACCTATTCACAAATAGACTTCTAGTCGGTTTTGGACCTATTCGCAGAATGTCTTATTCTACTTAGGGAAACTAACACAAACGTTTAGTCTTAAACTGACTTATTTTCGAAATGCGGTTGAACAAGCATCATCGTGTGCGATTAACACTACGTCTAGGACTGGTTCTCTCTACCTCGATGTAACCTAAATGTCTTTGATTTAAGCACTTTATTGCATTGCTGATGGCTCTCATATTGTGTAGAATCACAGCCGCAATCCTCTCTATTGTATAGAAGATTTTCCAGACAAATACTGTCCGGTTAAGAATGTCCATACAATTTCTCTTGGTAGCAGTAAATACAAAGTTTAACATAATTGTTATAACTAAGAACTTACGTAGTAGACGTTGACTTTTCTATCGGGCGATAATTGTTGCGATAACACGATTTGTTGTAGTTATAATGTACAGATGTCTTACCTGAAAACGATAAGTTTAATTAGTAAGTTTTACTAACCTGGTTTAAGATTAATGTTCGTAATTAGTCGTACTTTACCTAAACGTTTTAAGAGTAATTTAGGTTATAATCTAAAGTGACAGGGCTATAATTTTGGTGCACGTTTTTAAGTTAAGCAGATATACATACCTATGTACAATTTTGTTGAAAGACACAAGTATTTAATAACGTGAATTATATGTCAACAAGATCCAATATCAATGAAATTAATATGATACACCTTTCTGACAAAAAAAAATCTTTAAAATCAGTTTGTAAACCAAGAAGTTTTGCCTGTAATTCAACTAACATTCAATAAAGAATAGATTCATAAATAATTCAACCATATACATATTTATAATTATTCTCCATATAATATTAATTATTATAACCTTTTAGCCGTTACACATAGCCATTAGATGTATATAATAGCTTCGTCTGTGTCCTAGGCGAGGTTAATCACCACGAATACGCCCTATCCCGCTAAACTAGCTACGGCACCGGGTTTTACCCGCATGAAGGCGGCTTGCTTGTGATTATGCTTAAACATAATTAAATACTTTAACATAACATAAATAACATATAACATAAATTAAAGTCGGAATCGAGGCAGACCCCGTAAACGATGGCGTGACTATCTTGATACATTTGACACAGACTGGATAAACCTTGCCCAGGACCGAAATGCTTGGAAAGATGTTGGGGAGGCCTTTGCCCAGCAGTGGGACGATATAGGTTAAAAAAATTTTGCGAAATTTATAATATAATAGCTAAATACAATTCACAGGTACAGGTAGGTTTGTGATTTGTATCTATTTATTGTAGCAGTATTTAAAGGAGTCATGGAGCTTTGGGAATAAGCATTTTATTTGTGTGTATGTTATATTTGTATTATTATTGTTTAGTTTATTTTGTAGATGATTTTAATTTACAGGTTATTTTCCATTAGAATAATCATAAGGTTGTTATTATTTAACCACGAGGGGTTGTGTTGACACTTTGACAGTTGGTTAATCATTTACGAGCTTAAACAAAATTATGTTTTGTCGTGCAAAGTGAACCTTAGTCCTGATCCCGTGGGAATATCAGAATTAATCCATGTGATACTTCAGGATTCCAGCTGTCTAAATACCAAGTTTTATCGCATTCGGTATAGTGGTATTTGCGTGGACAAGTAACAAACATACAAAGAATCAAAGTTTTACATTAAGGTGAAAGGGTACCTGCGCGCTCTCCATACAAACGTAGTCGACTGTTTCCTCCCTGGATAATGACACTAGCACAAATATTTTTGTGCCATAAAACCTATAACTGCCATGACTATGCCCCTATGTTTTGGTTTTTTTCATTTTCTAATTATCATAGAAATTAAAATTAAAAAAAATTAATTAAAAAAAAATAGGGTCATGGTCATGGCAGTTATAAGTTTTATGCACCAAAAATATTTGCTCTTGTGTCATTATCCAGGGAGAAAACAGTCGACTACGTTTGTAATAGTTTGTATGGAGAAAGCCCCCGGTACCCTTTCCTCTTAATGTTTTTGGTAGAATACGTATTCTTACCACGTGTAGATAACTAGTTTCCTATAACGAATAAATATCTATTACCTATAATAATACCTATCTAATATAATACTATTATATTATCAGATTAATTCGGAAATTGTTAGAAGCTCAGTACTTCACGTTACCATTAAATATTAAATATGGTATAGCTTGTTGTGTGACAATACACGAAACGACCACGACTGATGTCACAGCATCTAGCATCATGGATCAAAAATGAGTTAGTGATAAATTAATTCAAATTGAATTCATAGACGGAAAAACAGTTAAGAAGTACTAAATAAATAAAATATAAATATTACAGGACATTCCACACCTCGCCATCTAGACCCAAACTAAGTAACTAGACTTGTGTTATTTGTAAATATATACTTATAATATAGAAACAACCAGACCCCAGACAAATATCTAAGCATGAGGCGGGAATCGACCCTGTGTTTGGCATGGTGACCATAGTGCCAACTGGGTCGTCAAATGAATACGGCTTAGAGTATCTGATTTTATATATCCTTACAGACATTAAACAGATATTGTATCTCACACTGTGGCCGTGTTAGATCATAAAGCAACGTATAACTAGAACATAAAATAACATTGTTCAGAAGTTTCACATAAAAGAATATTTCAAGAATAAAGTAGGTAAACAATATAACCAGGCTTTGTCTGACTGATATACTGTAGGATAATGTGTGGGCGCTGATCTAACACCCACGATATCACACAATATATACCTAACTATAACAACACAAAGATATTACTAAAAATGTATTGTGTGATGTGTCGTCAAATATAACTATATTTCAAGACAGCGATTTTCGCCTAAAGTTTTGAATAGTTGATCTAAAAACTATATTGGCAAAAATCATGGTTTGGAACACTTCTGCAGCACAGTTTGGTTAAGATATAAGGTGGTAGTAACATATAAGTGTGGAGACCGGGATAGTAGTCGCCTCAATCTTTTTTTAACCGACCACCTTTTATAATAATATAAAAGTTTAGAGAACATTAGTACAACAAACAATTGTCATGTAACAAAATCTCATAGTGTCAGTGTTGTCTATTATTTAATGTTAAAAAACCGTTTTTATTTGCCACATAACAGGCAAACCTGATACTTTGCTAGATTTTGTAACATGGTATCTGTTGTTTGTTTTAATGTCATCTATACATTGGCATATATTTGAAAAGTGGCAACCCCTTTCTAAATGTAATCTTGAAACCATAATAAACAAACAAACAACATAATATAAAAAACCAGTAAATATATAATAGAGAGAACATCATTAAACAACTTCAGATAGGATTAGAGGCACGAGAACTCGTGACCTTTATACGATATCGTCATAAACCTGTTAGACGAAAACGAGCGCATTTTGCGATGCACTCTCTCAATTTGCCGAGCATCTCTTGAGGATCCACTGATTGGAAACCCTATCCTAATACAATCTAGCATTTATGTTTACAGGCTTCACAACAGCTTCTTTCGAATAGATTTCAGCAAATTAACCTCCATTAGCGACTACCACGGTTTCGCATTAACTAATTTCACCAGATCTCGACCGATTCCAATTTTAAACTCGCAGAATCTTTATCGGATTGTTATTAGCATTTTGCGCATAAATTACTCAAGTTTTGTCATCACCAAAGATAAATTTTAGGGTTTAATCTACCTACATCTCATCTCACTTTGCTCAATTTGTTCCAATTATTAATATTTTCGATGATTCTCAGCGGATCTATTTTTCAGGTCCATGATGGTCACATTGGGATATTTTCTTTTTTTGGGAACTAATTTGGAAATGTAAATTACAGACAGAAAAAGAGTTCTTAGTAAATCTGTTATTCAGATTCATGAAAGTTCCAATATGATATTTTTCTCCCAATAGATCTATTTTGGGAAAGCTCAGTTCGCTTGATACGCTTTGTTAATACAAAGTTGAGAAAGGAAACGGACGTGTTAATTACCAGGAAACAGGAGTAAAACACCGAATCCTTGTTTCTCAGTTGATGTTAAAGCAAGACTTCAAATGAAGGTGGAAAAGGGGAAGTGTCGCCCCGGGCAGAGGTCATAATTCAATTAGTAACAACGCCTCTAACAACAGCAGGGAGAGACCGCAAACTGGTAGAGATTAAAAGCCTTTATCACCCTTACACAAACTTTATTTGAAAAACTGCCAAAGTTTTCCTGGAGACCGCGACTATTCGTGGTTCATAATTTTGATACTTACAATGTTAGTGGCCGCTAATATCTTTTGTCCTCATTTTTGCAGAATTAAACTATTCCGTTCATTATTAAAACAAATAACTCAATCAATGAACAGCATATTTCCAGACAACTTTATTTTCTTAGATGATGACGGTATATTCTTTGTCTGCAAAATATTCAAGTAGCTTTTCAATATAACTTATATCGAGAGCTCTATCTCAATATTTTCCCTGGTACATTACCTCGATAAATAAGAACCTGTCGTCATATCAAATCGGAATATGTGCGGCGGTTGATCTCGATATAATCTCAATAACCTGATATAGTCTAACGGGATGGAAAGTTTAGCTTCATTGGAAACCCGAACGCTGTATTGAGTTTAGGGAAAGCAAAGAAACCTTATATGATATTCTCTTAAACATACAAGATTATTTTTCATGGAATTACGAATATTGTAATAAAACCCCTGATTTGATTAAGTAAACTCGTGATTTCATTTATTTTTAATTTTATGCTATGTACAATTTTTCAATAATAGAAGTGGCAATTTTTATTCATAAAAACATGATAATTATTCTTGCGTGTGCTCAAGCTTACCCGCTGAAGTGTTTGTTTTCACAAAAATGTATCTAGCGGTATTAGATCCATAATCAGAAACCACATTAAAAATTTCTCTTAAAGAAAATTTTACTTCGAAAATAATTATTTCCGCAGGTTCACTTAACCGCAAACCCAGAGAAAAATGTAGCTGTCATTTGAGGAAAATAAATCATACTTGTCAGTTTTGTAAGTGGCGGTCGGTTTCAACGATGTTTACGTATTTTTATTCTGTTTGTTGTTTAATCCGAGCCGTTGTTAACGAACAAGTACCAGGGAGTCAGAAGTGAGAAGGGGAAGTGGAAACAACTTTTTACGCCTTCGCTCCTTAATTTATATTTGTAGAGTTGTTAAGTTAATTATTATTTGCGAGCACACTTCCAGGAGTCAGTTGAGAATCTTATGGTACTCTAGGTTGGTACAACGGGAAGTTAGTTATACCTAGTTGTTCTTGTAAATAGCTTTAAAATATTTTTTACCAATATCTATTTAACTAACAGTCTATTTAAAACGAGTACAAAAACTACAGCAAGGGTAGATTGGATAACATAACGTAAATTGATTCAGTCAATCGTAACAGAATTCTTGTAACACAAATCGAAGGTGAATCGTAAATGGATTCAGTCCTTCAACCCCTCACCAAAGGACGTGTCGTGGTCGCTGTAAATCAATTTACAGACGAGTTCTCACCATTTGAAATATAAACTTTTTTAAATGGAATTTATGTAAGTACATAAACTTATTTGAAAAAGGTAAATGTTGATTCCGGTTACAATCTAACAAACTTCGGTTTCTATCTTTTTATGCTGAATGTGCATACAAAGCTCATTGAACATAAAACGCAAATAGAGCCTGCCGTCGATTGTCATAGTAATACCCGCGTAAACCGCACAATCAAAAACACCCCTTGTTCCTTTATTTCGTAGGTACCTACTCATGATATCTGAAATCAATTTCCTCTCCATAACTGTCTGGAGTACTGTCGAGTGTCAGATGCTGAACAAAGTCAAGGTAATCCCTTGCGAGATAGAGCACAATGCAAAACCGACACTCGACACGCTATTCTAAAACATACTCTGACACAACGTTTCAAAGTTGCTTCTCCAATGACACCTATCCGACTGTAATAAACTGTAGTTGGTAAAGTGTTTTTCCATTTCCATTTACAGGGGGAAGTGCGACGTCACATTGTTTTATGCACTTCGATCCAAATAAAAATTAAATGTCTCTTAATTTAGAACTTACGCAATTTTATTAAACTTATAACTTAACAGCCAGTTTCAGAAGTCATTCATCATAACATTAACAAAATTATACATTACACTAATGTGTCTCTTGATATTCCGTATGAACATAGTAACATGAAATGTTTTAATGAAAGCCTTCCACTCAAATATAACTTCAAAGTGGAAAATTACGCAGAGGAAATGATTGAGGCAGAATTTCTGGTCTCATGGAACCAGTCCCGCACCTAGAACGGGACAAAGGGAATGTAATGCCTACAAATCGTCTACGACTCGACCGGCGTCGCAACCGTTTAGTTTCAAAATGTCCCAACGACTTCCACCCGACGACCGACCCTACATTCAAAACGGACGAATTTAATCAAGAACAACACACAACTACCACTATGGACAAATAGAAAAATACATAGAACACTTTTTACTGCTTGTCCGTTTCCTTTTATTTCAGGGAACAGATTAATTGCACTTTACATTCGGAGCAGAGCGGACAGACGGTCGACTTTGACATTTAATTGGCTTTCTAACAAAAAAAAACCGTCCGGATTTCGTTTCAGCAAACTGTATACTTTTATAGCCTCTCAGTCGAGAAATAATAATAACTTTTTATAGGTGCTTAGGTATTTGTTTGCTTTGATAAAATATTCACCACAAAGGTTGCTTTTCAAACGACGGGAAAAACTTAACAAAAAGACTAACCCCGTACAAAAAGGCAGTTGAAGGTGAATTCTTCAAATAGGTACTTATTTCTGTGTTTGTTCTGGCTCAGTCCTCTGGGGTCGGATGTCTGGGTACTAGACGAGGACGCGACGGTCCTCTCGACTTGTTTAAACGTTACACAATCGATAGATCCAGTCAACTGGCTCTGGAAGCTCGACACCGATTACGATGTGAGCTTTGTTTAACGTTTTAAACTCTTGTGGCTTTAAAGTTATTTAATTTTGAGCCGACCATCCCTCCGTCGTTTGATTACATTTTGTGAAACGAAAAATTGGTTTTCCGTTGATAAATCTATCAAAGTCCTATATTTTAGATTGCTTAGATAGATTAAATACGCGAAGAATACAACTTAAATGAAACGTTAAAGCAACGCCAAATTAAATTTTAAGATCTTTATGGACTCCGAGCCAAATGCACAATCGTAAGTAAAAAATAAAAATGTAAAAGCAGCAAAAAAGCGATAGGGTTGTGACAGGTCGTAACTCAAGCGAGCCACCACACCGGCATGCAGCACCGGTACCGGGCATCGTGAAGCGCTCTGTAAATTCAGCTAACGAACGACACTTGATGGCATCGAATAATAAATGTACGGTATGATAACGAGATGTGTTTTATTTGGATATTAAATTGAGCTCACGTTTTGCTTTAACAACTCTCTTTATAGCTTATTAAGCTGGGAAGCTGGGAATATTGGCAACTAACTTTTGACACCAAAGCCGCCGGCGATAAATCACTACATAGTATAAAATAAAGTCACTTTTCGCCGTCCTTATGTCCCTTTGTACGCTTAGATCTTTAAAACTACGCAACGGATTTTGATGCGGTTTTTTCAAGAGATAGAGTGATTAAAGAGGAAGGTTTATATGTATAATACATGCATAATATAGCCGTGCGAAGCCGAAGCGGGTCGCTAGTATATGATTAAAAAAAAAGGTTAACAAGCTTTTTTTTAATTTACTTACATATATGTCAGCGTTTGAACACTATCATCTCACCCGACAGTAAGTGACAATGCGGCCTAAGATATAACACATTTACCTATAAGATACCCTTACACTCGTAACTTGCAGATCCCCAAATAAGCGGAGGACCTTCAAGGTACACGAGTTAAGCTGAGGCGACAGTGGAACTTTCCGTCCTTTTATGGCTGCATCGGCCCACGGAACACGGAGAAGTTAGCTTGGTTTAGTGGCAAACACAATGATTTGCTTGTGTTAAGTCAAGCTTATATAAGACCCTTTACATAATTTGCATAAGAAAGAAATGTAAAAATATAATGAACAACCCTGGTTAACCTATAAAAATCTATACTAATATTATAAAGCTGAAAAGTTTATTTGTTTGTTTGAACGCGCTAATCTCAGAAACTGCTGGTTCGAGTTGAAAAATTCTTTTTGTGTTGGATAGTCCATTTATCGAGGAAGGTTATAGGCTACTTTTTATCCCGATATTCCCACGGGATCGGGAGTTACGCGGGTGAAACCGCGGAGCGCAGCTAGTAATAAAATAAGCGTACCTATTACACACAGACAAAGTATCCAAACCAAACCACATGAATACCCAAACAACAATTTTGTAATAAACAGATCGTAAAGTACTAGAATATTCAATAAAAGCAAAGTTTTCCCCGAGTTACAGCCGACTTCGGGCCTCTGCCTCTCTACACAAATAAACTACAAATATTCGTTGCTATCGGTTGCTTCGTTTACTCAGCCAGGATCAAAAATGTCTAGACAAATTACACCACGTAAATATATACGTAAATTACACCACGTAAATATAACTTATACTTAAGAGGAAAGGGTACCGGGGGCTCTTTCCATACAAACTATTACAAACGTAGTCGACTGTTTTCTCCCTGGATAATGACACTAGAGGAAATATTTTTTGTGCATTTTTTTTATAATCTTAATTTTTATGATAATTAGAAAATGAAAAAAACCAAAACATAGAGGCATAGTCATGGCAGTTATGGGTTTTATGGCACAAAAATATTTGTGCTAGTGTCATTATCCAGGAAGGAAACAGTCGACTACGTTTGTATGGGGAGAGCGCAGGTACCCATTCACCTTAAGTATAAGGGTGAATTTTATATCTGAGTCTGGATGATCCTAAATCCTAAACTAAAAAAATCTTAACTAGTTTTTATCCACGTCTTTGTTCGCGTAGGGATTGAATTTTACAAATTCCTTTCTCACTGGATGTCTACTTCATAATAGCTAGCTGTATGGTAAATTTTAGCTCAATTCATTCTACATTGGTTCGAGTTTAGCGTTGATATCAGTTAGTAAGAACTTTGAATTTAATATTTCCTTTGAATTTTCTTTGAAAAATTTTCTTTGAATTTTTATATTACAAGCCGATATTGAAACCTAAAACTTATTGGCAAAAATAATCCCTATGAATTGCTGCTCTTGGTCGACTAAGATGAGAGGATGTATAGGTACTGGGCAAGCCTATTTCATCTAATATATATTTCAGACCCGGGCGTTCTGAATGCAAGGATTTAAGTTGCCGGCGCTGTATAAACCATTTGGATTAGAAATGATGTAAATATTATTATTATCTGCACTACATCTTTCGGTAGATTTACCGATAGGTAATAATTCTTCACAACACACAGAGGAAATACTTTGTTTTATAGTTGAAAGTATATTATTTTTAAATAAAAAGCCACCTCATAATCTTCAACAAACATTGACCGCATGTTAATTGGTATTAGCTTGTTATATTTAAGCAAGCACATGATACAAGGTCCGCAGAGGGTCCTTCTGAGAGCGGTGCATGTTATCACACTCGCCAGGGGAAATTAACAGTGTACCTATCACACGCTGCTGCTACCCTGGTACCTTCATATGAATAAGGTATACTTTCTAACTACTGGAGTTAATTAACTAACGGTTTTTGTTTCAGTTAAAAAATGAGTTATCGATTGAACAAAAACTTCAGAAAAAAAGCACATACATGACTTAATCTTTACTTTTACATGGATGGATGCTAAGAAAGTCATGAAATAGAAATATGTTGATTACACCATATTTTATTAATTTACTCAGATTCTTTTTGTTTTCAAAACTTGTTCTGAATCGCTCGATGGATGGATGTTTTAAGGTTCCGCTGGTCGATCGTGTTTCCATACAAATAAATTTAGAGTGTTATCCATTTATTCTTTATGTAATTTGAAAAAACTATAGTTAAATCTACATAACAAGTCTATATCTAGATTATCTAGCCCATGTAAGCGACGAAATAGACAAATTATATTTAATATAATTTAATATAAATAAATATAATTTGTCTATTTCGTCGCCTACATGGGCTAGATATAGACTTGTTATGTAGATTTAACTTTTGTTTTTTCAAATTCCATAAAGAATAAATGGATAACACTCTAAATTCATTTGTATGGAAACACGATCGACCAGCGGAACCTTAGGTCCAGGTACAATTTTATTTATTTTTCATTAAATTTCCAGGTAAAGCAAAGGGCTAATAGCGCATTCAGTCACGTTACACACTTTGTCAATTTTTACTGGTCATATACATCTTTCAAATGTTTAATCCTGTAGCAAAATGGGTCTACCATATATCGAGGCATCTGTAATTATATTAACAGTATCGAGACATATTAGAGAATACAGATACACGTATTCTAACTTAGATAGCCTTAAATTCGTTGTGGTTCGCTTCGGAACAGGCAACTGAACAAATCAAACTTGCACCTACATACTGCACTTGACGCACACAAACTTCGCAAAGTGAAACCTACAACACCAACCTCCAACTATATTATGTTCTACTGGTATCGGCTTCCCAACAATGGTAACTTTACTAAGGTGAACCTTCTTATATCCTACACACAAGTCTTAGTCTTAGTAGTTTTTAACTTGAATTATCTTGGAACTAAGAACTTTCAACAAAGATAAGATAAACTCAAAGCCATTAAGTACTACTTACAGGTTACTGAAGTTTCTAAATCGTTATTTCTTCACTACATAGTATAAAATAAAGTCACTTTTCGCCGTCCCTATTTCCCTTTGTATGCTTAGATCTTTAAAACTACGCAACGGATTTTGATGCGGTTTTTTTAATGTATAGAGTGATTCAAGAGGAAGGTTTATATGTATAATACATGCATAATATAGCCGTGCGAAGCCGGAGCGGGTCGCTAGTAGTAAATAAAATACAGAACTATCAGAAAATAAAAATAAACGAAATAGAATGAGCTCGAATAACTTTCTGAAACTTATTCAAAACCAATCAAATATGAAATCATCTTCATTCTGCATACTAACCTACTTTTTTTTTCTATATAAATAACTTACTTTCATAAAAAGCCCTCATTACTTACGATAATTGAGTTTGGAACTTGCAAACCCACTTAAAGTTAGAACTCAGAAGTAAAAACTTTCCAAAGCGAAGTTAGTTTAAATGGAAACTTGGTCCATGCGAGATCGGAGGGAATTATGATTATGAGGGGGGATATGCAGCGCTAACAACGCTTTCCTATCAGACTGCAGCTGAGGCAATTACCTGGCCGGTAATAGGTACGTGCAGCGGTCGGGAAATTGACGCTTGCTGTGTTATTTCCACTCTGATGATTTAGCGATGCAGCCGCTGTGCCATCATGCACCAATTTTGTAATGAGATTAAAAGTTTTCCTAGCACCTTTATTTATAGAGTTTTAACACAATAGTGTAGCAATCTATAGTAAGTTTCAGCACCCTGTTTTATTGAGGTTATATGAACTTATAATCCACTCACTACCGGCATTCAATATCATGAATGCTTAGGTATACCCAACGTTAGGGAAACAAAGCCTTTGTAAGGCAAATAAATAGGTTAATTAAATGAGAGAGCTAAAGCTAATTGACATGCCAACCCGAGGTGCGTAGGTTACGTACCGATCTACACTATACATACATATCTAACTAGAAACACGTGGGTGTCTCTGCATAGTTCTAACAGCGTGATTATACGTATTTTAAAGCCATTTGAATCAACCAACGAATCAAGGCGAATATTCACAATTAAAACAATGTGAAACAGCGACGTCCACAAATCATCGACAGTACCAGGATATCAGGACACGACAGGCGGTCGATTACATTACCAGGCCCGGCTAGATGAATCAGCCAAGTGACGGATGACCGCGCGCGGCCACCGTGTAATGGAACTGTCAGATTGTGAACCGCTACGCGTGGTAATCTCTATTGCTGACTGTAAAATATACTGACAATATCACCCACAAACAAAATAAAATGTTGATAGAGCAATTAGAGCTTGTAAATGTTTTGCTAGTCGTTCGACGTACGTATAAAATTCAACAGTATCGATTTAGTTTGGAGCCAGGGTACCTACGTGTCGCGCCATCAGCTCAATTTCGATCGACTGAATGCAGAGTGTCATGGAATTGTTTAATTAGAACATGTACACGTACGTACATACTTAGTTAAATATTGAGATGATTCCAGCAACAGAAGAAAATTGGACAAACGACTTAATTAAAGTCGCGGGAAGCCGTTGGACGCAGACAGAGGGCATCAGCAGTGGACGTCCTGTGGCTGCTGATATCACAACGATAAGAAAGAGGAAATTAGCGCTTTCATTTTTTTTACTAATTTATCAAAATTAATATTTTAACTCTACTTCAATTTTGAGAAGAAGGTAACTCTAGCAATCAAACTTTAATCAATATTGTAGTAGAACAGGAAGGCATAAAAGGCCGACACCTACATAACCGTGCACACGTTCGAGACGCGATTCCCAGGTGTCGTAGTAAACAGCAACGTGAAATGTTAATGCGGGGGCGACACGGACCGAATCCTAAATAGGCCGGAATGACGCCAGGAAGATCCAATATACTCACCGAACCTCGGTACCTTTCACCACTTTTAAACACGTATTGTTTCTACGTCAAAGAGAAAAGTTTACTTTCCAAGCTTTTTGTTCGAAATTATCTATTCGAAGAAGTGAAGCTGAAGTTTAGTCAAATGTATTTAAACTACGAAAATCATGATCCATCATCGAATGACAACAAGTGTTAAAATAAAAGCCTAAACTCTTTTGCAACAAAATAAAACAATTTTTCATTCTATAAAAACAAAATTTATAGCCCCGTTATATTGAACGTGTAACAAAATGAAATTCCAGATAGAATAAACACGGTTTTTTCATTACCCCTACACCCGTTGTACCAGGCTAGTATAAATACCGGGAGGTGTATACAAACTGCGTAACCGGGCCAGTCTTGTTCTCGTAAAAGGTTACTGCCGAGATAATTCAGGTCCAACCGCTGGGACGTAGGGGAGCTTGATATACGACCCACGAATTACCAAAACTGGAGAAATCTATCGCCCTTACACAGTTCTTTGGAAGTTTGATTTTTATGATATTTCAAACAATCTTAAAGTATTGAATATGGGTCTACTTTGAAAGTCAATTTATGCAAAAGGATAAATGAGCCCCACAGGTAGCTGAAATTTGAAAATTCATCCACTTAATCTCGAGGTACGAAATTTATGCAAAGGTAAGTAAATAGAACTCCCCGATCTTTTCACTCTTCGGGGTTGAAAGTCTCAAAGTTTCCAAAGAAGCTTTTGTTAAGTAAAAGCATGTACGGGCAAGCTTTAAATAAAATATAGACAGGTACTTAGTAAAATATTTGAAACTGTACGAGCACCGTAATGGATTTTTTTTATGAAAGCAACTATCCTGAAATAAATAATCAGCTTTGCCTTTAGAATTCAGTAGATTTCATTTAAGTCTATGAGATGTATATTAATAAAGTTGTCTGCTGCTTTTAGTCGCTCGAATACGAATGTTTCACTTCTAATAATTCTATTTCGAATAACATATGAAATTACTTTGGAAATATTATCTGGGTTATTTTGTTTGTTTCTTTGGCCCTTTTGTTTCTTTGAGAGCACTTAGAGCATGTTCGTTAACATTATCTCGGTTAATTACGAGTTTCAGAATGAGTATTGTATGAGAATGAATGGCAGCTGAGTGAACTTATAGGCCTTGATTGCCTTCTCAATCAATTGTTAGTAAAGTTTATGGCAGCTTTTGCTTTATGTAAACTGAATAAGTATAATTTTAGTTGGTTTCATTCTAAGCGGTTTTTTTGCAATCACATTTCCGAAAATCGTCATGGCAGGATTCGAACTTATGTTTTTCTCTATATCATATTGCAATATCTATAACACCGGAAAATAAAGTATTTTATTGGTTTCATTGTATTTTGTGATGTTGAAAGCCAAGCCTGTTTTTTATGTAAAAAGTTCAATATTCGTGATTTATCATTATCACCACGAGGGTCGAGGGTGTCTCCGCATCATTACCTTCGAAGAGGGGACGTGACGCATCATGTCAGTGGAGTACATTCATTGTTTATTCTAGAGTATGTGTTGTAATCTTTTTACTATAACCCATGTATGTATGTATGCCTTTGCTTTAAGCGATAAGGTCACCTATTTGTCCATGTTTTTACTTCATTATTATTTGTTTTTGTTTCATTTTAATGATTTTTGTGTGTTGCACAAATAAAATATGTTTATTCGCCATAGTACATTTAATAATGTAGGTAAAAGATATTTATCTTTTTAATTTTAATTTGACCCAGAAGGTGAAGGAGAACATTATGTCCTCTGACACCTCTTTCCCTGACGACCTCACCCTGCGGATGGGTTCGGGGGGACGTTCATTGCCTAATTTAATTGAGTCCAAGGTGAGCGAGGGCGACTTGAGAGGCGCGGTTCGTTTGCTGGTATCCGATGATGCTATGGCCGAGGCTGGTGCTGAAACTTTAGCGTCACTCCAGTCGAAGCATCCGGCTCCATCTCGGCTATTAGTTTTCCCGGATCCTCCTGGGGACTCTTTTACCCCTCTTGCTGTGGGCCTGGACTTGGTGACCCAGGCTCTGGGTTCGTTTCATTCCGGGTCCGCGGCGGGTCTGGATGGTTTGAGACCGGGCCATTTGAAGGAGTTGACTTCTGGTGCCGCTGGGGACAATGGATCCCGCCTGTTAACCAGTCTTACTAATCTGGTCAACTTTATCCTCAGTGGGGAGGTTAACGCAGAGATCTGTCCGTACCTGTACGGTGCTTCACTGTGCGCCCTCAATAAGAAGGACGGTGGTGTGCGTCCAATTGCTGTGGGTAGTACGCTCAGGAGGCTAGCTGCAAAGGTCGCTTGCGCGTCCGTCAGAGAGAGTATGGCGGTATATCTGTGCCCGCATCAGGTAGGGTTTGGGACTCGCCTTGGTTGCGAGGCCGCTATCCACGCCACTCGTGCCTTTGCAGCCTCCTCTAACAACTCAGAAAAGGTGATTGTTAAGCTGGATATTAAGAATGCCTTTAACACACTTGAGCGAGACGTGCTGCTTAGGGAAGTGAGAGAGAACACACCGTCTCTTTACCCGTTCCTCTTTCAGGTGTACCGCAAGCCTTCACATCTATATTACGACAATAACTTAATCTCATCGCAGGTGGGAGTCCAGCAGGGCGATCCGCTGGGCCCACTGGTTTTTAGTTTGTGCATTCAGAGGGTTATTACTGAAGTGAAGTCCCCTCTGAATGTGTGGTACTTAGATGACGGGACCATTGGCGGGGAGCCGGAGCAGGTGAAGGATGATTTGTTGGCTTTGATCCCTCGTTTGTCCGAGTTGGGGCTGGAGGTAAACTCCACTAAGTGTGAGTTTTTCCCTTGTGGCGCTTCTTCTTCTTTTCCCCTGTTCAATAGTATTCTTCCCGGTCTAAAATCTCTATCAGCTTCCTCTTTTTCTTTATTGGGTTCCCCTATTTTTTCGGACGGTTTGCCTCAAGCCTTGGAACTCAGGAAGGCCATGCTTTTCTTTGTCCGGGGTCGTTTAAAAGAGATTTCACCCCATGTCGCTTTGGTTCTTCTGCGGATGTGCTTTGCTGTCCCGAGGGTCACCTATCTTCTTCGAACGGCGCCCGTGTGGCTTTGTGCGAGGGAGGTGGCTGAATTCGACGAGACCCTTAAGGTTTCGGTCGAGGAGATTTTGAACGTCAACCTCGACGAGACTCAGTGGGATCAGGCGACCCTTCCCATTCGTTTGGGAGGTTTGGGGGTGAGGCGGGTCCGGGACGTGGGTCTGCCGGCGTTTTTAGCGTCCGCTCATGGGGTTGTAGGTCTGGTTGCTAACATTTTGTCTTTGAATGGTAGCCAGGTTTGCATTCCTTATGCTGCGGACGCTATTGACGCTTGGCGGACTCTTAACCCGGGTGTAGATCTTCCGTCTTCACCGGGTCTGCAAAGGATGTGGGATGAGGCGGGGGTGAAAGCGTTGCAGGAACGGCTTGTGGGGCAGGCGCGGGGAGCGGACTTGGCAAGGCTTAGGAGCGTTGCCAGGGCGGAGTCCGGTGCGTGGTTGCAGGCGTTGCCTTCCCCGAACTTGGGCACCCTCTTGGACGGAGACTCTTTGCGGGTGGCTGTGGCGCTTCGCCTGGGCTGCAATGTATGTGAACCACACACATGCATTTGCGGTTCCGGGGTGGAGGCCAGTGGTCACCATGCACTGAGTTGTTGTCGTTGCCTGGGAAGGTTTCCGCGGCACCACGCCCTGAACGACATTATTCGCCGGGCCCTGGTGTCAGCTAACGTTCCTTGTGTCCTGGAGCCTCCGGGCCTCAGCCGCACGGATGGCAAGCGTCCCGATGGGTTGACCCTCGTTCCGTGGCGTAGCGGCAGATGTCTCATATGGGACGCAACTTGCGTCAACACGTTCGCGATGAGTCATCTGCCCCTCACGGCAAGAGTGGCTGGTGCGGCGGCCGAAGTTGCTGCAGGGAGTAAGCACGCCAAATATGCCCCGCTTGCTCAGAATTATATTTTTGTGCCTGTGGCGGTCGAGACGTCTGGGAGTTGGGGGGCCGAGGGTTTGGCATTTGTGAGAGAGATTGGCCGTCGTCTCCGGGACAGGGGATTTGATCCGCGTTCCGGGGCATTCCTGGTGCAAAGACTGTCGATAGCGGTTCAGAGGGGTAACGCTGCTTGCATATTGTCCAGCTTTGCACCGGGAACGCTGGGGAGGGGTTTGTTTGACTAGGTTTAGATTTTATTTTTTTATTTTTTTTTATTTTCTTCTGATTTTTTTTTTGGTTTTTATTTTTTTATTGTTTTATGTACTACTTATTTTTGTATAGATTAGTTTTGGAATTAATGATTTATTTACTTATGATTATGACATGTAATAAATATATATTTTAATATCTTCACTACATAGTATAAAACAAAAAAAAAAAAATTTTAGATGGTACGAGTATATTATATTTGTGGTCTAAGTTTTCTGTCTGTCTGCTACTTCTCATCATGGTTCCCAAACTGATGAAAAATTGCGTTGAACTGAACGAGCTTTATGTGAACGATTTTAGAGTAATAAGAATTGATTATTTATCAGATTGGGACATACAATACAACGTTCATAGTCAGTGCCCAATATTCATGCCAGCATTAAAGTTAGTAAAAAAAAATATTTCTAATTTATTTCGGAAACAAAGTTAAATTTAACCAAACACCCTCGTAACTTTTCTAAACGTTATTAATATTTGTGTCGCAAAGCCATTTAGCTAAGCCTTCGCCAAAGCGTTGCTTGTACTTATAACATAATAACCTCATAATATCGATAAATTGAAGCGATCTCTCCCGGTACGGCGCGGCGGCGCGCGGCGTCAACCCATTAAGTGCTATTCTAACAAACTGATGTCATTCGAAAATAAAGTAATTTATTAGCTTTATTCCAGCTAAGTTTCTCTGAATACAGTCGATGGAAAGGGTGCTGAAGGTACTGAGTGGCCTTATTTAATTTAAGACGCATATAAAAGCCAAAACCAATTTGCCTGTCGCCTATAAGTCACTAAAATTGTTGTTAAGTGTTGTTGTCAGTACCGTTTCTAGGTGGAGTCTTTCCCAACCTAGTTATTTAACTTATCGAAACTTAAAATTAAAAAAGACGGTATAGATGTTTGCGTTTGGCCCCTATGTGTATCTTAATAAGATGCCCGCCCAGTCACTAAAGCACCGTATATCATGGATTAAAAGTTTTTGAAGTTCTGTAATAAATTACGTAGACAAGATGGAAAGGCCTATCAATTTATATCAAATACAACTCAAGTAATCATGAATTATACAGCCATTTTGACATGTAAATTACAAGTTGAAAAGCTAAATTAAACCCGTTACATTCTAAACTAGGTCAATATATTTGTCTGTAACAAAACTTACAATAATTTTATCATAGTAATTCCCTAAGTTTTCCATAGGGGGATGTTAAGTACCAGGACACCATAACGTAGTAAGAATACTAAACCGCTGTGTTTCATACATTGTGCGTCAGATGTTTGCATACTTGAAACCCCAGCGAACATTCAACGAGATAAAATACATACCACTATCTATACTTATCATAACCTTATTTGCCATAAATACATAAAAAAGCACTAAGACAGGTTAATTTTTAAAATCTTATCTAATATTATGGCTAACATTCATATAAGTAAATAAAGTGGCACCGTGCTTTAGCGAGGTAATTTTAGGTAATTATTTTATTAGAAAGTCTGATATACTTTCTAATAAAATAATTACCCCATAGTGAGAGGGGAAAACGCGGAAATTGTATAGACAGGAAAAGCTTCGCTTTACGTCCGCTGTCCGCTATGGGAAGTTTAAAGGCGCCCCTTTAAACTTTCCATATAATTTTGGCATTTACGGAAATGTGATAGAAGCGTGTGCTATATGGAAAAACCCGCATTACGGGTTTAGATTAGCAAAATATTGATCCCAAATTACATGGAGATCAGTTAAATTGGTACAAGGGTAAAGTTACTACTAGGTCTTTTGTTTGAATAACCTTCCCATGTACTCTCTTTTGTAGTATTATAGTAAATGTTTTATCTCTATGATCCCAAGCAAACCCACTTATGCCAATAAACGTGCACGCTCATGTACCTATGTATGTTATATCGAACTTTGTTTAAAACTAATTAGGAACAATGGGGTTTAATTTTATATAATTATTAGTCATTTTACAAGTACCAGATGTTACCACGAGTGGAAAGATTAAAGAGGTTACATAGGTCTGATTAATTTTATACTTTTCGAAAGAGGTTGTAATTATACGAAACGAATTCCGAATAAAGCTGGGATCTAATTCTAGGATATCTATGTCCTTTTGGGATTCCAACCAAGTGCGAACAAGTGATCAAGAGAATGTCATATTATTATTTAAAAGTTAATTGGGGAATGCAAAGGGTGCTTGAGCCTCACTACAACTTTGTTTTAAACTTCGTCAATTTTTACTGGTCGTAGCATCTTTCAGTTTTTTTATCCAGTACTAAGATGGTGTCACTATCTATGTCTATCTATGTTTATTATCAGGGTAGTATTAGTCGAAGGAAGTTGGTCGCCATATTTATCCAGAACTTATATTGTTTCTGCAGATGCACAAACATCTTCATCCTAAAGTTATTTGCGTCTTGCTTCTTATTAAATATAAGGAAAATCTAACAATTTCGAATGCTACGAAACAATATTTCTTCGGCTGTCACGAGTTGTCGAGAAAGTTTACAGGAAATATCGCTACAATGAGACTTGACGACGAAATCTTAAAAGTTTCCTACAAAAATATGTTATAGAGATGGAATGTTGTGAATTTATATCGTATTGTGAGGAAATGTTGCGCTTGGACAACACTTATTGTAATGGATGAAAATAATATAACATTTTGTCGTTGCCATTCTTCTTCGTTTTTCAGACATTCTTCATCCATTCATTCCGTTCATTCTTATTTTCGTATGGTCATAATGGCTATGTGCCAAAATGTAGTGTAGTAGTGGTTTTTTATTTTTAGAAATAATCAAATGATTAGGCCCAAAACCAACTAAAAGTCATTTTGCGAATCGGTTATTAGTTTACTAAGCCGGCTTCGAGATAAAGTCTATGTTATTCCTATTAGACTATCATTACTCTACCTACATGTAACTAGTCTCTTAAAAAATTAAAACCAACTAAAAGTCAAAGCGGTTAATTTATAACCAGAAGTCGTTTTAAACTTTCATAAATAAACATTGTCAAAGCGGAAAACCAAATGGAAGTTTATAAAAAACAAAACGGAAGCAATATAGGAATAAAAACAAGACATTTATTCCCGCAAACATTATGCTAATCGTAATTGAAACCCATTCGTGCCGAGTATTGGCGAGCTACTTCAGACAGATACCCGATCTGCCCGAACCACTCGCCAATTATGCTCGGAAACTGCTCGAAAAGTGCTTGGAAACCAGCACTTTCAAACGAGAAATTAAAAAGTACGGTAACTAGTGCGGTAGGCAACTATTGGTAACTAGTGCGGTAGGCAACTATTGGCAACTAGTGCGGTAGGCAACTATTGGTATGATCGTACACATATTCTCTGTAACTAATGTTATTTCAAGAACCTAAAATGTTATAGGTGAAAATTACAATTTAATTAAATAAACGTGTAGGCAGCTCAAAGATACAGTTCAGGTAATGTAAAGCCATTAACATACCTGACAAGACAGAAGGACGGACTAGGACTACCTTCAAACATTAGAGCCCAATATACGCTAAACTCCATACAAATACACAAACCGTGCGAAACCATAACTTGAATAAAAAGCCGGTAAATATTCAAGTAGAACACAAACGTTTTTATATTGTGCAAATGTTTCTAAAAGCTCCACGGTACATTCATAACGTCGGAGGTTCATTAACAGAACGACGTGATGCCGACAACCGGTAGCTAGCCGGCAACCGCCGCGTCTCACTCAAATGCAACCTACAAATACTTAAAGGGACAAAAGCGCAGCTTCTACTCGCTGTCTGGTTTATTCAGGTGTTGTTTTGTGAACATTTACTCATACAAATTGTAAGAATAAAAATGGATATAGGCATAAACTCTAATGTCATAATGTCACAAGACATAACGGTTTTAGCATATTAAAAATTAAAATAATTTTGGCATAAAATATTCGTTCCCGTACTCCTCCGAAACGGCTTGACCGATTCTCATGAAATTTTGTGAGCATATTCAGTAGGTCTGAGAATCGGCTACTATCTATTTATTTATTTTTGTAAATGGCAAAACAACGTTTGCCGGGACAGCTAGTATTAGTATAATAATCAAGCCTAAATAATGAATAATGTCGATTATATACATCGTAGCATTTGCGTCTACGAGTGTAGAACATGCGTAGACCGCCTACGTCGTAGCTTTAAAACGTAGCCGTAGCTAGTTTCTCCGCAAAGAGGTTTTGTTCTAGGCTTGCGGACAGCTGTGTCACTGTGCTGCAGTCTAATCTCAGAAGTGGGAGTTGATGAATGAACAAAAACATAAATACCTCTACTGCCTTCGCACTACACTCATAACTAAAATGATAAATGCGCAAGTTCCTTTGTGTATGTTTCTTATCTCCTGGTACCGAACCTTAGTATGGTATGGAACGAAGCCGTTTATATAGCATATAGTCTACCTTGATATTCCCATGGGATTAGAACTAACGGGGTGAAACTAAACTCAACTAAATACGGGAAATGACTCGCTCAAATTACGGGCACCGATTCAGCGATGTCTCGTTCAGAACGGGGACGTAATTAGTACCTCGTTCGATTGACACCAAAGTAGATACGTCTCATTCGAGAAAGTGTCAACATATCTAACTTTTATTGGGTTACAGGATGTGCGTACAATGTAACGCAATCTATAAAAGAAGTTAGGTACCTACTATTCAAACACAAAGGCGTCACAAGTTTCAGCCTCGTGTATCGATTTTTCTTGGAGCTCTCTCCATTAAAGACAAAATATACTTATAACTACAATAGATAGGTAATCTTTTCACTGATCCCTAAACAATAACTTCAAAACGTCAAAAGTATTTCGAATAACCGAGACTCCTCGTGAATCGTGATAAAAAATGTGCTAAGGAAAATGTTCTCAAGTAGTACCTTTATAAGTAATTTATCTCTCTCACATATATTTTATGAGATGATTAGATGGGGCAAACTCGCTTCAAAAAATGAGTCCATTAAGTGTTATTATTAAGATACATAATACGAGGACATAACATCGGTAATGTCTCGCCATTCGGATTTATCGTCATATACATCGAGAGGATCCTTTATATTAATGATAGATGATTTATCCAAAGAAAACTCAGAAAAGGGTCATCGTTCTAAGCGAAGGTATTTTTTTTGTCCAAAAAGGGGCTGAATTTTTAACTCTGCTTTTACATAAGTAGGTCATTCTTATGATAATACTAGCTGTTGCCCGCGACTTCGTTCGCAATGTGGTTTTGGTTTATATAGAATGCCTAGCATTTTCCCGCATAGATACTATTTAACGTTCGGTGTAAGTTATAATAACAAAATAGATACATTGTTGTTAAGCTATATTTTTTGATTGATTTGGCAAGGGCACTTATCTACATAAGTAAGTAATATTTATATTTATTTATTTCACTCAAATAGAACATAATACACAACACTATAATAAGCTAAAACTAAGTTCAATTCATATTCGCACAAAACTTTCAACATCTTTGTCTTCCTCATCATCTCATCTTTGGTTTTCTTGTAAATGTAAGTAAAAAAGAATTATTAACTAACCGTTGTCCCTCTATCCATATTTTTGTATTCATAATATAAGAGGTTATAGTATTTATAAACACCAACATCATGCAAAAAAAAAAAACTATTTTGGGGCAAATAAAATTTTGTTTTTTATTTTCAAATATTATTAATGATTAAATATGAAAGGCCATTGGACAGAACAGATACTTATACATAAAATAACGTCCTTACCTATTGATAGCGGGCATTACGTTGAACAAAAAATGCTTTCAAACCAAACATCTAAAACGTCTCGGAAACGGGGTATTTGAAGGAACGTGATGTCCTATGATTTTACAAAAGTGCACGATGCCCTTAGAGACCTATACCTATCGATAGAGGACATCGAAGAAAACAAATAGGGCCTTCACACCAAACTTCTAAAGGATACAGGGTTTTTGAAGAAACGTGATGTTCCATGATTTTCCAAAAGTGCGCGGCGACTTTATGCCAATAATAATTGTGTAAAATTACGGTATGCCTAGGGTTATTTTATTATGCTAAAACGTTTATGCCAAACTACAAAAGGACATTTTGTTTATGCCAAAAGTGTGGTTCCCATCTAAAACCTCTAAGCCAACCTCCAACTACTAAAGCGTCTGGGAAATGGAATATTTAAAGAAAAATGATGTCCTATGATTTTTCAAAAGTGTGCGGTCACTTTGAGACCCATACCCACCTAAATGAACAAAAAATGCCCTCATACAAAAACCTATAAAGCGTAAGGGCATTATTTATCCATCGGGTCTAAAATCACAGCGCAAAAAACATAACACTGCCACGCTCCCATACTGAATGTCCGGACCCTTTTTGCAATTTTCTGAATTCTAGACCAAATTGCCCAGATTTTCTTAATTAGGTAGCTAGGGCTACGTAATTTTGGGGAAAACAAAATAAAAAAATAGCTGTGACATACGGTAGACAGACAGACATGACGAATCTATAAGGGTTCCGTTTTTTGCCATTTGGCTACGGAACCCTAAAAATTGATTTTTACAAACATACCTTATCTATTATTCACTTCAAAAACTTCAAAAAAGGAGGAGGTTCTCAATTCGTCGCGTATATTTTTTTATGTATAATTTTCGCCGATTACTTACTCGAAAACGCTTGAAACGATTTGGAAAATTCTTTTTAGGGTTTCGTACCTCAAAAGGTAACAAAGGAACCCTTATAATATCACTTTCTTGTCTGTCTGTCTGTCTGTCCGTGTGTCACCACCGATTATCTCAGGAACGGTTGGACTTAGCAAGTTGAAATTACTGAAGTCTATGGTCCCTATTATGTGTATAAAAATCAAGGTGTATAAAAACTAATGTACGGAACCCTCGGCGCGCGAGTACGACTCGCAATTGGCCGGTTTTTTTATTTATTTTTTATTTTCTAAGGTGTCCGCGACTTGAACTCATAATTCAAACTATTTAAATAAATTAGTTGAGCGCGATATAAGTGTAACATCGAGGAGGTCTTCGCTATAGGAGATCCGTAATTTTATGTAGTAGTACCTCTTTGTACCAACCTCATTTTCAGTTTCACGTAGGTAGTAGATATATGCAAACTATTTGGTTTTATGACAACTGTCATCTTGAGCGGAGGCATGTACCTGTACGCCTAGTATGACTTGTTGAAGCACTCGAAAATAGGGAACCCTTATAAGGTCACTCTCTTGTCTGTCTGTCTGTCGGTGTGTCACTACCGATATTCTCAGAGACGGGTGGATCTAGTAAGTTGATTTTTAGGAAGTTTCATTGTAAATACTCAATATAGTATGTTTGATCGAATACGTAACAAAGTAGTGCTAAGCGTACTGTTCCTTTTTGACGTTTGATTACGTTTTACACGGAAAAATATTTCGATTTCACATTTTTTAAATGTTTTTTTATCAAATATCATAATTATTGTATTAAAGTTAAATTGAAAAATAGCCTAAATGTTAATCTGGTATTTTCTGAACATATTGGTGTGGACCTCGTTGAAATCTGTTCTCTAGTTTATGAGATTACCTGGTTCAAACAAACAGACAAACAGACAAACAGACAAACAGACAAACAAAAATTCTAAAAACTACCCTATCGTGTTCAGCTAACGATTCTAAGACGACCTGTGTATTTTTTTTCTGGATATTTTACAATTACAGATTTTTTAATGTCTACAGATTTATTATATGTATAGATAGATTTTATAACGAAATAGTTAATAAAATGTTGATAAAAAAGTTTATTTTATTAGTAAAGAGTTTATATTTAAGGTAGGGACTAACTTTTAGATATAAAAACACCTATTCGAGGTAGACCAGCTCCGCTCAGAAGGAACTTAAATTTATCACGAATTCTATTCTTCTTCATCAATGGATGCCTTCGACGAAGACCTGGCTTGTCCCCGTCAAGGCATCTAGATCATATTTTCGGGGTCTCTCGGCGTTCGGTATCATATTTTATACGTAGCAGTTACCTACATAGTAAGTATTAGTTAATGAATGGTGTGAAACACTGATTAAAGGAACACACACACAGGTGCGTTTTCCTTAAATACAAATGACCGTAAAACTTTAATAAGGCTAAGTGTGTCGCGTGCGTGCCAGTAGGTATATTTTAACGACACACAACACACAGTCAGTAAACTTAGTAGATAAGTACGCAAACAAACCTCCAAATAAATCAATGCGAAAGCTTAAAAAATTGCCGCGTACCGCGCCAGCCATGCAAATTTTTACGCTTCCGTCAAATGGCAGAGAACTGGAAATCAATTCGGATATACCGAATATAAAATATAACTGTTAAATCCAAGCAGGCAGTACACCTGCACCCAAGTATTTATTATCGGTCGAATTGCTACATTCGCAGTTACCTGAACCGATATTTCAAATAAAGTCATGAATATGATTTTTATTCATTATATTTATAGGCATTATTTATCATTTTTTAACCTACCGCATGGCTTTATATAGAAAAACTTTTGCACAACTTATTAACACGAAAATATGAGTCTTTAAAGTTCAAAATAACCATTCGAGTAACGAGGCGGCTTCTCTCCTCTGTAATTTCCATTTAACGTTGGGGTGTGACCACTTTTGTAACGTAAATAAAGGACTCGTTGATTTACAAACTTGGGTGAATATAAATAATTTTCACAGTTATTTAACGCATAAATAATAACTTCAACTGTAACCCTTCTCCCTCAGAAGGAAATTGTACAAGCAATCGGTGTGTAACACGGTGGAATCGGAGAAAAATCGTTAAAAGAAAACTCTTTATCTGTTTAGGGTTAATGATACTTTAGTATTCGAAACGATACTTTAACACATCCCGTTAGATCTTAATTCCGTGTGGCAAAAAACATTTACGAATTATTAAGACATAAAAAGAACATAAAACCATCCGGATCTAACCTTTTTTGGTGGAACTGTTTATTTTCTTCACAGAATTTGATGAAAGATAAACGTGATCTAACTTCAACGGCTGGAGTTTGTTATCCCAAAGATTTCAACCTCCGAGAAAGAATTAGAGTAAACACCTTTGAAAGGACTCCGTCCGAGCAACTTTAACTTACTGCCGTATTCACAAACCTTGCTTGTTAAAACCTCAGTCAATGAACCTTTAAAAATGAAATTATATGTCGCCGAAAACGTGACAATACAATGATTACATAAGTAATCACCCAAGACCTAAGCAAGCGGTGGTAATGAGTTCCAACGGGACGGTGTGACACGTGTGTGGTTATATTGTTAACCTCTACGCAAGTACTCGTCTTGTTTGATAAACATGCGAGGTGATGTTGATCTAGGTTCGCTCAAGTGTGCGCTCGTTGGCACTATGCCTCCAAGCATCATCATCGGATGTCGAGCGCAACTACCAAGTGTCGTGTTATCTATCTACCAGTCATTACACCCAAGCCACTTCAATTAACAACAAATTGACATTAAACATGCAAAACTACTGCATAGGACCTACCTACCTACATAGTTGAAAATTAACACATTTTTAAAGCATTTGTTTTGTATTCTCTGCGAATGATGTAGGTACTTGCCTAAAACAAATACTGAATGTAATTTATCTAAAGTATAATCTTGGTTCCATTATGAGAGAGCTGCGCTACAAACGGGCCGACTTCTGCGCTCCTATTCTTGGTTCCATTATGAGAGAGCTGCGCTACAAACGGGCCGACTTCTGCGCTCCTATTCCGCTAAAATATTAAATATCATTAATGGCTGTAAACGAATTAGAGCCCCAGTTGCACCTGACTCCTGACACACAATTACCAAAATGGAACATTTTAATTAACATTGATGGCGTTTATCCAATAAGGTGCTTACCTACTTTGACATTTTACAAAAATTAAAAAGAACCGAGGACAAAATCTAATTGTGATTTAATACTTACCTTCGTTGCCAAAATACAAAAGGGTGAAGGTTTAAAATTGGCATAGAGTTCATTAAATGATAACTCCCTTTGGCTTTGTGCGAGAGACACGGGTGGATGGTAAATGATTTTCACCTGCCAGGGACGCTTACCTAACCTACCTTACCGCGGGTACTTGCTCGGTTAAATTAAGGCCGTTTGCTCATTGGTTCGTGAACTTTCAATCTTTTTACTATTGATTTATGAAGTTGTGGTTTACGATTCACTCCACTGTAAAAAGCTATTTCAATTCGTTTTAACTTTTTCTCCACATTTCCATATTCCTTTACTGAGTTACTACTATGTTCCACTAAAAGACAATATGAAGAAAAAGTTTGCAACCCGCATTGCCAGTTTGGTGTAAGTATATTTTTTCTCCGTCTTGTCAACTCTAATAACTCTCTGTTTTACTTGTAATTCATATATAACAAGGTTATACAGCCAACAACAAACCCTATACTAACTCTATTATAAGGCACTTAGCAGTTTGTGCCTGGATCACAGTAACCCATTTGCGATTGTTGCAAACACATCGGAACGGTTATATTTACGAGGCGCGTCTCTCGCTCGTTACATTAAATATTCAACATAGACCGATGGAGGCATCGACGGGGAAAGGAAACGTGCAATAACCGCAAATAATGATGATTTTTTAATGCGTTAAGTGGCCGACATGTTATCTATGCACTTTGAATGATATAAACAAATGCTAACATAAAATCATAGATGAACAATGATAATATATGTTAGACTAATGAAGAAAAAACGCCACACCGAAAATGTGTCATTTATAGATGGCACCCCCGCTCTTTTTTTTACCTTATACTTTACGAGTTTCATTTTATTGTATGACCATAAATAATGTTCAGCTTCGGTTCAAAATTATTAAAGTATAAGTAATAACAAATCAAAAATATCTTAAATACTTCCAATTATTTATTAACCCCCGACACAAAAACGACGTGCTGTTATAAGTTTGACGTGTCTGTGTGTGTGTCTGTCTGTGGCATCGTAGCTCCCGAACGGATGAACCGATTTTGATTTAGTTTTTTTTTGTTTGAAAGGTGAATTAGTTAAAACGGCATCTGTGTGTCTTATTTTCAAACATTTTTGGGTTGTATTCGCGTATGATAAAGTTGACGCAATATAATCGGCTCGTGCGACGGTAAAGTACACACATAGTTGTGTAGATTAACCTGTTTTTGCTGAGCAGCCGCTCTAGCCGTGCAGAACCTGGCTAGACTTTCAGTCTCTACGCGATCTAGTTGACCCTTCAGGGTATTGTCAAATAGCCTTTAACCGTTCCATGGATGGGCATCAAAACTGTCCTACACAATCGTCACATAAGAATGAGCCTGAGTTTGTCGTTGTTCTTTGATCTGGTAGTCCTAAAAACGGGCCCCTTAATTATAGGATCGCTCGCTTTTATATCAGATATTAAGGTCTATGATCTCTATTATTTTGGTAAAGAAAAGAAGCGTACATTGTAAGGAATGGAATTTAATATCTTATAGGTAATTTTGTCAGATATAATATTTTTAATATTAAAATTTAACAAGCTTCATACTTTTCCTTTAATTAAAACAGGTAAACGAACTTACGAAATACTTTTAAAGAGAGCACAAAGGCGTCACGCTCAGATAATGAAAAAATCTTAATAAATCTCAGCCTCTAAAGGAGTTTCAAGGTAAAAATATTTCATTTTAATATTTGAGCAAATATTTAAAATCATAATACACAGAACATTTCTCGGATGTTATTTTTAATAAGGTTGGTAGCCAAAAACCTATTCCAGCTAAGTAGTAGGTAAAATAGTACAACATCTGGAAAACGAGAATTCAGAATACATATTATATTTTTCATCTTTCTCTTGCCATGAAGTATTACAATCGAGCAGCGCATGTAGTAAACTACCGCTCCGAAGCAAAATATGGTTCGTGCTAGACAAAAATCCTCGAGTATACTGCTGAATATTGGCGGAAAGACGCAAATTGCCCCGAGCGAGACGCGATGGCTGGAGACGGGAACCGTGAGCTGCTTGTTTCGTATGCAATATTAGTTCTAAATCAGCTTCAGATATGTTTTTTAGTTTAACGTATGTTAGATATTTAATTTCGAAGAATCGAAAAGGCAACAAAACTATGAGTCATTAAAAATAAAAGCAATTAATAGTTTATTGTCAAAAAGCACTGAATTATTATGTTTCACTTGCAACTAGTACCTTTTTGCTGAAGAGTTAAGATCTCTTTCCCAAATTAAAATTTCACAACGGATAACG
This sequence comes from Idaea aversata, assembly GCA_907269075.1. Classification (NCBI taxonomy): domain Eukaryota; kingdom Metazoa; phylum Arthropoda; class Insecta; order Lepidoptera; family Geometridae; genus Idaea; species Idaea aversata. Next base: position 12,755,842 of record OU026103.1, read on the forward strand.
AAATAGGATTTAACCTGTTTTTCCTATATCTAAAAAATATCATAAACTAATCCATCACTCAGTTTAACAAGTGTATACAAAACAAGGAAAACCTAAACTCCGTACATGTTACCAAGCGACCCCGATACTGTTTCAAAGCCTACCCTTTTTATAAAACACCACTTGTCGTTATTACGTAATCCCGTATCCTGGAATCGGGCGATGTAGTTACGGCACATGAGGTTACGGTACGTTCTAGTTTCGATGCGGGAACCTCAAGGTTCGGTTTACAAAATAATTCAATAGAAAACTAAATAAGACGGTTTTAGTTCTAGTGGTCAATATGGGCGACATACAGTAATTTGTTTTAAGACTACCTAACCTATTTATAAATATTAATACCTATTTATAAATTTAAATAGATACAAGATATATTTATCTTGATGCGTACTTGCTTACAATAAAATGTTCTATCTATTAATTTAGATTAATATTTGTCGCCATTCTTAATTACTATCCATGCAGAACATAGTTTCCAGTGAAACGGAATTCGTAATATCAACAATGTATGTGTGTGTAATATCAAAGTATCTAATCAATCATAAGGTGTGCAAATTGGTTTAGATCTTATTACGTTTAGATTTGTAACAGTAAGCTTATCAAATAGTTATAATGTGAAATGTAAGTTTATACGAGAAATATTTTCATAGCAAGTAATAACTTGAGCAAAACGCGCTCCACAAAAACCGGACATATAAAATTTCGGTTCGACACGTAAAATTCCGGACTTCTGGCAACCATACCAGCGAGCGTCATCAACATACATTACTTTAGGCTATAATCTCGACGAAATAGCTATTACTTACCTGCGCTCACGGCTCCAACGATGAATATGAAATGAAATTCTCATTGGAACTGTTCCATTGGCTCAAACTTCAGCATATGGCATACTTATTTTACCTAGGTACCTTGACTTTGCTTACATAATTTAGGTACTATCAGGACACAAAATTGCATAACCACCGTCACTAAGTTGAAGTGTGATTAATAATTTATTTGTAGAGAGAGATCATCACACTACAGGTAACTGTACAATTGAGTAGTTCTAGACTTTTATTTTACAAATAAATTATATTCAAATTTATTAAATTAGAGACGGTGGTTAGGCATTTTTCCCTTGATAGTACCCAGGTAAAGTAATTACAATTTGAGGTTGAGCTGCGTAAGTTTTCTGCCAGGGTGGAATAAAAATTGTCTGAAAAACTGGATATAATAAGCTTAAAAAGGCTTATACCGGTATACCCCCAGTCAAAATAACTTTTAAGCTTACAATAATTCGCAGGTCGCTGAAAATTTGTATGAATGTTCGTAACACCATTATAAATGAACCGTTTGGCTGAAAAACGCAAAAAACCCATATTTTCGACCTTTGACCTCGTATAACTTTTTTAGCCGATGTCGGATGGATGGGGATTTTTGACATTTCCTTTATAATGGTGTTCCAAACATTCGTACAAATTTTCAGCGACCTGCGAATTATAGTAAGCTTACCCCTAAAATTCTGCTATTTTAACTGGGCTATTATGAAAAAACTGTAGACGAAGATAACGATCAAAGGTAAGATTTCTTTTGAGAAAATACAAGATGAATGTATTGAAAATAATTAAATTTTAGGTAGATTCATCAAAAAGCTTTCATGCAATGACTTTTTAGCAGATCTGCTATTCTTTACCTTTTTTAGGTAAGTACATAATACAAAATATCCTGTGAGAAAAATCTAGTAATTTAATAGGTATATCGTTGTCGTATGAATCAACTTTCAAAACGAAACACGCGCCAAAGACAAGAACTACTTCCAATCATATACAATGAAATAAGCATTCTACAAAACACAAAATATTCATGACAATACAATGCATTTTCATTGAATACAATCACGTGGTAATCTAACATCAGATATGCAAGCATTCACTTTAGATTTGTACGTATTAGTTCCTGTTACTAAGCATTAAAGCGATATTTGCCTTACCACCGTTGCCTTTAAAATATTCAGCTGTATATTATGGTAATATAATCTTTATTATTTGTATAGCAAGGTGCATGATGCAGTCGCCTGCTGGCTGACATGTCGATATAGTCAGGAAGCCGTGAAGATGCACGTATTGATCCCTGGAGACGCCGTACACAGTTCACACGTTGAATACCTACTCACTGCTAAGCTGCCACTGCATCACTACAGTAAGTCTATGGAATCCTACTATTCAAAAGCATTTATATATTTTTATTCAGATCATTTATTACACCCACCCACCCTACCTACCTACCTACCTAGCTTAAGCTTTAACAACTTTATCTGAATTAAGTTTTCAAGAAGCAAACACTTTAGAATTGGTTTATAATTTAACTTAGAGGTATCCTTAACTTTATTCGTAACGTACCTCGAACTTCTTTAACACAAATTATGTGAGAACTCTACGTAAAATCAATAAAACATACTTCATGTTCACAGTAGAAGTACCACTTAAGAGGGTACGCTGGTATTTTGCTTTCTCCATACAAATTAATACAAATGCTTTATCCTATTCTCTTCCTGAATAATGGCAATGTTTTTTTCTCTTCATAAAACCAAGGTTTGCTGTATACTGTACAGATGCTCTTTATTCCTGAAAAGGTATGTAATATCACTACATAGTATAAAACAAAGTCGCTTTCTATGTCCCTATGTCCCTATATTCAGGGACCGAAAAACCGATATTTTAGGATACTTGAAATTCAGATACCCTTATGCAAAGATATCTTAATTTAAAATAGAATTACGGTACCCAAAAATAATGATATCGCAAAATTTTGGTATCTAAAAATAAATGGTTTATGAACCGTTCATGAACAGTATTTTTGAGATGTTTGTAAAAATGGCAACGTCGCTTTTTCGTTCGACTGAATCTAGCAATTTACATCTAGTGCAGCTCCCAGTCCTAACAAAAATCAGTTTTATGGTCCCATCGTAAAGAAAGCATGAAACTTGGCATGAACGTAGCTGTCATATATTTCTTCTTCGGCTTCAATTTCGATATGGAAGCACGTCGAGAAATTATTGTTTCCCCCCTTTTCCCCCCCTTTTTGTGCCAAATTAGAGTTTTTTGCATTTTGTATGAAAACGGTTCAAACTACAACCAAACTGTCAATGAGCAATATGATCCTCATTAAACTCACTACAACAATCTCCTTGGAAGTATGTAGATCGGACTTATAGTTTAGAAGCTGTAAGTGATTTTAACGCCCCCTCGACCCTGTTTTGTATCAACCCTAATGAGTTTTTTGATTTTATTATAAAAACGATTAAAGCCACATCAAAACTGTCAATGACCAATTTGTTCTTCATTAAATTCTCTATAATAATTGTCTTGGAAGTATGTTGATAGGACTTATAATTTTCGAAATATGCTTACTTTTCTTTCAATTCGGTCAGTAAAAATGGACACAAAAACGCTATACATCGAAAAAAAAAAAAATTTTTTAATATGTTATTAGACCCTCCGAGAGTAGTCTATTCCTGAGTTGTCATCCTTGAAAACCCTGGGCTTCTCCTATGGTGCTACGTTATTCTGGCACGTGTTTTAGTTTTTTAGGAAAAACTACCCCTTGAAAGCGTTTTCCAGGTATGTTTGTTTTATATGTTTGTTTATTAACTTCTCAACTGGCCTACAAACCCCCGAGCGGTTTTTCGGCCGAAACGCTACACTGGCCAAAACCGCTCGGGGGTTTCGGGCGTATTTTGATGTTTACGTCTAATGAATGAATGTATGTCAAGGTCAAGTATAGCCAACCTATTCTGGGATGTACAATGTACATGAGTTGCATATAAAACCATACTACTTAATTTGGTAAGGTTATAATCGTTCAATGTCAATGTCACTTCGATCAATTGCCTCTGACGGCCATGTTTGTTTGTTTTTGTTTTGGACAGTGCGCGTTTCGACTTAATTAATATTGTTTTCATTTGTTTTATGTGTTGTGTTTTGTGATAAAACAACGCCTGGGTAACTAGATCACCTCACTTTGTATTATTAACTCATAAATTTCGCAGGAGATATTAGTTTCTTTAGGATTTTTTTTTGCAATTTTTTTGCAAGTGCATTTTGCAAATTTGCACTTCACTCTGCAATTACTCACATTATTTGTTCAAGTACTAATATTTAAACTATGTCATCTAAATAGGAAATTTCATTCTGAATGCAGAAAGGTATCAATGTTATGAATTAGTCAAACCAAAATTAATTTATATGCATAAACGGGTCTGCCCCCTTCAAGCGGCCATTTTTTTTCGACTTGGCCAGTCAACGGCTACTTTCTGCTCCGAAAAGAAAATCGCTCGGGGGTTTGTAGGCCAGTTGAGAAGTTAATTGTCAATTTCATAGTCTAGGTCGTTTTTAATACAGAAATTTTAAAAATAACTATTCAGAATAATGTTTTCATCATTAAACAAAATTCAACTTTAAGAAACCGTAAACTATTTCTTTGTTTCTGAGAAAACTAGTCCTATAGGAGAAGTAATAGTCCTATAGGAAAAACTATTAGAAATACATTTGTAGATACTAAAATCACCTTCAATTTGATTCCAAAGTGGTGCTGCTAGGATTGACAGTTTTTTCAGAAACAAAGAAATAGTTTACCGTTTCTTAAAGTTGAATTTTTAATGATGAAAACATTATTCTAAATAATTATTTTTAAAATTTCTGTATTAAAAACGACCTAGACTATGAAATTGACAATTAATAAACAAACATACACGTGCACGGCAGAGATTACGTTTAACCCTTTCTAATGACATATGTAAAAGAGAGAAAGGATTTTCGCGTAGAATTGGCAACGCGCAAGAAGACACTTTTAGGGTTTAATATTCGGGTATCCGCTTACGATTTTGGGTACCCTAAACTAGTGGTACCGCAATTTATAGATATCATTATTTGTGGTACTTAAATGCAAAGTAAGCGTTCGAGTATCACTTAAAAATACCGATCAAAACCGCTTATTGAGATACCATTTCGGTCCCTGCCTATATTCCTATGTATGCTTAAATCTTTAAAACTACGCAACGGATTTTGATGCTGTTTTTTTTAATAGATAGTCATTCAAGAGGAAGGTTTATATGTATAATACATGCATAATATAGTGCGAAGCCGGGGCGGGTCGCTAGTATCATATAAAATGCTTTGTCCTGAACGACTGACTGACGGATCAACCCCCTTTGGCCCCTAAGGCCGCCCTTTGTAACACTTAGACTTAAGCTTTGTATTTTATTATTAATATTATTTGAAATTGGTGTTTACAATAAAGAATTTATCTATCTATCAACTCACAGCCTAAACAGCTGATCGTAGAGACCAGAAACTTCGTTCTTTGTCGACGAAAGGGTGCGATCTTTGTATGACGTAAGCATCCGATAAAAAAGGATTTTCCGAAAATTAAACCTTAATTAAAGGGTGAAAAAAGGTGGCCAAGTTTCTATGGGCCAACGTGATTCCTCTTGGTCCATTTTCGACTTCTCCGCGGACGAAGTCGCAGGCAAAACTTAGTCCTCTATAAACCTTAAATGAAATGTAAATCACAAAGGCATGTGTACAGCAAACCTTGACTTTATGAAAAAAGAATGATTCCTCTATTCAGAAAGTAAATAGGGGAATGCATTTGTATGGATGGTAAAAGCCCTGCGATGTACCTACCAGGGTACCGCCTTAATGATACCTGTTGTCGTATACCTTGTTTGCATCAATGTGTATTCACCTATAGACGTTGAATTAAGGTGAATTGATATGACGCCCCGTAGTAGGTTTGTAGGTACCTACTTCTATATTGAATGCATGCAGTTGTAATAAATATGGCATTTCCTTTGCTACGGGCTACGGGATATATGTGATCGGTGATATTGCGATCTTCCGAGCGAGCGTAGGTTTTGAAAGTAGTAGCAATATTTACTATTTCTTTGTTATTTATTTTATGTAACATTTTGGCGCCCATTGTATCAAAAATGTTATTTAAGAGTTCCAATAATAACCTTTGGACTCTACTGTGGTGTAATAAATAAAAATATACTAAGCACTAAGCAGTAAAATATTAGTTGGGCTATAAGTTGTCGTCTGGTTATTCAAAATGTATGCTTTCTTTGTTTAAATACCAACACGTTAATTCTGATGATTAATAATATTAATACTGTTAAGAGGTTCCGGAAATTATCTACGTACTAAAAACATAATCTGCAATAAAACTTCACCTTTTTATAATATTAGTAAGAACCTATAGTTACATAGTAAGTAATGGAACTTTCTGATACAAAACACAATTTTCCCTGATCTGTCTAACTATTCTAAATAAGCATATTCTGGGCTATAAATAGCTTCATGCCATTTAAATCGGCAGGTCCTGATGAAATTTTTCCCGGTCTGCTTCAATGGGGCGAAGAACCCATCGTTATGCATCTGACTTCCATCTTCAGAGCCTGCATAGCCCTCAGATACGTACCTAAACTTTGGAGGGAAGTAAAAGTTATCTTTATACCCAAACCAGGCAAAAGCGACTATACAGCTCCTAAATCTTTTAGACCCATAAGCCTCACTTCCTTTCTCCTAAAAACCCTAGAAAGGCTCTGTGATAGGCACATTAGGGATACTGCCCTGGTAATAAACCCAATCCACAGACAACAACACGCCTACAGTTCAGGCAAATCGACGGAAACTGCCTTACACAACGTTGTAAGTAGGATAGAATCGACTCTAACCGACAAACAGGTATGCCTCGGTGCGTTCATCGACATCGAAGGCGCCTTTGACAAAACCAATTTCAACTGCATCAGACTAGCCTTACAGAAGCATAACGTAAACAGAGCCATGATCGACTGGATTTTAAACATGCTCAATCTCAGGGTCGTTCAGGTTGACGAAGTCGAGGGCATGAAGGGCAAAGTAGTAAAGGGATGCCCCCAAGGTGGCGTACTGTCTCCCCTACTGTGGAACCTGGTAGCGAACGAACTCATCACCCTCCTGAACCAACGTGGCCTGTTTACAATAGGTTATGCCGACGACATTACAATACTTATCCGAGCCAAGGAGGCTAACACCGCCTGCGACGTCATGCAACAAGCGTTGAGATTGACGGAAAAATGGTGTTCGGAAGTAGAACTTACAATAAACCCAAATAAGACGGAACTCATACTATTCACAAACAAAAGAATTCTCGGAAGATTCACTACGCCAAGACTCTTCGGAACCAGACTTCAACTCACAGACGAGGTCAAATACCTTGGAATAGTCCTGGATAGTAAACTCTCCTGGAGTAACCACATAGACTACCTTTATAAAAAAGCATGCATCTCCTTCTGGCAGTGCCACCGCATGATTGGCAAAACCTGGGGACTTATCCCTAAAATAGCTCTATGGCTGTACACATCAGTGATAAGATCATGCATCAGCTATGGCGCTGTCGCTTGGTGGCCCAGATCGGAACTAACAACTACACAGACTAAACTGACTCGCCTTCAGAGGATGGCTTGCATGGCCATCACCGGCGCTATGCGCACCACACCCACGGCGGCGATGGAAGCCATGCTCAACATCCTTCCTATCCATCTATACGTCCAACAGGAGGCGGCTGCAAGTGCTGCAAGACTGACCTCTTTAGGCCTGTGGAAAGGGGATGTGAAGGCCAAACATACTATGGTCCTGTCCAAGCTTTCAGCAGAACAACCCATGCTGCTAGCGATCAGTGATAGGATTCCCAAAAGACATGAATTTAAAAGACACTACACCATACAAATGACTGAAGGACAACGTGACTATCCGCAACCCAGTGAAACGTGGATATACACAGACGGCTCAAAAACCGACACGGGCACTGGATCCGGGGTCTTTTCGGAGGACCTAAACATAAAACTCAGCGTAACTCTAGGCCCCCACAACTCAATCTTCCAAGCGGAATGTGTGGGTATAATCAGGGCAGCATGGGCCGCGCTGGATCGCGATGTCTCGGGCCACGGCATTAGAATCCTGTCCGATAGCGCGGCGGTGCTACATGCACTGAACAGTAGAACTATAAGTTCTGCCCTGATTTACGAATGTTACGAGACACTCAACAGACTAGGTGAACACAATAGACTGACCTTACAATGGGTTAAGGGACACAGCGGCTCAAGGGGAAACGACGCTGCGGACGAGCTGGCAAAGAGAGGAGCGGAAGCGGTCAGTTACGGGCCTCAGCCCTCCGTCCCGATCCCCTCCAACCAACTCAGAGCCTGGATCCGCAACCACGCCAAAATGCGACACCGTCACCTCTGGGCCACGACGGAAAGCTGTAGGCAAGCTAAACTAGCACTCCCCGATACAAACAGCAGACTCACGAAACGCCTCTTGAACTTAAACCGATCGCAAATGCGCTTGGTTACAATCGCTTTGACCGGTCACGGCGCTTTCAACAAACACTTTCACAACTTGAACATAACGGACAGCCCACTATGCAGAGCGTGCATGGAGGCCGAGGAGACGACCGCGCATGTGCTGCTGGACTGCACGGTACTAACGGAGATTAGACTCAGGACTTTAGGTGACATCAAAAGCCTTCCAAAGATTTTTGAAAAACCACATCTTGTGGCAAAATTTATGGAAGAGCTGGGCTGGTTCTCCCCCTGACAAGTAGAACCTTACGCAAAGGGGACCCAACTAAAGAGGTCTGATTGCGGAAAACAGCCCGTATACAAGTACAAGTACAAGTAAGCATATTCTCCTTTCCCAAAATTCGTAATTAACTCAAAATCAATATCATTAATGAATCCGTTATTTAGTTTCCGAAATGATAAGGTTAAACAAAGGCGAACCGTACCGCGCGGTCCTGCATTATTAGTTCGATCAAAATGTTCGTGTTACCTGGCGTGTAGCGGGTGTGCTCGACCGCTCGCTGTGGATACCAGTTCCAATGCATTTGAGGGTAGTGATTCGTCTACAGTGTGCGGGTTGATGTAATAAATAAGTCCGTTTGATTTACACTGTAGTTTATTCTACCCGTCTTAAGTATGAAGGAGCACAGGAATCTCTTAACCGAATACGCAGGTACTTGACATACAATATTTTTCATACAAAAATATTTACAACGAGCGGCCGGGTACTACGTAATAGGGTGCGTACGCGACTGGTTTTCGAGGAGCGCGGGCCGCTTGGCTTGCGGCGGTCGACCGGTTCGCCGCGCGGGCCGAACGTCTCCGAGCGCTCCCGAGAGCTGTCGACGTCGACCGCGTGACGTAGCGGTTCACTGTGCGATGCGCGGGCCCGTTGTTCAACAGCTGACCGATAGGTACTTCGATGAATTAAATCGTACTCGTATAATATTAATATTATAATATTTATTACTATAGGTATTTAATTATTTATATTAATTATATAATATGTAGATAGATAAATAATTAATATGAAGTTAAATATATAAACATGTAAGAATATTGTATATAAGTAAATATGATAATGTAATATATAATAAACTATATATACATAAAGGTGTAAGTGTACTAGATACGTAGGTGTATTTAATGTAGTAGGTTACCCACATCACTCCCCTCCAGAGACCGGGTTACGGGCGATAATAATCCGGGAATTTTACGCGTCGCCCGGAACGGGTTGTTGTCACTAACTTGTCGTTCGACGATGGAAGTTGTGATGATGGAGTTGACGAGGATGCTGATGGCGAGGGGGGTAATGAAAGAGGTTGTGGGGGTAGGCAAGGTTCAAAATGGGTTTCGTTAGGTGCGTGTGACAATATGTAGGCCGGTTTTAATCGGTCTACGGATACTGTTACTGCTTTGCCCTTGACTATTATTTTGAAAACCTTGTCTCCTCTCTTTACCACCTCGTGAGGACCAGTGTACGCTGGCTGTAGTGCACCTCTCAGAGCGTCCTCGCGGAGGAAAACATGTGTACATTGTGTGAGGTCTTTGTACACAAAGGTTTTATACTTGGCGTGGTGTGAGGTTGGTACCGGTTGCAAGTTGTTGGCGAATGTCCTGATACGTGCTGAGTATTCAGTATAGTCAGGCATACACTCGTCAACGCTTTTGTCGAAGAAATCGCCTGGGAGACGAAGGGGTTCCCCGTAGACGAGCTCGGCGGGGGATGACCTAAGGTCGTCCTTGAATGAGCTTCGGATGCCGAGTAAAACAAAGGGAAGCGCCTCCGACCAACTACATTCGGGGTGGCACATGATAGCCGCTTTGAGCTGTCGATGGAATCGTTCTATGAGACCGTTGCACTGCGGATGGTAAGCAGTAGTTTTACGGTGCCTGAATCCTAAGGTTTTCGATAGTTGCGCGAATAATGCCGACTCGAATTGCCTACCGCGATCGGTGACCACGTCCGTAGGACAACCGAATCGAGCAACCCACCCGAGCAGAAAAGCCTTGGTCACAGATTCCGCTGTGATATCGGTAATAGGGACAGCTTCCGTCCATCGCGTAAAGCGATCGACGACTGTCAAGCAATACCGATATCCGCAAGATGGAGGTAATGGCCCGATAAGGTCTAAATGTACATGTTTGAATCGCGCCAAAGGTAAATCGAGGGTGCCTAACGGCGTTGATACGTGTCGGTTTACCTTTGTGCGCTGGCAGCTCAAACATGACCTAGACCACTCGCGACAATTTTTCCTCATCTGTGGCCAGACGTAACGTTCTGCTACGAGCTTTGCAGTCGTATTCGCGCCTGGATGGCTTAGCGAATGCAAACTATCGAAAACTGACTTGCGCATCGATTTGGGGACATATGGTCGGGGAGCCGTTGTACTGACATCGCAGTACAGCTCAGAGCGGCTACCAGGAATGTGTACTCGTTTTATGTGCAAGGAGGTTTCGGTTTCATTAAGTAAGTGTTCCAACTCGGTATCTGACTTTTGGGCTTCAGCTAGCACTTCGAGGTCCACTGGTGCATGTACTTCATCTACCCGTGAAAGCGTGTCAGCAACGACATTATCTCGCCCAGCGATGTACTGAATATCAGTCGAAAACTGTGAAATGTAGTCTAAGTGACGATACTGCCGCGGTGAACACTTACTTTTGCGTTCATGGAACGCGTAGCACAGAGGTTTGTGGTCGGTGTATATTGTAAAGGTGGTTGCCTCTAGCCAATGTCGGAAATACCTAATACTCTCGTAAATGGCAAGGAGCTCCCTATCGTATGGAGAGTACTTTTGCTGTGTGGGGCTCAACTTACGTGAGAAGAAGGCTAGAGGTTGCCAGTGACCGTCGTGTAACTGCTGAAGGACGCTACCAATTGCAATATCAGATGCATCCGTGACCAAGCCTAGCTTCGCGTTTGAACCAGGATGCGCCAACATGGCCGCGGTACACAAGCTCTGCTTACATTCCTCGAAGGCTCGTAATGAATTTCCATTTATGACAACCGGGTGAGAGGCTTTAACGGAACCGGTCAGTAGGGCGTTCAAAGGAATTTGTTGCTGTGCTGCATTTGGGATGAATCTGCGGTAGAAATTTATCATACCCAAAAATCTGCGAAGTGATCTAGCAGTTTTTGGTATTGGGAACTCTTTTATAGCCTCTATTTTAGCTTCCAAAGGTTTGGTGCCGTGACGACTGATACGGTAGCCCAGAAACGATACCTCTGACGCTCCGAAAATGCATTTGGTTGTATTAATGAGAATGCCGTATTCTTTTAACCTGGTAAAAATTTGACGGAGATGGTGTTCGTGCTCGGCTTCTGATGCTGAAAATATTAAAAAATCATCTAAATAACAGTAACAGAAGTCGAGGCCACGTGTCATCTCGTCAACAAACCTTTGGAAGGTCTGACCGGCATTTCGAAGACCAAATGTCATAAATGGAAATTCGTAGAGTCCGAAGGGGGTAGTTATCGCGGTCTTGGGCACATCCTGGTCAAAAACGGGGATCTGGTTGTAGGCTTTAACCAGGTCTATTGTGGAGAAGACGGTACAACCAGATAAGCCATGAGCGAAGTCATGAATGTGCCTGATAGGGTACCTGTCGGGGATGGTCCTCGCGTTCAACTGGCGATAGTCTCCACAGGGTCGCCAACCATTGTCCTTCTTTGGAGCCAAGTGCAGTGGTGACGACCAGGAGCTTTCGGAAGGGCGCGCGGTTCCACACGCCATCATTGCTCCAAATTCAGATCGGGCAATTTTTAGTTTGTCGGGAGTAAGACGCCTAAATGTACTAGAAACCGGGGGGCCTGGTGTGGTGCGAATATGGTGTACTGTGTTGTGTTTAGGTGTTGGCCGAGTACCTGCCGGTCGGGTTAACTCTGGAAATTCAGCGAGTATTTTGTGAAATTTGGAATCTCCAGTCACGACTACCTTTACACTTAATATATTACACAGAGAGTTATCTATACTAGCTGTAGTACAGATGTTCGTAGTGCCGTCTATTAGGCGTTTATTACGAACATCGACAGTTAAGTTATAGTAGGACATAAAATCTACACCTATGATAGCCTTTGTTACGTCGGCCACAATAAAACGCCACACAAAGTCACGACGTAACCCTAAGTTTAAGTTAAGTTCTATGTAACCGTACGTAGTAATGGGTGTCCCATTGGCCGCGCACAGTTGGTAGCTGGTCTTCTCTCTTCGCTCCCGGACTGCTGATCTAGGGAAGACGCACAGGTCACTTCCGGTGTCGACAAGGAATTGGCATTTTGTCCTGCAGTCCGTGACGAATAGGCGACCGTTGGTGGTGGCGGCGGGGCAGTCTTCAGTCGCCATTATCGACTGCCCTGGTCGTTTCCCGGTTGGTAGTCACAGGGTTTTACGCAGTAATTCGCCTTACTGCCGTGCCTCGAATGGTACCAACATAGTGGGAACTTTCTGTAGTTGGACTGTGATCTACTTCTGTTTCTGCTAGAAGGTGAACGTCCACGTTGTCGGGAGTTCTGTCTCCTATGAGGTCTGGACCGGGACGGTTCCGCGACGGCAGCTGTTAGTGCGCTAACCTGCTTGGTCAACTCGGATATCTGTCGGGCCATGTCGTCCAATCTCGATGGTAGTGGTACCGGTGACGATGCTTTGTACGAAGTAGCCGCTACGTGAGGTGACGGTGGAGCAATGTCGTGAACCTTATCAGCAAGATCCGCGAGGTCGTCCAGTGAGAGTCTTGGCTGTGAAGCGACGATTGTCTGCAGGTTAGGAGGCAAGCGACTGGTCCACACGGTGCGTATGAAGCTATCCGATAAGTCCGACCGGAGGTTACGTAGGTGCCTCAGGAACTGGGATGGTTTCCTATCTCCAAGTTGTTCCCGCTCCAAAAACTGTTTGGTTTTAGTTTCCTCGGAAACGGAAAGGCGCTTAATGAGTTCCGTTTTAAGCTTCTCGTACTTCCCGGAGGCTGGCGGGTCGGTGATAATATCTTCAACTTCTACTGAATACTCGCGGTCTAAGTGGCTGAGTACGTAGTGAAATTTCGTGTCGTCATCACTGATGCGGGACAAACGAAACTGACCTTCTATTTGCGCGAACCAGATCTTCGGCTTCTGTGGCCAAAATGGTGGTATTCGCACTCCAACTCGAAATACCTCGGTAGTCGTGTCGTCACTGTCAATGGAAACGCACTTCGGATATTCCGTTTTCTGGATTTTCTTGTTTAGGGGGCTTTCCTTGACTGTGTCCGTACTACCATCGCTGTCGTGGTCACTCATCTTCGGTTCTGCTGATTCCCCACAATGTCCAAATCGGGGTCACCAATGAGGGTAGTGATTCGTCTACAGTGTGCGGGTTGATGTAATAAATAAGTCCGTTTGATTTACACTGTAGTTTATTCTACCCGTCTTAAGTATGAAGGAGCACAGGAATCTCTTAACCGAATACGCAGGTACTTGACATACAATATTTTTCATACAAAAATATTTACAACGAGCGGCCGGGTACTACGTAATAGGGTGCGTACGCGACTGGTTTTCGAGGAGCGCGGGCCGCTTGGCTTGCGGCGGTCGACCGGTTCGCCGCGCGGGCCGAACGTCTCCGAGCGCTCCCGAGAGCTGTCGACGTCGACCGCGTGACGTAGCGGTTCACTGTGCGATGCGCGGGCCCGTTGTTCAACAGCTGACCGATAGGTACTTCGATGAATTAAATCGTACTCGTATAATATTAATATTATAATATTTATTACTATAGGTATTTAATTATTTATATTAATTATATAATATGTAGATAGATAAATAATTAATATGAAGTTAAATATATAAACATGTAAGAATATTGTATATAAGTAAATATGATAATGTAATATATAATAAACTATATATACATAAAGGTGTAAGTGTACTAGATACGTAGGTGTATTTAATGTAGTAGGTTACCCACACATTAATTAACAATATCCTATGTCGGGACTCTGCCCTGTAATGACCGGACGGGAACTCAATAAATTACACTACTGTATACCTACAGAGAACGTTATACACTTTTACGTAATAAAATAAGGCTACACTAGTAGCTAAAATAATAATAAATAATTATCGCAGGACATTCCACACATCGCCATCTAGCCCCAAACTAAGTAATGAGACTTGTGTTGTGGGTGCTAGACAACGGATATACTACTTACATACTTTTCTTTTGTAAATATATACTTATATTAAATAGAAACAACCAGACCACATACAAATATCTAAGCACAAATACTTGTCTGAGGCGGGAATTGAACCCGCAACCCTGTGTTTGGCATTCCGGCATGGTGACCATTGTGCCAACTGGGTCGTCCATAACGATATGATCATGATTTCTTCCAAACAATTATTGTATTTACTTAATTAAGCAGATTTTTCCCTTCAGTAGTAGTGCCAGGGGCAACAGTAGTACCTTATTTCAACCTAAAAATAAGTTTAATTAAAATAAATAAATAAATATTAGAGGACATTCCACACATCGCCATCTAGCCCCAAGCTAAGTAACTAGACTTGTGTTATGGGTGCTAGATTACGGATATACTACTTATATACTTTTCTTTTGTAAATATCTACACTAATATTATAAAGAGGAAAACTTTGTTTGTTTGTTTGTTTGGTTGTAATGAATAGGCTCAAAAACTACTGGACCGATTTTAAAAATTCTTTCACCATTCGAAAGCTACATTATCCACGAGTAACATAGGCTATATTATATCTCAATACTCCCACGGGAACGGGAACTACGCGGGTGAAACCGCGGGGCGCAGCTAGTCTATAATATAAAAATCAATTGCTGTTCGTTAGTCTGGCTAAAACTCGAGAACGGCTGGACCGATTTGGCCAATTCTTTTTTTGTTGTGTTTGTTGTAGTCCAGGGAAGGTTTAAACGGTGAGTACTTACGCGGGTGAAACCGCGGGGCGCAGCTAGTCTATAATATAAAAATCAATTGCTGTTCGTTAGTCTCGCTAAAACTCGAGAACGGCTGGACCGATTTGGCCAATTCTTTTTTTGTTGTGTTTGTTGTAGTCCAGGGAAGGTTTAAACGGTGAGAATTTAAAGATCGGACTTACGCGGGTGAAACCGCGGGGCGCAGCTAGTCTATAATATAAAAATCAATTGCTGTTCGTTAGTCTGGCTAAAACTCGAGAACGGCTGGACCGATTTGGCCAATTCTTTTTTTGTTGTGTTTGTCGTAGTCCAGGGAAGGTTTAAACGGTGAGAATTTAAAGATCGGACTTACGCGGGTGAAACAGCGGGGCGCTGCTAGTATACTTATAATATACAGAAACAACCAGACCACAGACAAATATCTATGCATAAATATTTGTCTGAGGCGGGAATCGAACCCGCAACCCTATGTTTGGCAGTCCGGCATGGTGACCATAGTGCCAACTGGGTCGTCAAATTGATTGATCGCTTCCTTTAACAATACTCTTTTATGATTAGGTTCACAAAATCCTACCTACAACCCACCCACCCTGGGTGGACGATGTTCATTAAAATTATAACGGAAGATCGCTTAAAAATTCGCGAAACAACCAGTTTCCATGAGAGACGATAAAAATCAATCCATCCATGAATCCCCAATAAAAAGTCCAACCAACGAATGGCAGAGTACGTGAAAGGATTTTATCGTCATCGGTTGGTACGTTACGTATCACAAGCGCTCTGCAAAAGGTAGAGGAATTAAAACGGTAATCCGTTAGAGCCGTGACACGGGAGTCGCCGTCCCAGTCGTCGGTCGATACAGCCTCCGCTATGCCTCATTAGCGACGCAGGCAGACCTACTAATTATATTCATTAACTATACCCTACATACCTGTGTATATTGTTATACATAATGAATATACTCTTAATTCTATTGAAGAGTTACATTTTCGCAGTGTTTACTATAATTACACGATAACACTTGTGAAATTCTATCACATTTGTGACTACTTCATCACTGTTTGTTGACTATTGCTTAATATTGCTCATCTATACCTACTAATATTATGGAGCTGAAGAGTTTGTTTGTTTGCACGCGCTAATATCTAGTACTAGCTGCGCTCCGCGGTTTCACCCGCGTAAGTCCCGATCCCGTGGGAATATCAAAATGAAAAGTAGCCTATAGCCTTCCTCGATAAATGGACTATCAAACACAAAAATATTTTTTCAATTCGAACCAGTAGTTCCTGATATTTGCGCGTTCAAACAAACAAACTCTTCAGCTTTATAATATTAGTATCACTACATAGTATAAAATAAAATCACTTTTCGCCGTCCCTATGTCCCTTTGTATGCTTAGATCTTTAAAACTACGCTAAGGATTTTGATGCGGTTTTTTAATAGATAGAGTGATTAAAGAGGAAGGTTTTTAGATATAATACATGCATAATACAGCCGTGCGAAGCCGGGGCGGGTCGCTAGTAGATTACTAAGAAATTGACACAAACTATCGACAAACTTAGTCCGGTGCCTTATTTAATAATATATCTATTTAGTGTGGTTTCCATAGCCTTATCATCAATTATCAAATGGTCTTACGGAATCATGAAGTCTTACAGGCCCTGAAAGTTTTTAAAAAATGTTTGTTGATGAGGATTTTTGAACTATTAAGTTTCATTGTACCTTGATAGATGGCTCTGTACCCGTTTTCTCGTTCTCCGGGCTCTGATCTGAAGACGAAAAAAATGTGTCTAACATCAATGGAACTCAACGTTTTCGTTCGTCGTCGGTTTTCCATTGAAAGAAACGTCAATTTTTTATTCGTTTTACGCAGAAAATTGAAACCAGTAATTACCGACCGACGAACATCCGAAATAATCCCAAAATATATAAATATTCATAAAAGATCGTTTTTGAATATTTGTCTATGATTGTTTGACGTTTATTCTACCACTCGCCTGTCGGCAACGAGTGGTGGACAGTGGACACCACTCGTAACGATCAAGCGATTCAAAAATAGCGATTCTCCGATGTCGAACGAATATTTATATCATTACATAGTATAAAACAATGTCGCTTTCCGCTGTCTGTCCCAATGTAGGTATGCTTAGATCTTTAAAACTACGAAACTGATTTTGATGCGGTTTTTTTAATAGATAGTGATTCAAGACGAAGGTTTATATGTTAATACATGCAAAAAAAAAAAATATAGACGTGCGAAGCCGGAGCGGGTCGCTAGTAACGAATATTATCACTATCATCACTACATACTATAAAACAAAGTCGCTTTTTCTGTCCCTATTTCCCTTTGACTGCTTAAATCTTTAAAACTACGCAACGGATTTTCATGGGGTTTTTTTTAATAGATAGAGTGATTCAAGAGGAAGGTTTATATGTATAATACATGCATAATATAGCCGTGCGAAGCCGGGGCGGGTCGCTAGTTTTGGATAAAATAATCCATTTATGTCGTACCTAATCGTCATTGTTCAATGCTCATATCTTATGGTTAAGGAAGACATGGTGATAAAACCGGCGGCTCTGTTAGCTGGACGTATTGACCAGTACCTACTTCCCTCTGGACACGGTCGACTAAGCTGAGAGGGTAGTTGAGGAGGACGTAAATGGCATGTATTGAAGTTGCAGGTATCTACCACTAGTCCATATACCACACAATGAAGGTGGAGGTATCTACCACTAGTCCATATACCACACGGGTGTTTTGGGAACCGGATTGCATATTCCGAAAGGCTTCATTCTTCTGCGTACACTAGGAATCTAAGAAAAGTAGATTCCTTACAAAATATTTGATTTGCGTAGTAATATAGCTTACTAATGGTAAGAGGCAGATTTAGAGTATAAATAATGTTGGAACGCAACGTTTGCGCGATCTAATTTTACCTGTAGCGCCATCTAGTATTGCTATTGACAAATAATAATAAATAATACACTTGTTTCTGGTCTAGGTACCTACAAGCTATTGCCCGCGACTTCGTCCGCGTAGAAGTCGAAAATGGTTCTAAAGAATCACGTTGTCCCATGCTAACTTTGCCTTCCTTTGTTCACCCCCGAAGGGCTAGAATTTTGGAAAATTTTCTTATCGAATACCTACGTCATACAAAATAACACACCCCCTCCAAGTTTCAGGTCTCTACGATCAGCGGTTTAGGCTGTGCGTTGATCCCTAGGTCAGTCAGTCATTCAGGACAAAGCATTTTATATGTATAGATAGAAGATGCCCGGGGAATACACCTATTTAGTTCATTTTTAGGCAAAAAAAAAGGAATTTCTACATACTACTTAACTCTTTGGATTTGCATTTTTGGTATTACAATAAAAATTGAGAGCAATGTAAACAAGACTTACACTTTCAATTCTACTAAATTTGAGTGCATTTCTAAACATATCACCGAAATTAACTACAAGCTCCGGAACTGTATGTTGATTCAACTCATTTTAATAATAAATTGAGTATTTGCTTGTATTGGAAAGGGATTGTATCTTTTTACTTATTGAGTTTCCTAATCAAATACAAATGTAGAAAAGCTAACGAAAACGTAGACCTTTAATCATAGAGATAAAATTTTACTATAATACTAAAATAGAGAGTCGAGCAAAGACTTTATATAACAAAGATTTTTGAACTACGCCTATTGCTGAATGGCGTCATAGCTATCACCTTACACGTAACTAGCGACCCGCTCCTATCCTATATTACATATATTATGCATGTATCTTACTAATATTATCAATTTAAAAGTTTGTGTGTGTATGTCCTTCGTCTTGAATCACTCTATCTATTAAAAAAACGCATCAAAATCCGTTGCGTAGTTTTAAAGATCTAAGCATACATAGGGACAGACAGCGAAAAGTGACTTTGTTTTATAATACTATGTAATGAAAATATTTTTTAAGGAAAAATGCATCTTCAAAAATTGCGACTAAGACGAGACTCGAACTCGCATCCCTTGAAACCGTTCAAATGCATAGCCCAGTGCAGGCTTAGCACTTTAAGAAAATAGAAATAGAGAAATAGAAATAGAAAATAGTCGAGCAAAGACTTTATATAACAAAGATTTTTGAACTACGCCTATTGCTGAATGGCGTCATAGCTATCACCTTACACGTAACTAGCGACCCGCTCCTATCCTATATTACATATATTATGCATGTATCTTACTAATATTATCAATTTAAAAGTTTGTGTGTGTATGTCCTTCGTCTTGAATCACTCTATCTATTAAAAAAACGCATCAAAATCCGTTGCGTAGTTTTAAAGATCTAAGCATACATAGGGACAGACAGCGAAAAGTGACTTTGTTTTATAATACTATGTAATGAAAATATTTTTTAAGGAAAAATGCATCTTCAAAAATTGCGACTAAGACGAGACTCGAACTCGCATCCCTTGAAACCGTTCAAATGCATAGCCCAGTGCAGGCTTAGCACTTTAAGAAAATAAAAAATAAAAAATCATTGACTATGTAATGATTTAGAATTAGTTTAATTTTTAAGCATAAATAATGTTCAGCTTCAGAGATTATGAAAAAACTGACAGTGAAATATTAGTGTAACAAATAGCGTTAGCAAAACATAGCGTAGGTGCATGCTATGTTATATGGGCGGTGTTCGTCTATATCGTTACTGTATATTTTGGCTATGACTTCGAATAACTGACACTAGGAAAAAAGCTCTTACGTACTGTCTCGGACGACCTCTACGAATGCTGCTATCGGTGTTGCAAGCTATTGTGGTATTTAATTTAGATGAACCTCTGACACGATAAAAAGATGTACTCTCTTTGGTAGTAGGCAAGTATTGTATCTCTGCTTTTAAGGTTGATCGTTTCGTATCGCTAAGCAAAGTATTCCGCTAGATGGCGCTTGTTTTCCCGAAAGTATATTTTTATTTTATTTTGCTATAATTGACGTGGAATTAAAGTATTTGTATATATGTTGCCTGTTTTCTAGTTTGCTCTGAACTTATTTCAAACATAATTTATTTTTTTGGAAGTCACATTTTAATGTATTTCCAGAGTACAATTTTTAAGTCTTGTCACGATATAAATGACACGCACACATACAAAACAATAAACTGTAGCAACTATAGACTATATTTGACGTAGTCCTACAGATACCGATTGGTGTAGTCATTTAGAGCGGCGGGGTAGTGTTCTGAAGAGCCCCGGTTCAAATTACGATCCAAATATATTTTTTTTATAAAAAAAATTTATAAAAAGCGGCGGGGTAGTGTTCTGAAGAGCCCCGGTTCAAATTACGATACAAATATATTTTTTTTATAATTTTTTTTTATAAAAATATATTTTTGAATAAATTTTCTAAAACAGGATCAATTTTATGGTAGGTACTGTTAGTAATCATTTTTTTTTAAACTAGGACGAATTCTGAACTATGCAAATTGTACTAGGTCTGAATGAAAATAGAAAAATAAAGACAAAGTAATGTACAAAAAGGTTTATTTATTTAAAATTAGTTCTATCTTATCTTATATCGGGGGCTGACATAGCCAGCAACACTTCGACCCCTTGGGATCGATTAACGCAGCGATCCCACTAAGAGGAAAAATCCTATGTTCCTCCGGTTTGGGATATGCATTCCCAAGGAGGCCCATGGGTCTCCTTCGCTACGGTCCTTCGCTTCGCCACTAAGACGGCGCATTCACACAGGATGTGCTCCATAGTTTCTCTGACATCACCGCAGGTTCTGCAGTCAATATTAGAAGTTATCTTCATTTTTAAAAGCATGTCATTGGTTTTGTAAAGCCATGTCAAGGCACCAATCACAACTCGTGCTTTGCTTTTTCCGTTGTTCAATATAAATATAGAAGCCCCTCTGGTGCTGCTACCTATGAATTTCTTCGAATGTAGTAGCCCTTCACTGATTTCCCACTCTTGCGTGTGTTTCTTATCAACGTAATCCTTTACGGCCTTTGTGATTGTGCATGCTGGCAGGCCCGTACATGGTTCTGGTCCAAGCATAGCACTTGCCGATCCTGTTCTTGCAGCTCATCAGCCTTCTCATTTCCTGCTATTCCTTCATGGCCTGGGACCCAGAGTAGTCGTAGTTTGTTCCTACGGCCCAACTTGTGTTTAATAATTCAATCACTTACAAGACACTAAAATTCCCTCAAGGTTTATTTTCAGTAGGTGCTCAGATGGATGACACTTTAAACACAATAGTAGGAATATAATAAATGATTATAATATTTTATTTTTGGTTTTTCTATTTATTGACTACTTGACATCTCTGTTGACCGGCCGTTACCTAGGTAACAAGCGCGCATCTAGTGCGAGGCAAAGTATCGACTGGGTGTATGTTGCCAGTGTGTACAACAAACAGTACCAAAAAAACAACAAGACTGCTTGGTTTTTTTTCTCGCGAATTACTATACTTCATTTATATTTCATTATATTTTTATACTATTAATTAAATGCAAACAAGTATAAATGTTTATTTATTTATTATATACGTAAAGTGATAATTTGATAAGTCTATCAAAATAATGTATAATTCAAGTATCAAAAGTGACGCGACAGTGCCAAAAGTTACATAAAATCTTGCAGGTGTAGGTCTGGCAGCACTGAGTTGAATATCATGCAATTGAAATTATTTTGATTTTTTATTAGACAGATTAGACGGAGAGGCAACGTCGCCCTTATCCAGCAAACTGTATTGCGGCTCTGCTCTAGCGTAATTGCGTGTTCCTGCTTCCACACACAACGCGACAACGTCGCGTGTTTCCACACATCTATGCGGCACTCACACTATGACCATACGTCAATATAACCGTGCACCACCACATACGTAAAATTAGTCTCTTTTTTCACGCTGAAACAGAGTACTTCCTGGATGTTAAACAGTGATATTTTTGGTCTGCCCCTACAATAGCTTAAATTAGGCCTACTTTAAGTCATAATAAGTTAAATATCTCAGTGTAAAACGTAGGAATCTCTAAAACATTTAGTAGGGAAAACGTATAACCTTAATATCAAAAGCAAAGCATTCCTATTATATTACCTAGTAGGTAGATTTCTACTTATTATTAGGACATCGATTGATTGATCCCTGGGGAGTATTCGGTGGTAACTTTGTTGGCGTTACAACATTAATGTATTAAGGTCAGACTATCGTTTCACTAAAGTTACATACTTTAGTGACCTTAATACATTCAGTTAGAGGTAATATTTGCATGCTTTACTACATGATAGACGTGAAATCATAGAGATAAAATACATATCATACTAATATTGCAAACGTGAATGTCTGAGTTTGTTATTCATCTAGTACTATAGCTTGTACTACAATAGAGATTACTCAGTAGGTTCTAATGTTCACTTGAAATGATTACCCTAGGTAATTACGTAAAATGTGCCAGCGTATTTCAAGTAGCTAACTGACACATGCAACACTCTTGATTCGCTAAAGCCAGAGTGAAGCTCTTTAACGAAACCTCGTCGTTTTGTTTTTATTACGTCATCAAAGCGTCACTAATTGCAGCGCAACAAATTATATATAAACCTCCATTTAAAGATTACACTTGACACAGGCTACATGTTAGTCGAAGTCAGAAATTGAAAACGAATATTACTCGTGATTTTGTCTCTATTGTAGGTACAGGTATGAAATCTCTATGTTTAAAGTAGCCTAGGTATGCGTGTGGAGGTCGATTGATTGATGTCGCGGGGTGCGCCGCCGGGTCGCACCACGTCAGCCAGCCAGCTAGCCAGCCAGGGGCAGTAGTGAGTGCCATTCGAACTAGGATAATTGGTTTGTTTTACGTGTCATGTCAACTTTACTACTCGAACCTGCCTACTTCTGTCTGTTTGTATAACGGCCAGCGATCTGGGTGCGTCGCCCAAATATTTTACGAAACGACATAATCGATAAATACCTTCACTAGGCCAGTCGGTCTTTGAATGCGTTTTTCAAATGCTATCTACGCACGAATAATCCCGACCTTTCTAGATCTATGGGAACTCGTTCACTAGATACGGGTCGTACAGCTTCCTCCATATTTTATCAATACAAGATGAACAATGCTAGCATTGAAATTCAAAAAACGACTTTCATTCAGTAGATACGATAAGTGCGATAAGTGCTTACTTTTCCGAGTATTTTTTTAATTCATCATTCAAATGGCAACATTAAAAGACAAAGTTAAAAAAGCTATTCCATCAATTCAACGTTTCATTGTCTGAAAGAAGGGAAAAGGTCCCGGGAACACCGTCAAATCAGGCAAACAGATTTTCAACTTTGGACGCCAGCAGTAATTTACTTTGATTGAACATTTCAAAACACGATTCCAGAAAAAGGTCTTAAAAGTTAAAAGTTCTCATTGCTTTTGTTAACCCTCGAATGAACAAAGAGGATTATAATAAGTTTGATCCTAATGTCTGTTTGTCTGTCTGTGTACGTTCCCTCATTGTAATAACTTCGAAACACAAATGGGTTTTTTACACTTATCTAAAAGCTGAATGTTTCGCGAGTGTTCATAAAAATATTCTAGGTCTTTTTTACTGACGAATAACATGTTAAAAAAATAATAACCTCTGTACAAAATAATGTTTAACTTTCAACCAGGCATAGGTAGGATGTAATCCGTGAAAACGAGCGAACACGAGTGGCTTGTTACACAAACAGTAACCACATTTGAAATCAAATTACTTACATTACAGCTCACAATAGCTCACATCGGTTTTACCGTGTTTTAACTCAAATGAAAAGCTAATTGAAATTTAATTTTTAAATATTTTTTTAAATAATTAAACAACGAAATCCTACCCAGTAAATGCAACCTATTTAATGAAAACAAAACTAATAATATACACATGACTTATAAATACCATACAAATACGAAATATTATTTGTTTGTTCCAGTCAAACGACTACACGCGCACAGAATTCGATAAAAATTCGTAAACTTACACGGGTATTTCATAGGGTAGAAAAAACATCTAATAGGCCTTTTTTACGCGGCTGCACTAAAAATTTTTACAGTTAGGTTTTCATTTGCTTCTTAACTGTTCCAAAGTCTGATTGTTTCAATAGAATCTCATTTACTATAACGTTAACAATAAATATGAAAACATCCGACTAATTGACTAAATACCAGTATATTTATTCGTGTCTGTCCTTAATAACTTTGAATTGGGCGAGGCTTCTGACTTTAGCTAAAGGTTTGCTATATTTAACTTCATTGAATCTGATTTAACAAAGGCCGTCTCGACGGAGCTAACGATGAACAGAGGCAGTTTGCTGAAGAAAAAATATTTGGCGAAACGACAAAACATAAATCTTGTTTCGAAGTTATTTCGAACAAGTTAGAGTCAGTGTTGAGACGAACAAAGACACCTGCGCCATATGGCAACATGTACTACAGGCCTACAGGGGTGGGACAAGACAAACACAATCAAAACTTGATGTGCTCACCTTTATGGTTACGTGTACTGCATATTCTAGTAGGTCTAGCTTAAGTTGTCAACTTGAGCTAATCATAACTGTAACTTCCAAGTATTGTACGCTTTTGGAATGCTAACAATATATAAAACACTAGCCCCCTTATTCCAAAACGAGGTTTAAGGATAGTCCGAGATGTGGATGTGTCCTATATCTAATCTATATGGATAGTGTTTATACTATAGTTCACGAGTAAATCTATGTCTAAATCTAAGGTTTAAATCCACATCTCGGACTATCCTTAAACCTCGTTTTGGAATAAGGGGGTAGCTGTCCCGGCAAACGTTGTTTTGCCATTTAAAAAAAATCGGGCTGATTAGTGAATCTAAACCATTTAGGGGGCCAAACGCGTACAAAAAAATCATTTAAATCGGTCCAGCCGTTTAGGAGGAGTTCAGTGACATACAGTAGACTTTTACCTATATGTTAAGATTATGTATCATTTGGCAGGAATGAAAATAATTTCCCCTTTAATTTGTGCTACCGATAAGAAATAGTAGAAGAAAGAAATGAAAAATGATCAGTTACGGAGTTATGTATCGCGTCTATAGATGCATGAGATGAGATGAGAAGAGACAGGGGTCTAACTTATAACACCCTTCAACACGATTAATATTTCCCACCGCCCCTACTAAATGCAGCTTAACAAAACTCTCGTCATAGCTACATCTCTCGCTCAGCTGTCAAAGAAAATGCGCCTCCGTTCAAACCGACATTTATATAGGATTTTGTGATGTGCACATCGAAAATTACCGTTCGTTGATGACATTTGACCGACAGTCGCTAAATCTTTAATCAAAGAGCTTGTTCATATAAAATCAATATAAAGTACAGACAATAAATTCGCCACAAATCTAAATGTGTCATCGCACCGAATGAGCGATTATCTCGAATAACGAACAATCTCGGCGAGTATAATCGATTTGTTCCGGCGTTTCACCGACGAATTGTTTACCTACGTAGGTAATCAATTCTTTATACGTTTCAAATTAAACAAATGGTTTTTCTTTTCATTAACTGTAACAAATGCGTATAAAGTTAAAGGAAAATTAATGTTTTTAGTGTAGATTAGCAATGTTTGTAAGTTATATACTTAGCAGTATAGAATAGTAAGTTAAAAGTATACGCTAAGAATTTACATCTAAAACATTTTCCCGAGTTTAATAATCAACACATTTCTCTAACAAGAAAACTCATAATTTATTTCAAAGTCAAAATCTTGTCTACCATACTAAGTAAAATGTCATATTTTTGCTGAATAATTTTAAACTTACGTTTCCTATTTGGGCAGACGGGGATTGGAGGGACAAAGACAACTAATAAATGTTATAACTATAGCTATAGACATGACAAAGCCATCAAAATGTCTTATTAAGGTGAAGACAGGACCCAAACGCGAGTATTTTATCTCGTAAAAGTAAAGAAAAATAACACCTTTGATTCGATAAAAAATACGAAAATACCTTTGAAAAAGTAATTTAAGGAGAAAAACAATAACGAAATTCATGCAATTATTGGTACGTTCCTGCTGATCAAACTTTCTGGTCAAACTAGTTTGTCCAAATGGAATAAATTTCCTCGTAGTCAAACTACTCAACTAAGTGGTTAACAAAAGGCAACAAAAAAGGCGATCGAAAAGGAAACAAAAGGCGATCATCTGGTTTTTGATAGATATTCATACAGAGTGAATTTTTCAGGGTGTTCAGGTAATCCTAAACTATGAGTAATAGCGGAAAATGCTGAATGGAGTTGTGTGTCCGATTTTGACAAAAACTGCATTAGATTTTTGAAAAAGTAATTAACTCTAACCAGGAATACACGTGATGAATACTCAAAAAAAATCTGAACAGTTGAATATTGCTAACTGCTCATCATCTCACTCATTTCTCTGCAATCCACCAGTGTTCAACTATTTGCTCCTGTAAGCATCTAGAAGTTTCCTCAAAGTGTGTAAGAGTAGCGAGCGATACATCATCAAAGGTAATACGTCAATAATGTCAGTAATTAACACTAGGGATCAAAGTTTCGCAAAGGTTCGGGTGTTTCCTTTCATAGCATTTTTAAATATCTTTAGAGCAGGACGAAAACGCTTAGGTAACAACGTCCGTGCTCTGCCCCTCGCATTACGAAGCTATTTTATAATACTACTTTCATGAACACAGTGCAGTATTTTGATGCAACTAACGGTATGTTGGGAAAATCTCATCTATTTTAACCTAGCTGGTTAAAATAGATGAGAGTCCGTTCTTTATTTTCACGAAAATCCGGCGAATTTCCCAAAAAAACATTTGAGCAGCTTGCTCTTAGAAAAATTAACTAATTTGCACCGTTTTAGATGTTTTAAGAAAATGTGGATTAAATGCGCTTAAGGTTGAATGTTTCGTATCGCTAAGCAAAGTATTCCGCTAGATGGCGCTTGTTTTCCCCGAAAGTATATTTTTATTTTATTTTGCTATAATTGACGTGGAATTAAAGTATTTGTATATATGTTGCCTGTTTTCTAGTTTGCTCTGAACATATTTCAAACATAATTTAATTTTTTGGAAGTCACATTTTAATGTATTTCCAAAGTACAATTTTTAACTCTTGTCACGATATAAATGACACGCACACATACAAAACAATAAACTGTAGCAACTATAGACTATATTTGACGTAGTCCTACAGATACCGATTGGTGTAGTCATTTAGAGCGGCGGGGTAGTGTTCTGAAGAGCCCCGGTTCAAATCTCGATACAAATATTTTTTTTTAATGAAAATATATTTTTGAATAAATTTTCAAAAACAGGATCAATTTTATGGTAGGTACTGTTAGTAATATTTTTTTTTTAAACTAGGACGAATTCTGAACTATGCAAATTGTACTAGGTCTGAATGAAAAGAGAAAAATAAAGACAAAGGAATGTACAAAAAGGTTTATTTATTTAAAATTAGTTCTATCTTATCTTATATCGCGGGCTGACATAGCCAGCAACACTTCGACCCCTTGGGATCGATTAACGCAGCGATCCCACTAAGAGGAAAAATCCTATGTTCCTTGAATGTAGTAGCCCTTCACTGATTTCTCACTCTTGCGTGTGTTTCTTATCAACGTAATCCTTTACGGCCTTTGTGATTGTGCATGCTGGCAGGCCCGTACATGGTTCTGGTCCAAGCATAGCACTTGCCGATCCTGTTCTTGCAGCTCATCAGCCTTCTCATTTCCTGCTATTCCTTCATGGCTTGGGACCCAGAGTAGTCGTAGTTTGTTCCTACGGCCCAACTTGTGTTTAATAATTCAATCACTTACAAGACACTAAAATTTCCTCAAGGTTTATTTTCAGTAGGTGCTCAGATGGATGACACTTTAAACACAATAGTAGGAATATAATAAATGATTATAATATTTTATTTTTGGTTTTTCTATTTATTGACTACTTGACATCTCTGTTGACTCTCCGTTACCTAGGTAACAAGCGCGCATCTAGTGCGAGGCAAAGTATCGACTGGGTGTATGTTGCCAGTGTGTACAACAAACAGTACCAAAAAAACAACAAGACTGCTTGGTTTTTTTTCTCGCGAATTACTATACTTCATTTATATTTTATTATATTTTTATACTATTAATTAAATGCAAACAAGTATAAATGTTTATTTATTTATTATATACGTAAAGTGATAATTTGATAAGTCTATCAAAATAACGTATAATTCAAGTATCAAAAGTGACGCGACAGTGCCAAAAGTTACATAAAATCTTGCAGGTGTAGGTCTGGCAGCACTCAGTTGAATATCATGCAATTGAAAATATTTTGATTTTTATTAGACAGATTAGACGGAGAGGCAACGTCGCCCTTATCCAGCAAACTGTATTGCGGCTCTGCTCTAGCGTAATTGCGTGTTCCTGCTTCCACACACAACGCGACAACGTCGCGTGTTTCCACACATCTATGCGTCACTTACACTATGACCATACGTCAATATAACCGTGCACCACTACATACGTAAAATTGGTCTCTTTTTTCACGCTGAAACAGAGTACTTCCTGGATGTTAAACAGTGATATTTTTGGTCTGCCCCTACAATAGCTTAAATTAGGCCTACTTTAAGTCATAATAAGTTAAATATCTCAGTATAAAACGTAGGAATCTCTAAAACATTTAGTAGGGAAAACGTATAACCTTAACGGATTACTTTAGCCTAACACCTCGTCAAGTATCTCTGGACTTTAAATTCACTTAGGGAATAATACCTTTTTTCATTGCCGAGAATCCTGAGATTTCGTTTGTAAACATAGTGATGGAAATGTAAGAGAAAACAATGGAACATAATTTACAATTCCAAAATATAAGTACTTACATGACACTGGTAATAGTAAAAAACGAAACTATGTACAAAAAGTAAACACGTAACAAAATAAAAATAGCAATATTTCCGGAACGACCTCTTCAACCACATAAAACCAGTACAAACGTAGTGCGAACATTATTAAATTCACCAGCAAAATAGATAAAAAAGTCAATATTCCAGTTCGAATAACTTACATTTCCCTGAAGACATAACGGGGAAACAGCAGTTTACCGAATCCGTATTTCCCGGGAATGTTCCTTTCCCATCTCTAATCGAGAGGTTTATGGAATGAATCGACGTCGTATTATTTAACTGGTATTTTTTCACCTAATACGCAGAGCTGAGCGTTTGATGATACCTCCAAGTAAACGATCCGTTCAGAGGAGAGAATTTATCTTTCAAGCTGAAAGTGTCTTACTGCTAGATCAAATACAATGGCGAATACTTGTCGAATGTTTTCTTTTTTCATTTACTTACTTAAAACCTTTGTAAATACCTTACGGGGTTTCTTTAAATAAGCACGAACGGATTTTGGAAAAACTTCGAGAGCCTAGTCTAGATAAAAGACATAAACTCAATTGATTTTTGTCCGTTGCGTACGTTTATGTTAAAATGTTTTCGCTACCAAAGTTCATTTAAATGAATTACTTATTATCTGGAGTAATGTGGCATATTATTTAATTAAGAGCGTAATGAACAAGACTTAAAATTATCCTGGGGTAGAACGGGAACAATAAAACACTGAGGTGAGGTCTAGGGCTAAACACTGCGGAGCTAAGGATGAATGTGGAACCATTCCCGCCTGTGACTCTTGCACGTACATGGTACAGTGCTGAAGCATTGATAGGACTTTGGTAGGTACCAACCTTTCTGGGTGAGTAAGTCTGTAAGTCCAAAATACTCCGCGGGAAGAAACGTCAAGGCATTTTCTCCGTAGTAATAAAAGAGAAAGGCTTTATAGCTACAACCTTACGACTGAAAGAAAAAGTGTTACATTAAAACGTGATGTAATTCTATCCTTGCAAGCGTCATTAAATTGGATACCAATAACTCCTATATAGGATAGGGGTCGATGTTAATTGTGTAGAGAACGATGCGATCGTATCCGGAGTTGCGTCCGTACTCGACGATTGATTGCCTTGTCGTCTAGTTACTGATTGTTATTTATCTATTACCTACGGAATTAAGAGTCATTCCATATCTGATTTTATCATATTTATAAATTCAAAAAGTGTGTGAATTAATTTAAGTACATGTTTGTTACCTTCTTCACACAAATCAACTCAGGAAAATACACAGGCCATTTTAATCCAAATATTCCCATGGGATCGAGACTAACTTATGTGAAACACCGAGATCTGACACAAAATCTATCAAATATAACTAAAAAACTTATAGAACTAACGGTTAGTATTAGAAACTGTGTGTATTTCTGAATCGGTCTGCATGCTTCGGGTACAATTTGCTTATCACTCCGACAATTTACCAAATTACATCTGCGTGCATGTAGAAAATTAAATAAGTAAGTAAATAAAAATAATACCTCAGAGCGAAAAAAGTAACCATTTTAAACAAACATATACTCATATGAAAAACTACCCCATGAGTATAATCGCAAACCCCATCAATCAATAGGTACTTACTATTTGAAGAAAACCGATTGATAAAAGGAAACCTACTCCATCTTTCCATCAAGGGATAAAAAATAGAAACGATAAAAATGTGGATATTTTCGCCCTGTATCAGATTTCGCGCAAAAAACGAAGAGGCGGTGGCTCCGCTCTGCGATAACGTCTCAATGACTTGATCGATTAACTGGTCAGGGTAAATAGCTGAATAATGCTCAACTCGAGAAAAAACTGGTCGTTGCAAGGCCGTGGTCAAGTACACGGTATACTGCGCTTACAGTAAAGGCAAACCCAGAATACAAGCTTTAAAATACCTCATGAGTTAATGATACTGCATCTTATTTAATAAAGTTCCAATCCCGTGAGAATATTAGGACAAAAAGAAACCCCTATATGTTATTCCAGGAATCAGATTTTTACATATCTAGTATTATCACAATCGGTATGAGCGTTTGCGTGAAGTAGGATGAGTTTAATCTGAATCTAGCTGATATTAAATTTATGAAACAGCTCAGGCCACGGTTCCTAACGAGTAATTGCTATTGTTAGAATGTTTTCAACTCAAACAGGGTTTTAAAGTTAACGGGTAAATCAGTTACCATAACTAAGTGATAGGGGTGACAAGATTGAAAAGGTTAGGAACCACTGAGCTAAGTGATTGTTCGCTTGTTGTTTACGTTTGCCCTCAAATGTGACGATCGGATCGGAGAGCTATATCGACCGACCAGTTAGTGTGTAATCTGGTTTCGCCTTTAGGTTTTAGAACTAACAAACGTCTCTTTTATTTATTTTAGCTAGAGGTAGACCGATCACGGTGACATTGAAAATGACTCATCTCGTGTGACTTACTTAGTTTTAGAATAATTTGATTGTGTTTAAAGACATTTAGGTCGCACTTATTACGAACTAGCTACTAGCTACGTATAGGCTAGGTATATTGTTCAAAATTTTAACCACATTGCGTGTAGAAACAATTAAATAAGGCTAAGGTATCTGTATATGCATGAGACCGTGAGGCAAAATAGATTTATTCTACTAATATATTAAATCTGAAAGTTTAGAGCGTTTGTTACCTCTTTACGAAAAAACTACTGAATCGATGACGATAAAACTTAGTATGTTATCTACATACTAAGTTTTATCTTAGTATGTAGGCTGAAAGTCCTGGAACAACACAGAGGCTACTTTTTATCTCGATATTCCCACGGGATCGGGACTTATGCGGGTAAAACCACGAGTCGTAGCAGCCAGTAACTTTATTATGATGAAGAAAATGTAATGAATACGACAAAAGTACACGTAAAATTGAGTTTAAATAACGAATTAATTTCTATTACCTTCACTCACTCCCCAGTCGTTGAGATAACTTTATGGCACCTGCCCACCTATATTCGTTTTTCGTTTATAAAATTTTAGCTATTATCTATGCTATGTACGTACGTACGTACTATATATATATATATATATATATATATATATATATATTTTATTTAATGTAACTTAAAATTACCGCTACTGTCGCTGATGTAGCGCTTAAGCCTACTATAAAATAACATTATAACTATACTAACTAACTAAAATCTAAATACAGAATTTAAAAAAAAATGTTTTTTGTACGTACTATATAAAATTGATTGTAATATATAGATCTATATTAATAAACTAACTGTGCCCCGCGGTTTCACCTGCGTAAGTACCGATCCCGTGGGAATAAATATAAAAAAAACTGGTTCCTATCTAGTTCTCCTGATTCTAACTAGCTACCACTCCACTAAAATTTGTATAAATATTCGGATGTTTATATTAGGCAATGTCCGAAACTTCTAGACTTATTTTGATAGAAAGCTACATTAATGAGTCTATTTTATCACGATATTCACTTGAGGATCGGGACTTACACGGGTGAAGCCGCTAAGCGCAGCTAGTATATTTATAAACGTGACAATTAAGACATAAATCTAGTAGGTACGTGTCAACGCAAAAACCGAGCCGTGATAGAACTGATGTGTGACAGTTGTTGGCAGTAAGGGTCTGGGGATTATCAGCGATTTATACACCTGCCTGAAGATATGTATGTAGGAGTGTGGGTAGACTTATTTATGAAGGTGCTAGTTTAGTTATAATAATTATATTAACATTAGCAGAACATCAGAACCTTTTAAATGATCCCTTAACCGAGGACCCGTGGGGAACTGGGAAACGTGATTCGAGTTTCAAGCTGCTATTTTGCACCACGTCTTGGAGGAAAACTTCTAGCCAAAGAACACCTTCCTAGCCGCGGGACGCTGCTGCTTGGAAGGTATTCTTGTTCTAAAGGTTTTATATCGTTTCCGCGGACAAATTTCAACAGTGTAATTGGGTGTTCTGCATAAATCTTACAACAGCGACGGCAGCATCAAGGTCTTCCAATATGCAGGTGTTATGGGACATAGGACATTGCAAAAGGTGCTCCATAGAGTGTGTTAATTAGTACCCTTCAGTCACAATGTTTTACCTGAAGTAAACCCCCACAGACTCATGTTTTGTCTGCAGCGACCTACTTAGGCGCGAAGTTACGTAAACAACTGCAGATTATACCATGTCCAGAAGAGAATTTCTCTTTCAAAACTTTGCTAAGGATATGCTCTGATGTATTATTTTGATGTATAAGTATTATATATCTATAGTGGTAATACATCGTGGGAACCAAACCACCCTTTCCATTGTCGTTCTCACTATGTGTTGAATATTTTCCTTCTACGTTTTCATTGTACTTTGCTCGCCTCAAACGTCGGATCCATAGCTTGTGTGCATTTTGCAGGTTTCATGACGATTAAATATATCGCTCGGAAAAATATACCTACCTACATTGGCACAGAATATAATATAATTTATTTGAGAAAAAATACACGATAAACATGATAGTAATTGGTACCAATTTTGCGTCTTTTATTTTAAGTAAGTACTTACTGGAAGTACTTACTTAAAATAAAAGGCGCAAAATTGGTATAAACATAGAAAACAGAAAGGTAGGTACAATTTAGAAGGAGTTGTATTATTCTACTTTAATACGGGTTTAATAGGATATAAAGGTAGGTAGGTACTTACTTACTTATCAGTTAAAACGAAAATGGAAAAGATTTTTCATGTAATGTTAATTGAAGTAGGTAGGTTGGAAAGACATGTCATGTTTGACTACGATTGCTGAATAATGTTATCATATGTCGATCTCGTAAATGGAATGTGAACAAAACTAACTTGGTTATATTTATTTAACTTACAGACGTCTTTAAGACGGTACGCGGGTATTGCTTTCTTCATACAACTGTACCTATTCCTATATATAGTGCTTCAACTACATAAATCATTCTTGTTTTTCAAAAAACAGATTTGCTGCACCTACATATCCTCCTCTAATTTTCCTTTTTTTCTTACAATTACGTACTACAGGAATTATTACCCCCTAAAACCTAAAAAAAGGTAATTTAGAAAGTAAATCGGGGATACGTTTGTATAGAGAAAGCACTGCCAGGATACCGTCTTAAGGACGGATGTCGCCAGTTCTACGACGAACATTCGTCATCGGCGATATTCCTCACCACATATACCTACCTATCGGAAAGTGTGCGCGAAATATTAGAAAAACATTTTCGCCTGAATATTCGGTTTCAGATGTAACTGTCTAGCCAGACATATCGCGACAATATTCACCGAAGCTTATGTATCCGGCCACGGTCTCACAAAAGAAAAGAAAAACGTGTTTTCTTGTATTTCATAACTCTACAAACATTATACATTGCACGGACAATTAGCCCTCATGGAGTTAACTTTCATGGCATGCTTGGCCATTATGACACGAAATTGTACCATTTCTACTAAGAGAGAGTTGTAGTTTTCATTGTAATTCGTAGAGATGAAAGTACTTGTCGAGACTAATTAACGTGCCCGGTTTATCAAAACTTACAAGTTACTAAGTTCATAGGTTCTGAAACCAAAAACGTACCTATGCAGACATTTTTTTTACCTACTTTGATTTTTGAGACATTCCGATAGTCGTTTGTAAATCTTGAAGATGGAATACAGAGTTGCATGATACTCTCAGGATTTTGTTAAGGTTTACATATATTTTATTTTTTGCAAGATGCAAAAAAATTTAACTCAAAGTGTGCGCGAACGTATTTACCTATTTTCTCAATAGTAATTTCTATTTTTTTTATATTACCTAGGTACCTTATATTTTACTTATATTTGTAGCCTGTCATTTACACATAATAGTTTTCATAATTCCATCGGATGTTTGTAATAATTAATATTTTCCGAAGAAAAACGCTTGTCAAAAAACTAAGTCCTGTAAGTTTTTGATAAACACTCTACCGCCTAGTCATATGATTGAAAATATACCCTACGTACGCACCACACATAAGACCGTGCTGAAATGTTACGACAAATTGGCAACATCTATTACCTACTAATATTGCATTTATATTTTTGTTTGTTTGTTTGTTTCTAATAATATGCTCTGAAACTATCGAACAGATTTTGATATTACTTGGTATGAGGATACATCGAATCCTTTGGAGAAACGTGGGCATACTTTTAACCCAGATATTCCCACGGGCTCAGAGCTAACGTGGGTGGAACCGCCGGACGTTGCTAGTTTCTAATAGGTATAGGTTTAGGATCCTTTGTCTTATTGGTACAATTTGATCTATTGTTTCATAGTTTTACGATATTTCACGGCCACTTTTTCTATTTGCACTTTGCCCTATTTGGCGTACATCTTTGAAGTTAGGAAAACATCAACACAAGGTAAAACTTCTGCAGGTAGGGCTACCATACGGAATCGTCACCGGATTAGACCATCGCGTCCCGTATTGCTACGTGGCCTGATTTTTTTTGCAGTCCTTAAAGTTAAAAGTTGCTATCGCTTACTACGCTTGCTCCTATTGTTTCCCGTACACCACGCGGTTTATTTCCGCGCGGTTTGAAATCTCTGGTTTTTAAACCACAAGTTCCGGTTTTAGAATTGCCGGGATAAAACTGTGCATTTTTCTACAGCAGTGCAGAACTAACCCTGATTATAACACATACCGTACTGATTCCTAAACTTATGGCAACCCTAACAACTAAAGGTATCTTATTTAGTCTAGGTAGTTACTGTGAATACTGTGTCATTTAACGCGTCGATTACGAAACAATAGTTAGGTAGGTGTTGGCCGAGAGGGTATATTAGTACTACAGGTAGACAATTAGTAACGTAACTGTACCTACTACTAACCTAACAGTCGATCACAAAACATTTGCTGGGAAAACCCCTTTAGCAAAATCGTGTAGGTATTGAGTAATATGTAGAGCCTCGCTTTGGTCAATTGTTCCCGCGTCAGCACTGGCGTCTGGAAGACACCAGCAAAAGTATCTGACCAAATTAACGATAACGAAACAAGTGCACGGTCATTGAACAGCAAGTTTAAAACAGTCGTTCAAAAGTAGCTGACATATTAGGTATATGCACGCTATTGCACAATGTGTCAGCAACTTTTAAATGACTAATAATAGTGATAATAAAGGCATTGGTAATGAAAGGGCCAGTCTTGTAATTCTAAATGATGTCAGCTACTTCTGCCTTTTGCTGACTGTATGTACCTAACCTACCGAGGTTACTAGGTAGAGGCAGGTAGGTAGGGTTGTCGATCATTAATTTAACAAGCAGAATCCAATAAGATTTACGACTCGTTCGTGTGATATCGTGAGCAATAAAGAACTCAAATTACAAGAAAATCGTTTCACCCAGCTTTCGAGAAATACTGAAAGCCGAGATGGCAGAAATTATTACCCCTATACCTACTTAATATTTTATTACAATTTTTAGATTGTAAAAACGATCTTTATCTTTACGTATCTACCCACCTACCTGGCTAATCTTTAAATATCTACCTTCGCATACCAATTAAAACGAACCGTTTCGTCGGTAATTGTCATTATCAATATCAAAATAAACAAGCGAAGAGTTGCGCCGCACGATCACCGGCTGCCGTGTCAGCGCGACGCGCGATCACCTCACACCGATCGATAAAAACAATGAAAATATACCATACTATCCACCTCATAATCACCTAATCATAAACATGTTTATACTATCATTGTAAATATGTAATTTAGGTATACATAAAACAGACGTTTCAGTTCAACAATACAATGAAATAATCCTAACAAACATTATTCCAATAACCTTTCCAAGACGATTCTTATAGGACGTGCCTTTGCCTAGATTCCCATGGATGTTATGCTGATCTCTAAGGAAACTTACCAGGTGCAAGACGGTGTTCACAACCTCTCTGTTGGTGACCTGGCCCACTTCAATCAGCCCGATAAGAACAGCGAATTTCAGGCTATCATTCGCAGACATCCTCACCACCTCTTCAGGTCTCTTTATCTCACTAAACGGCGGTGATTTCAGGTCCGCCATCGTTTATTTTGTCACTAAACACTGATACACAATTTTATAATCCACTCGCGACCATGGGAATCAAGAAAACATTATTCTCTCACCTCACATGATAACACAACGAAGTCGCGTTCTGCCATTTTGGTTTTTGACGGTGTTGCCCACGTCACTCGAAATTTCTACCAAGAACTTGTGGTAAAATTCGATCAGTTATGGTAGAAAAAAAACTATCACGGGGTAATTATATAATTTTTTTTTGAGTAGCATAAACATATTAAATAACTATTTACTTTAAATAAATAACTGTATGTAGTTACCTTCTTCTCACCAAATGATGTATGTCCCAAAAGAGAGGGTTAAAAGCACTGGTAATTAGTTTGTACTTACATTATTTTGTTCACTTCTCACATCTAGATATCAATAAATTATATTCGTGAGCTTCTGAAACCCAGAAAAAAAAATGCAGAACAAGGAGCGCGGGTTCATGTTTTTTACTTTTTACATCATTTTTATTCACACGAATAAAATTGGTTTTCATGTTTTGCAAATCCCTCCAAAATGTAGGAAATAGTTATCAATCAACTTTTATTTTATTTTATCTGCCTGCTTATTTTTGTCATGTTGCTAGACAATACAGTTTTGAGTGGTCAAGTTGGTTCCATTGTTGAATGAAGTTAGCGATGTATGAAGCAAAGCGGAAATGGCAATCAAACAAATAACAAATCTATATCGTAGGTACTTCACGTCATTGATATTCAAGAAAAAAATGGGTTACTATAATGGCCGACACTGGATTGTACAACCCAATAATTGCCAACACCTTATTGCACGGCATATAATTTGCGTACCGTGCTAGGAATTATCATGCTGTACAATAGGGTGTCATACTTTATCAGCCTGTGCATTATCATGACGTGTAAATATTGCTCGCTACGATTTTGTACACCCCTATAATGCACGACCTGATAATTGGAAGCACTGGTGCAGTGTTTTATCAGGCTGAGCAATAAGGCGTCGTGCAATTGTTGGTTGTGAAAAGTCAGTTCAAGACAATATTGTACGGCACAATAATTGTGATCACCGTTCTATTGGCTAAACGATATCTCCGCTCTTATTGGTCAGTTGGTGCTATCCTCCACGGTCTTTTGTCTATGCACTTGATGCTTTGTTTGAGGAAGGTTTAGTAGGCAAGTAGTCTATGCTACTAGAGGAGAAAAACTGACTAGGTTATTATTTTTGATGTTTAATTTTTGAAAGATATAATTTTTTTCTTATATTCTTTAAAGCCACTCTAAACAGTAATGTAGAAGTTCGAACATGGATAGAATTTGGATCTGGCACTCGCCGGCCGCTGCCGCGGCACCGCTCGCTTCGCTCGCTCGGCTCGTGCGTTGTGGTCGCAGTTCTAACATAAACCTAACCTATCCATGTCGGTTCTGTAACAGTTCACTTAAAAATTGAGTTTAAGGTG
The DNA here is from genome assembly GCA_907269075.1 of Idaea aversata. Lineage (NCBI taxonomy): Eukaryota > Metazoa > Arthropoda > Insecta > Lepidoptera > Geometridae > Idaea > Idaea aversata. The sequence continues at coordinate 12,794,521 of OU026103.1, forward strand.
GTACTTAAAAAAGAACACTCACTCGTCAGAGCGACTTGACTGAAGATCGAATTTGTAACTAAACCAACGAACGATCTTCAAACGAGGCATGAGTTTGGCATTCAGCGAGGTGTTGCTAATTATCAGGGTGTACAATATAGTGTCGGAAATTATTGACCCGTGTAAATATTGTTTGACACGCTATTGTACACCCCTATAATGTCCGCCCTGATAATTGTAAGCACTGGTGTCACAGATTAGAGGCCCGTACAATATAGGTCTGTGTTTTATCACCCCGGACAAAAAATGACCACCCTGATAATTGGCGACACCTTATTGTACGGCCCGATAGTCGTTGACACGGTGCTAACAATTATCAGGGCGGACATTATAGGGGCGAACATTAGAGTGCTGTGTTTTATAGGTGTTGTGCATTATTGGCTCCCAAAAAAATCAGTCAGTCAAAAAAGTAAACATGGCGGCGATCGACGTTGAGTTACCGAAAGTGAGTTTTGTGTCTTTTAATTCCAAATAACTAAAGTACATTAGTGTTTTTACGCGCTACAATAGATTACAATTTAGTTTATTTGTCGATATGGTGTATTCTCGTCCGAGTGTTAATTCTAATAAGCGGATGAAAATCATTGGGCGTTGTTCGTGTTGTTTGGAAATAAATTCGTTGAAAACTCAATCGAATATGCTGTTTAACGGTAGCTAACGTAAATAGAACATTCCTTGAACACCGGCAATCGTTTATAAACAATAAACAGGATCGGAATGATCGAATCACTTGTGTTTTAGTAAGTGTTAGTGATGGCTTATTAGCTGATTGTGTTTGGTGTGGTTTTAGATGGAAGCTCTGATGCGTACCCTCAAGCTGTCTGGTCACGTCGGCTTCGACAGTCTCCCAGACCAGCTGGTCAACAAGAGCGTGCAGAATGGATTCGTATTCAACATACTGTGCATTGGTAAGTCATGAATACATTATGATCAATGTATGAATCATTAGACCCCGCGATCTTGAGTAATTAATCATGTAATCAAGTGGGTTATATGCATTGAGTTTATCTCATTCATCGTTTCGAAATTAAGTACTCCTACACTACATCCGCTACAACATTACACTCAAGGAAAACCAAAACTCATGCATAGATTAATAATACTTTTACTTACTGCCTACCTACCTACTGACTCTGAAGGATAACATCGTGATGAAACCCACTGCTTCGTTGACTCCTAACCATGGAGGAAAAAAAAAATTCCCCGCCCAGATGGAGTAATAATCATGCCTATTATGTATCGAAACCTATGCGGCCGCTCAGAGGGGTGGGAGGGTAGGTGGAAGCGGGAGACAGGGTTTGTCTTTTATCTCTATCACATATTTTCATATACGTTACGTTAGAAAAAGATAGAGACATTCATGTTATGACATAACCAATTAAAAACAAAATATCAATAAAGTACGACATTTATTTGTCTTTATTGGCATGTAAAAAACAAGGAACTTCATGGTTGCTGAATTTGAAAATAGTGATGTGATGTGGTATGAAGCGTAACGTATATTTATCGATTATTTACTTATATTTTATTGTTCAGGGGTATTTATTTTAGTTCAAGATCAGATATCCAGGTGGTGAGGATGAAATCTATCACCTATCGAAATTAAATATACTTACCTAAATTGCATGGATCATGTCAAATTTTAAGTGGAGATCATGCCTTAGCAAATGTAGCGTAGAAAGTCCTCCAAATACTTGGAGTGACGACTTTCGCAAAGTGACTAGTAGCTGTTGGAGGTGCAGAGCGGGGGACCAAGTTCAGTGGCGTGCTATTGGAGAAGCCTACTTGTACTTGTATACGGGCTGTTTTCCGCAATCAGACCTTTCTAGTTAGGTCCCTTTTGCGTGAGGTTCCACTTGTCAGGGGGAGAACCAGCCCAGCTCTTCTATAAATTTTGCCACTAGATGTGGCTTCTCAAACATTTTTGGAAGGCTTTTAACGACACCTATAGTCCTGAGTCTAATATCTGTCAATACCATGCAGTCCAGCAGCACATGCGCGGTCGTTTCCTCAGCCTCTATGCACGCTCTGCATAGTGGGCTGTCCGTTATATCCAGGTTATGGAAGTGCTTGTTGAAAGCGCCGGGACCGGTCAAGGCGATTGTAACCAAGCGCATTTGAGGGCGGTTTAAGTTTAGAAGGCGTTTCGTGAGTCTGTTGGGGGGTGTCGGGGAGTGCTAGTTTGGCCTGCCTACAGCTTTCCGTCGTGGTCCAGAGGTCACGGTGTCGCATTTTAGCGTGGTTGCGGATCCAGGCTTTGAGTTGGTTTGAGGAGATTGGGACGGAGGGTTGAGGCCCGTAACTGACCGCTTCCACTCTCCTCTTTTTGCCAGCTCGTCCGCAGCGTCGTTTCCCCTTGAGCCGCTGTGTCCCTTTACCCATTGTAAGGTCAGTCTATTGTGTTCTCCTAGTCTGTTGAGTGTCTCGTAACATTCGTAAATCAGGGCTGAACTTATAGTTTTACTGTTTAGTGCATGTAGCACCGCCGCGCTATCGGACAGGATTCTGATGTCATGGCTCGAAACATCGCGATCCAGCGCAGCCAAGCTTGGAAGATTGAGTTGTGGGGGCCTAGAGTTACGCTTAGATTTATGTTTAGGTCCTCCGAGAAGACCCCGGATCCAGTGCCCGTGTCCGTTTTTGAGCCGTCGCGTCGGTGTGTATATCCACATTTCACTGGGTTGCGGATAGTCACGTGGTCCTTCAGTCATTTGTATGGTGTAATGTCTTTTGAATTCGTGTCTTTTGGGTATTGGAGAAGCCTATATCCAGCAATGGACGACTAAATGTCGATAGTGTTGATGATGAAATATCCTGCAGTCCACGTGAACGAAGTCGGGGGCACAGCTAGTAGAGAACTAATTATACAAATAAAAATACATCACCAATTTTAAAACAATATTTTTATTTATATTTTAACTATTTACATTACGTTGTTTTTTATCGTAAATCATCATTAATATTGACATAATATTTAGTTGAGTTCGTAATCTGAGGGAAGCACTTTTTGTTCATGAACCTGTAAGTAGGAAAATATATTGTTTAGATATAGAGCTAATGCTGAAATTAATAAAACACCAATACTTCCTTCAGTATGGTCTGTCTGACTCTGAAGCACAAAAATCTTACAGTTCTTCGAATCTTTTAGAAAACTGCGATAAATAAATGAAATAAAATAATAATAAGCTGACGATTCGATTCTATATTATTTTTTATCGACTACTTCACATCACTAAAAATCAACAAAATTATTTTCTACTAAAAATTTGACCACGAAAATTGTAAAAACCAAGCGGTTTATTACTTACCAGAAAAATGTGATACCAGAAGGCTTTGTACTTTTGCTTGCGGCATGGTTTCTGCATAATTTCACTGCCCATTTTGTTAATGTAATATTTTATGACAGAGGTGATGTCCATGTCACACGCCATGAACGACTATTTGAAGGAAAAATGTGAATGTGTGTGTGAGCTACAAAATTGTATCTCAGCCGGCACCCATAGTATGGTTTGATTACTACTCCATCAGGGCGCGGAAAACTTTTTCTTGCTTCATGCTCCTAACATATTGACGAGATCATTCTTTTAGACATAACTAAAGTGGTGTAGCATCCATATACCTAGTATGAAAATAACTTGCCGATGGTGTATAAATCATCTGAATTAGATGAAAAGACCAATGTTATTATTATATAAAAACCAGCTTACTATCTAGGCTACTTTCTGAACATTCATCCATATGGCCGCACTGTACTATGCATTATGTGTTCGGGCACACAGGGGCAAGAGACAGTCATAAAGACCTTGATCTGTAAGGGTATTTCTGGGTGTAAGCCATCATAGGTCCATAAGTCTAAAATAAATTAACCTATTTGATGTTTTTTTGTCATCTGAAGTCCAAATGTTAGGTTATTATAAATAAATAAGATGTTTTTCCATCAATTTAGGTGAGACTGGTCTGGGAAAATCGACCCTAATGGACTCCCTGTTCAACACCAACTTCGAATCAACTCCGAGCCCCCACAACTTGCCAACAGTCAAGCTAAAGGCACACACTTATGAACTGCAGGAGAGCAATGTTAGGCTCAAGGTATTATACTTTCAAATTATTCTTATTACAGGGAAAGTATTGCAAGGAACCTCACCAGATTTCAAAGGCATGGGGGTTTTGCTTGTCTAAATAACAATTATTCACCTGTGGCACCTGTGGAATTATGCAGCAGCATAATTCTTCATAATTTGTAAGAACATTTGAGGCTGGCTTAAATAAAGTAGTTAGGCTTTTTGTAAGTACCTTTACCTTAACATGACAGTACCTTGTCCTCGCAGCTGACCATCTGTGACACAGTCGGCTACGGAGACCAAGTGAACAAGGAGGACAGCTTCAAGGCAGTGGTAGACTACATTGATGCACAGTTTGAGGCTTATCTTCAAGAGGAGTTGAAGATCAAGCGCTCTCTGCCCGCATATCATGACAGCAGGCTGCATGTCTGTCTGTACTTTATTTGTCCAACTGGTGAGTTTCTAAACTATTTATTAGGTTTTCTTTTTACTGACGCCTTTTGCCAAATGCTCATCCCCAAAAATCCAAAATTGTTTTTAAATTTTGCCCCATAGATTTTTTGTTTTTATCCAAGCCCATGTCGAAAAATCCAATTAGTCAACTTTTTTACTGAAGCGATGAACATTTGGCAATTATAAGCATTGTCAATGAAGCAAATGTAGCTTATCTGTCGTCTACCAAATTATGTTAAGTTCCCTAACAACGACAACGATACCTACCGACTCTTTGTTTAACATTCCGTCGCGATGAATGCGCGACTAGAGTGCGCGCCAGACACACGTACACAATACACTACGTTCAAATTGGAACTAATGTTCAGATTGTTTTCGTCAACTGTTGAAGTTTGTTCTAAGTCGGTTTTATTGGTTTTCTGTGTTAATATTTGCCATCGTCATGCGAAGAGGGATTAAAACCCAAACCGAAATAGTGCGGAAAGGCGCTTGAGTATACTCGTGTAAAGTAAACTACTTAAGTTTCGGTTCCGTTCTTTCGAAACTACCACATAATATCGTTACTGAGCGGAATTGATCTTTTCTATTTCATGACGTGAGCCACACTGCGTAAACTATGCAGCTCGCTAGTATGCTTATCAAACTGGTTCATATAGGTTTTATTAAGGGTTTGATTTTTATTCGTGTTCAGGACGATATTTAGAGCCACGAGCTGTATACATACAGGGTTATAAAATGAAAGAACAAACTGGTATATCATCTGTCAATAGCGCTTCCAATCACTTGTAGACATATCTGGCGCGCACTCCAGTCGGCGGACGCGCCACGATATGGTACGAAGATAGGTAAACACTGGACAAGTGCATCCTATAACATGTACTTACACACGTAATGTGAGGTACATCGTGGCGGTTCCTTACTTGATAACTAATTACTTATTATACCGTTTCACTTGGTATATTTCCAACATTAACTACATATGGAAACAAAAGCGTCTTTTTCCTCTGACTAAATTTTATATTCGAGGCAATTGTAACAAAAAATAAATAAACATATAGAAACTGTAATCCCGTTACCTCGCATCAAGCGATGAACAAAGCATCACTTTGCATACAAATGTCCCCTTCAAGGACAATGTCACGACGCACGGCGACTGCCCTGCTCCGGTACTCTAAATACAAGTGAAAGTAAACACTAGAGTACCCTAAAACCTTATTAGTGTACAATTTCCAGGAAGTACTGGTATACTTATACTGAATTTAAAAGTGTGGAATAAGTATTTTGATTTTATGAATGACTTACTTGATCTTTTGTGAGGTTTGTACACCTTGTTAGTCAAGGATTCCAACTATCTGAATACCAAGTTTCATCGTAATCGGCTTTGTAGCTTTTGCGTTAACTACTAACAAACATACTAGTTTTTCCATTATTATCAGGCTAAAGCATTACCTTTTATTAAAATTCAAGCAAACATTGAATATGAAAATATGTACAATGTTTAAGGTCATGGCCTCAAATCAATCGACCTGGTCTGCATGAAGAAACTGGACACCAAAGTTAACATCATTCCCATCATAGCTAAGGCTGATACCATCTCTAAAACCGAGCTGCAGAAATTCAAGGTGAGAATGCATTTAAGGCGCAGATAGCTGCCAAAAACAAACTGTAGGTGAAATTTTTACCTACATTTTGATATAATTTATAGACGACAATTTCTTAACGTAGGTATCGAAATCAAAAAACTCCATCGTCTTTTTTCGACTTAAGTTTGTATGTATAGGCTTTGTAACGATATGAAATTACGTCTTCACTACATAGTATAAAACAAAGTCGCTTTCTCTGTCCCTATATCCCTTTGTACGCTTAAATCTTTAAAACTACGCAACGGATTTTGATGCGGTTTTTTTTAATAGATAGAGTGATTCAAGAGGAAGGTTTTTATGTATAATACATGCATAATATAGCCGTGCGAAGCCGGGGCGGGTCGCTAGTTAAATTATAACGAAATGTAGCAAAAGTTTCACCTACAAAAAGTACACATAAAAACACATAACAGATCATTAACAATAAAGACATTCAGTGCACATTTGGCGGCTATAATATGCACCTAATCTAATCTAAGTAAAGTGTTATTTGTTCAGTTTGTCATAAGTAAAGACTGTTTAGATGTCGTCAGTCTTCCATTTAGTCATTTCCTGCATCATTTTGTCTATTATGTCGGGTACTTACATGATATAATAGCAAATTTATTTTGTTAAAGCTGGATAAAAACTATATTCCTTATTCCTTTTAATTTCAGTCTAAAATTATACTGGAGCTCCAATCAAACGGTGTTGAGATATACCAGTTCCCTGTGGACGATGAATCAGTGTCTGAAGTGAATGGCAGCATGAACTCTCACATACCGTTTGCAGTAGTGGGCAGCACTGACATGGTGAAGATCGGCAACAAGACAGTGAGAGCGAGGCAGTACCCTTGGGGGACTGTACAGGGTAAGTTATATACTACAAGGCTTAATTAGCTGCGAGGGTTTTACACCACTCCCTTTATTCTGTTAACCCACTCTACATTTCTTACGTATGTTTCAAAATTAATGTTCAACAAATATAGTCCGTTGGTGGCTTTTGTATCTTTAAATGTCTATTTTGTATGATAATATAATATTCTTAAATAAACACTATTGCTGAAGTCTTATGTTGCAGTCAACATTAAATAGGTAGTCATGCGGAATACTAGCTCTAAGACCTAAGCTATCTACATACCAAAGAGATAGTCAAACACGCAATTTAGTGAAATATTTGACTGAGCTAACGAAATTGGTAAAGCTCGTTTATTTGTTGAAAATTTAAGTACCATTGCTCTGATCTTCTAGAATTTTTGGTATGCAAGCCCAAATCATTTTTGAGTTGTAACATGACCGAGATCAGTTTGGGATTATGGAGATGGGGTATGAAAGGTAAAAGGCGCAAAGTCTTAGATAAAAATAAAATAAATAAATTGTTGTACAGTTGAGAACGAGTCCCATTGTGACTTCGTGAAGCTCCGCGAGATGTTGATCCGAACCAACATGGAGGACATGCGTGAGAAGACCCACGGGAGACACTACGAGCTGTACCGGCGACATCGCCTCCAGCAGATGGGCTTCACTGACGTCGACGCCGACAATAAACCGGTAACTACTTACAATGATGTGTACTAATTTATACTGCTTTAACAAAATTCTTACCTAAAAATCCTATATTTTATCCGGAATCTGTATTTATACCCGCGTTCCACGCACATAGAACGGAATGTATACAAAGGCAACTGTTAAAATTAAAGTTATCCGTGAAACTGAAACAAATGGGTTTTATGTACCTACCGCCTTTTCGCTGACTTAGTCCCATCGGCCCCGCTGGCTCTGCCCCGCCAGCGGGGCAGATGGGAAAAAGTGTTGCATCGGCCCCGCTGAACGCAGACGCGGACGCTAGCGGGGCCGATGAAACAAATTAAGTTTCATTTGCCCCGCTATAGGACTTACTTCCGTCGGGCCCGCTAGCAGATGGGAAAAAGAGATTGATTCATCGGCCCCGCTAGGGTCGGCGTCGGCGTTTTGCGGGGACGATGGGTAGGTACAGATCAAGTTACAAATAGAGGCAATCAATACTTAGGTTGCCGAAAAAGGAATGTCTGTAATTAAAATGGTTTGTATATTAATCAGTTTTTATTGAGGGCTCAAAATACATAATATTTTAATAATAAAAAAATACACACAACAAGAACATCACATAATTTTTTTTTAATTTTCATAATCATAGATGATAGTCACACAAATTACATTAATCAGTCTTCATTAATGAACATTAATGCCTAAACTGCTGACAGTTTTGTAAGATGAATATAATATTTTAGGTAAACAACATAACATAAAAAATACAGTATTTGACAAAAAATCAACGAGAGAAAACATTAACATTACAAACTATGTCAGTGTTTCGAGAAAATGTCTACTGGTTATTGGTCCATTTACAAATTTCAAGATCAAGTTATACTATTTAAATAATCAACAAAACAAAAATAACACAAAACAAGGACATTACTTAATAACTAGTTTCTTAATTTTTAATAGAGCCAGCCGGGCCGATGGGAGTAAGTCTAAGAAAGTACCAAAAAGTTAAATGCAAACTCAATATTTTCTTTAATATTCTTATAGAAAGTCATACACTGCTTAATGGGACACATCACTCTTGATACATTTGCACACTCAAACTTCTAACTTTTAATAGGTTTTTCATAAATGGTCTAACTTTTACAAGAATTAGAGCAGGAATATAAACAATAATTCAGTGCTTTTATTTATGTAATTGTTATCTTGAACAAAATATGTTTATATTACGTAAAAAACAAAAGTCAATTTATGGGACACATCAAAATCAGAATTCAGTTTTTTTTTGAGAATTGCACAATATGTAACAGCTAAAGAGTGCGTCTACGGAAAATTCGTCTAAAACAATTCGACTAAAACAATTCGTCTAAAAAACAATTCGACTAATAACAATTCGACTAATAACAATTCGTCTAAAACAATTCGTCTAAAACAATTCATCTAAAACAATTCGACTAATAACAATTCGTCTAAAACAATTCGTCTAAAACAATTCGACTAATAACAATTCGTCTAAAAACATTACCATTCCCAATTACACTTGTGTTTCAAAAATGGAGGTATACTGAGTCGCGGGTCTGGTACACTGCCGCGGTGGAGTTAACATTCGATGATGGAGGTAAACTAAAACGTGGGTATGTAGGACGCAGCTGCAGTGGAGTTAAGAGAGAGATATAAAGACCCATCTGGGATAACCCCTACCCAGAACCGACATGGATAGGTTAGGTTTATGTTAGAACTGCGACCATAACGCACGAGCCGAGCGAGCGAAGCGAGCGGTGCCTCGGCAGCGGCCGGCGAGTGCTAGAAACGAATTCTACCCATTTTACTTGAATATTAACTCCACTGCAGCTGCGTCGTACATACCCACGTTTTATTTTGCCTCCATCATCGAATCTTAACTCCATTGCAGCTGCGTCCTACATATACGCTACTCAGCATAACTCCATTACCGAATCTTAACTCACTTCGAACTAATGTTTTAGACGAATTGTTATTAGTCGAATTGTTTTAGACGAATTGTTATTAGTCGAATTGTTTAAGACGAATTGTGTTAGACGAATTGTTATTAGTCGAATTGTTTTTAGACGAATTGTTTTAGACGAATTGTTTTAGACGAATTGTTATTAGTCGAATTGTTATAGACGAATTGTTATTAGTCGAATTGTTTTAGACGAATTGTGTTAGACGAATTGTTATTAGTCGAATTGTTTTTAGACGAATTGTTTTAGACGGATTTTCCGCAAATCAAAGAGTGACTATCTCCGAACTTCGCTTTACTTTACTGCGACACAATAATTAGTAATTTCACGTTTACACGGTTGTCATGGATTTGACTTCGCGCTGTCTATAGACGCGTTTTGACTTGAGTTGAGTTGAGGTTTGGCGTTGGACCAAAAAGTTTTTTAAGTTTCTTAAGATGGACCCATGGAAAGTAACAGATGTCAAAGTGACAAATGTCAAAGTGACAGATGTCAAACTGACAGATGTCAAATCAAATCAAATCAAATATCATTATTTTCTTTGGATACTTAATACTTAAAAGTATACAGGACCACATAAAAACGTCTTAAAAACTAAGTTAGGATGTGTGCCTTCGGAACGCGCCCACCAATGAGAAGAAGGCACAAGAAACTCATGGGGTTTTTTTTTTCATGTGGTCACGCTCACAATGGTCAATATTACAGTATTTGAAAGTATTATTTGAAATGGAGCAACTAAAGTCATGTCCATGGGTTCTTATCATTAAGATAAGACGAAGTATCATAGTATGCCTTACTGCACAATCTATGCTTTATAAAAGTTTTGAACCTGTTAATGGACATGTCATATACATCTTTAGGTAATTTATTATAATAGAGCACACATGTACTATTAAACGACCTGTTTATTTTCCGGAGCCTGCTACCGGGCACGGTAAGTTCACCCTTATTTCTTAAATTGAAATTATGAATATCGCTGTTTTTACGGAAAATATCAGGATTTTTGTGAACGTAGAGCAAGTTTTCGTAGATATATTGTGAATAGAGCGTTAATATATTTATCTCTTTAAATTTTTCTCTAAGTGATTCCCTGGGGCCCATTTTGTAGATAGCTCGGACAGCTCTCTTTTGCAATATGAAAATAGCATCAATATCTGCAGCACACCCCCACAGTAGGATGCCGTACGACATGACACTGTGGAAGTAGCCGAAATAGACTAGGCGAGCAGTCTCAATGTCCGTGTATTCGCGAATTTTCTTAACGGCGTAAGCGGCAGAACTAAGTCTATTGGACAATGCTTCCACATGTGGGCCCCACTGAAGCTTAGGATCTAAAGTTATACCTAGAAAGACAGCCTTACTGACTAATTCGACTTCCTCATCATTAATTTTTACAACAGTTTTTACTTGTTTTACATTTGGAAGTGTGAACCGAATTAATTTAGTTTTGGATCCATTCAGTAATAAATTATTGGAATTGAACCAATCAACTATTCTAGAGAGAGCATTGTTCACATCGTCAACGTTGGACTGACGCCTTTTAACCTTGAACACCAAGGAGGTGTCATCTGCGAACAACACTATCCCATGGTTGTCCCTTACAAGGTAAGGTAAGTCATTTATATAAACTAAAAACAGGAAAGGTCCTAATATGGATCCTTGAGGAACCCCCATTGCTATCGCAGATCCGGGGGATCGTTTCCCGTTAACATCAACACTCTGGATCCTACCGCTCAAATAAGAAGAGATAAGATCCAGGGCGCCGTCCCTAATACCGTAGTGGTGTAGTTTCATGATCAATGTATTATGTTGAACGCAATCAAATGCCTTGGATAAGTCACAGAATATGCCATACGCATCATGTGACTCCTCCCAAGCATCAAATATGTTTTTAATTAACGCTATACCCGCATCAGTAGTCGAGCGCCCCTTACTAAACCCGAACTGTTTATTATGTAAGATATTATTATCATGGAAATGTTTCAGTAGTTGCTTTAAAATAAGTTTTTCAAAAATTTTACTTAACGTGGGTAGTACTGATATTGGTCTAAAATTGGAGGGGTCTGAGGTACTACCAGATTTAAACAGTGGAACTACTTTACTCAATTTCATTAAATCAGGAAACACACCACAATCTATACATCGATTAAATATAATGACTAGTTCTGGTATAATCAGTTCAATAATTGATTTAACAATCGGGACAGACATCCCCCATAGATCTTTAGTTTTCTTGAGATTTATTTGCTTAAGCACTACAATAATGTCATGATTTTTAACATATTGGAATTTAAATGTTTTATTACAATTTGGTACATTCGTTTTTAGCAAAGCTTCTGCAATGGGGGTAGAAGAATTTAAAGCCTTCGTCAAAGTAATAGCTACATTACCGAAAAAAATCTCAAATTCGTTTGCGATATCTTGATCATTATTAGTTATATTTCCATTAATACTCAATTTAAACTCGGTGTTTTTGGCTGCGACTCTCCCTGTTTCAGCGTTAATTACTTTCCATGTAGCTTTTATTTTATCATCACTAGTTTTAATCACAGATTTAATGAAGAGAGATTTTGCCAAAATACACACTCTTTTAAATATCCTTGAATAGTTTCTAACGTAGGCTCCAAACTCCCCTGATGTATTACTCTGTCTTTCCGCGTATAACTCATATAGTTTATGTCTACTGCGGTGAATACCAACCGTTGCCCAGTCACTAAACTCGCGTTTGTCGGAGACTACCATAGATCTGGATGTAAAGATAGACTGAAATTGGTTATTAAGAACCGAAAAAAAGTTATTATATAATATATTTGGATCCGTATCACAAGGCAGAAACGGTAAAACGTTAGCTAAATTCAATCTAAGTTCCTCCAGACGAGCAGCAGTCACCGGTACGTACTTTATTTTCCTTTTTGGTATCGATTTTATGACAATAGCAAATTTGACAAACTGACCACTATGGTCTGATTCTAATTTATTAATGATAGATTTGCTAATCGTGGATATATTATCGGTAATATAAATATTATCAATACATGTCGCAGTAGTGTCAGTGGTTCTAGTAGGCTCCAGAAACACGTTAGATAAATTGTGTGATTTATACAAATTCAGAAGTTTCGTGGAAAAGGTGCTTATTTTCAGTAAATCTACGTTAAAATCCCCACATACAAGTAATTGTTTTTTTGATTTAGATAATTTTGTTAGCATTTCATCCAATATCTCAATAAATTCTTTAAAATTTTCAAAAACAGGTCGTCTATATACACATACTACTATTAATTGCTCCAGTTCTACACAAGATATTTCCGTTACACATTCCACAGACATAGACACGACATCTTTTCTTTCTTTATATTTTAATTTATTGTTCAGTATTATAAGAGACCCCCCCTTTGCCGTGTTTACCCTGCAGAATGCGCTGCCAACCCGGTGGTTGCTGAAATTGAACATGAGCTGGTGAGCCCGGAGATGATGTTCGGTTATGCATACAATGTCAATATCCTCAGCGTTCATGTACAATTCCAGTGTTAGTATTTTGCCCTCTGTCATCCCTCTGATATTTTGATGCACCAGGGTAATATTTTTTTCATAATTTTTATTTACTTTATTTATTTTAGGGCATTTATTCCAGCAATCATTATTATTTGACTCGTTAGATAATGAAATCAATAATTGGCTTATATTGTTATCTGAACAATTTTTTTTATTATTATTACTTGGTAATGTGCTAGAGGATATCTCCATTGTCTTAAAACTACTGCAAGAGCGTACCTCTTTTGTCTGATTATTTAATTTAAATTAATCGGATAAAGACAACTATCCGCAGTCTGAATAATATTTATGTCATTTAACTGCGCAAAAGGCGCAGTATATGTAGCCAAATTCTTGGCTGTAAAATTAAAAAAATAACATAGCGAAGTTGCTATCTGTCTTTTGATTGAATCCGGAAGCTTGTGCTTTCCCTTCGTCAAATAATAAGTATTACTAACAATAGGGTTAGTGTCAATAACATTGAACTTTTTACTATAACATGATATAGTGTTCAATGCTAAATTTAAATTATGTCTAAGTGTATTTTCCGCAGCTGGCAAGTTTTTACAGTAGGGGAGTGTAAACATTACAATATTGTCTATGTTCAAGGAGCACAAAGTATCACAATATTTCAACATTTCCTGTTTGTTGACACTTCCCCTATTTCCAATAAAAATAATTAAATTATCATTTTTTTCAAATTTATAGCTACTTATTCTTTTCATAATTTGGTGATAGGATGCAGAAGGCATACAGTAATTTCTGCCTGCATACAGTAAAACCTGTCAAACTGACATCTGTCACTATGTCAAATTAATTAGCCAAACCGAACCGAACAAACATCTTTTTCTCTCACCAAAAAAAAGGGTCCATCTTAAGAAACTTAAAAAACTTTTTGGCCCAACGCCAAACCTCAACTCAACTCAAGTCAAAACGCGTCTATAGACAGCGCGAAGTCAAATCCATGACAACCGTGTAAACGTGAAATTACTAATTATTGTGTCGCAGTAAAGTAAAGCGAAGTTCGGAGATAGTCACTCTTTAGCTGTTACATATTGTGCAATTCTCAAAAAAAAACTGAATTCTGATTTTGATGTGTCCCATAAATTGACTTTTGTTTTTTACGTAATATAAACATATTTTGTTCAAGATAACAATTACATAAATAAAAGCACTGAATTATTGTTTATATTCCTGCTCTAATTCTTGTAAAAGTTAGACCATTTATGAAAAAACTATTAAAAGTTAGAAGTTTGAGTGTGCAAATGTATCAAGAGTGATGTGTCCCATTAAGCAGTGTATGACTTTCTATAAGAATATTAAAGAAAATATTGAGTTTGCATTTAATTTTTTGGTACTATCTTAGACTTACTCCCATCGGCCCGGCTGGCTCTATTAAAAATTAAGAAACTAGTTATTAAGTAATGTCCTTGTTTTGTGTTTTTTTTTGTTTTGTTGATTATTTAAATAGTATAACTTGATCTTGAAATTTGTAAATGGACCAAAAACCAGTAGACATTTTCTCGAAACACTGACATAGTTTGTAATGTTAATGTTTTCTCTCGTTGATTTTTTGTCAAATACTGTATTTTTTATGTTATGTTGTTTACCTAAAATATTATATTCATCTTACAAAACTGTCAGCAGTTTAGGCATTAATGTTCATTAATGAAGACTGATTAATGTAATTTGTGTGACTATCATCTATGATTATGAAAATTAAAAAAAAATTATGTGATGTTCTTGTTGTGTGTATTTTTTTATTATTAAAATATTATGTATTTTGAGCCCTCAATAAAAACTGATTAATATACAAACCATTTTAATTACAGACATTCCTTTTTCGGCAACCTAAGTATTGATTGCCTCTATTTGTAACTTGATCTGTACCTACCCATCGTCCCCGCAAAACGCCGACGCCGACCCTAGCGGGGCCGATGAATCAATCTCTTTTTCCCATCTGCTAGCGGGCCCGACGGAAGTAAGTCCTATAGCGGGGCAAATGAAACTTAATTTGTTTCATCGGCCCCGCTAGCGTCCGCGTCTGCGTTCAGCGGGGCCGATGCAACACTTTTTCCCATCTGCCCCGCTGGCGGGGCAGAGCCAGCGGGGCCGATGGGACTAAGTCTTTTCGCTGCTATGTATGCGGGCTTGGGTTTATGTACCTACCGCCTTTTCGCTGCTATGTATGCGGGCTTGGGTTTATGTACCTACCGCCTTTTCGCTGCTATGTATGCGGGCTTGGGTTTATGTACCTACCGCCTTTTCGCTGCTATGTATGCGGGCTTGGGTTTTCAATCCTTCACCTCTTGCGAAGCAATAGACCAGCTCAGTTCAGAACCGATGCCGTTTTGTACTCTACCACAATCTGATAACAGATTTAGAACTTGTTTGTTGCCCAGTTCAGTTACATTCCTAGATTTTAGTTGAACTAAAATTATTAAACAATT
Source organism: Idaea aversata (assembly GCA_907269075.1). Lineage (NCBI taxonomy): Eukaryota > Metazoa > Arthropoda > Insecta > Lepidoptera > Geometridae > Idaea > Idaea aversata. The sequence goes on from OU026103.1 coordinate 12,810,182, forward strand.
TGTTATATGTTCCAGGTATCGTTCCAACAAACGTTTGAACAGAAGCGTTCCGCTCACCTCGCTGAGTTGCAGCAGAAGGAGGACGAGATGAGACAGATGTTCATACAACGTGTCAAGGAGAAGGAGGCTGAACTCAAGGATGCTGAGAAAGAGGTACCACCATTGTACATAAATATACAACATAGTTTCAACAAGATACTTGAACTCACCTTTAGATTATGATGAAAGTTGGAATCCTTACATAGGCTACATTAACCGCGGGCGCGCTGCTAGTCTACACCAATATTCTATAGAGGAAATATTTTTTTGTTTGTTTTTATTTTGGGTCTGAAACTACTGGATCGATTTTGATAAAACTTAGTATGCTTGGTATTGGGCTTCTTTTTATACCGATATTCCCACATGATCAGGAATTACGCGAGTGAACCGCGGTGTACTGATAGTACCATATAAAAAAATCATACATTAAAGTTTCAATTAGAAACATATCAGAGTGCAACCATCACAGGACAATAACTGATTAATCGATACATTTCCAGCTGCACGCGAAGTTCGACAAGCTGAAGAAGGACCACACAGACGAGAAGAAACGTCTTGAGGAGCTCCGCAAGAAGATAGAAGACGATGCGATCGAGTTCAACCGTCGCAAGCAACAGTCTGTCTCCGCGCATCACACCCTCACCTTAGGGAAGAATAAGAAGAAGTAACGTAGGGCGTTGAATAAGTCGTTGGATACGCTCTTCTGGTAACTTGGCGAGGTACGTTCTCTTATTATAATACATTTCTTTTTCAAAGTCAAAAGTAAAGCTTCCACCGAAAAACCGTGCGGATTTATTCCCGCAACTTTGAAACACAGGGTTTCGTATCTATGTATGTACTATCAGGGGACAAAATGGCATAACCACAGTCTCTAAGTTAAAGTTTGTAGTATCTGTAGAAGTAGGTCAAAAACCTAGAACTACTAATAATGTATAGTAAAACACTAAACTGACAAAGAAGTTGACAGATTGACGATAGTTGTGTAGTTTTGTTACCTGATTGTACTCGTGGTTAAAAAATCCATGCCTAAGTAGTGCTAATCGAATCTTTTTCTCTTCCGAAAATAAAAAAAATATTTTACAATACCTACCATATTGCTGTCATTAAGAAAATAAAGATAGATATTTATGTCATTTAAAAAAAATGATAAATAGCAATAGGTATTATGTATCTAGAGAAAGTACTAATAGTACGTAAAGAATGACCTCTATAATGTTACTGAAGCGTATCTAACGATTTATGGCAATTTATACGGTAATTGCCAGAGAAAAGTTTATTAAAGGTCACTTGAATATCTAAAACAAATGTAATTTAGAAATATTGATTAAAAAGCTAGAGTGAATGTGAAACTTCAGTGATTTATCCCAGCCTTTATAACGTAGCGGATTTGGCTTCAGCTTACTATTTATAATAAGGTGAAGATTAATTAAAGTGACCTTTATATTGACTAAACATTTGGAAAAATGAACTGTTTATTTTTAAATAACAGCGTGTCGCGCAAAGTTCTTTTCGTATCATATCTGCATTAGTTTGAGATTTGCTTTGTAATGTAAAGGAGTTTTAACATATCCGCTTATAACAATCAATTTTCCATTTTAGAGTGTTACTGTGAGTGTATTAGTAAAATAACCATGAAATAAGGAGACTCAATTAATGCCATCACAACTTATTAAAAAGGTGAAAGTTTGTCCCTATGATAAGGGATAATATTCTTTCCGATGTAACCATAGGAAGGAGGATTATTTAGAAATATTTATTTGTGAACTGCTAGGATTTATACCACACTTCCTTTGGCTTCAAATATGTAGTACCTTTACACATTTAAACTAACTTGGTTATTCTAACTATTAAAGTTATTTGAAACGGGATATTTTTCATGTTTTTTGTTTACATTTCGTGGAGCTCGATATTTCGATGTCGTTACGAGCACCATTTTCACGAGACATAGCTATTTTCATGGCAGATATCTCGTTTTAAACCCATCACACAAATTTTATTGGTCTACCACCTCCTTGTCTCTTTATGTCCATTATCATAGAGTTAACCGTGTGAATTCAATAGTTTGAAAGGCTAGATAGGTACATTTAATTCTAAGACATTACATACCGTTTTAAACATTATCAAGCATTATCATCACTTTTAAGTTATAAGCGGAAACTTATCTTATAGTTTTCTTATAATTGTTCTTATAAAATGCAATTTTGTACCACAAGTTATTATCAAATAAGTTTTACTATTAGGGGTTAAGTTAAATCGGCCAAATAAATTATTTAATCTCGATTATTTAACTATGAATTTTTGTATTATTTTCTTATTTGTAGTCTTAGAGTTAGGTATTGATTGCACTAAGTTATATTATTTCTGTCCATTTTGTAATCAACAGTGTCCTCTTTCATTTGAATCTAATGGTTTAAGCTGTACATTTAGATCCACTGGTTTCTACTGTACATTAGGTTATACCAGTGCAGCCTGTACATTTCAATCCACCGGTTTAGGCTGAACATTTGTCCAATGGTTTAAGCTGTACATTTGTGTCCATCGGTTTATACTGTACATTTTAATTTGATGCCATACATATGAAATACCTTTAAAAATAAAGCATGTTTTGTTTCGATGAGCAGTCTTTTTGGGCCAAAAATAATGTACCTTAGTGCGATGGATGGATAGAATAGTTTTATATAAAAAAATAAACATAGTTATGTTTAAAAAGTTTATTACACAGAATACTTAACTTACCCTACCACCACGCGCGGCTTATTTCAGTCGCTGGCAACATTCAGAATTATTTGCCACACTGTAAATAAAGCTTTGCGAATATTGCCTAACGTAGTCGCTGGTAACATTGCTTTGGTAGTTTTTCAATAAATATTTTACAGTAATATAGTTAAATATTACAGAAATATTCGATAGGTACGAGTTATAAATTATTAGAACTACTAATGGGGAATTTTCACAATAACTTACTGTCATTAGATGGCACACAAAACTAATTCATGCTGTGCAAATACTGAAAAACACGTTAAAATAAGTTGAATGATTAATGAATCATTTGTTACTTAAATTAAAGAAATATATCTTAAATTATAAACATAAAAATTGGTTTATAATTAGTCGGTGGTCGGCAGTTTGAGGCACTTTCCAAAAAATATTTCGGTGATATGTTTTTTTTCTCTACTGAAAATTCCCCATTTAATAAGACTACTAATTGTATTAATTTCAAAAGAAAATATCATTAAAAATTAAGATAAGAGATTGACACATTGCTTAAGGCGGACACCAAACGCAAAACGCCTGGACAGCCTATGATTGAAATTGTTAATTAATACTTAAGAAAAAATCGTCAAATGTGTACGGGTTATATAAATAGTTTACTACATTTCCTTGAAAATTTCTTGTCGTTTCTAAGCCTACATAAACTTATTTCTAAAAAAAAACGACAAATACGTTTATTAACTACTTGGATAGGTTCAGGAATGTTCTTCTTTAAATAATACCAAAATTGCAAATAAGAACTCTCTTACAACCGTTACACATTCACAATTTTCTGTACAATAATAAAATTGTTAATTTGAGTTGTTGGCGCCAGGCATTTTGCGTATGGCGCCTATATGCACCTTAAGAGTCTAACATGACATACGTATTAAATCCATTAAACTATGCATTTATTTATTAATTCCTCGAATCGAATTAATTTTATATATTAAGTGTATTATTTTGTATTTACCTTGTGAGGTATTCCAATAAATTATGAAATCGTATATATTATATTGTTTCATTTGCGAAGGTAACCCCTCGCCAACTTCTGTTTGTATTTCAGTTTATCGTCAAAATGAGCCAGTTAGATATCGAAATATGTTTAACAATGTTGTCGTACTTAGCCCAAAAATGTAACATTTTGATTTCTTATTCAGTATTTTTTATGAAAAACTGCATATTTATCGAATTTGGTGGGCAAGTAGGTCGAAATAAGTACCTCTTAAGATTTTTGAGGTATTTTGTGACAAGAAAGTCTGACTAGATCACGGTAAAAATATTTACGTACTATTTATTAGAGTATGCAATATGCATGTACCTCAAAAGAAAAAAAACGAGACCGTCTGTTTTATGATTGAATGAATACATACGTTGCGCAACGGGTGATTATTTAAAAAATTGACACGCTTAAGGTGGTGTTCAAATATGTTGATTAGCTAATAACCCGCTGAGCAGTGTTTATGGTGTGATAACATTATATAGGTACCTACGCATTTATATATTATCTAGTTAGGTGGTTTGGAACTTATTGGAAGATATTTCCCTTAAGAGTATGGCAAACTAACATTCACAAGTAGATATTAACGTTAAATTATCCTAAATATTAGAATTAATGGACGGATTAGTTTTACCTAGTCTTTTTCTCCAAAAAGGATCTTAAAAACAAAGCCAATTTTTGCTGTTTCGGGAGGAATATTTTCACGTCGAATAAATGTCTTTGCAAGACTGCAAAATATTAGATAAAATCATTTCTCTTTGCTGCCCTAATAGGCTTGATACTCAGCATGCTATAAATCCTCCAATAACTTAAGTTAATAATATTATTAGTAAGTATATAATCTAAACAAGTGATATCTTGAGCGGTTGCGGCAGCGCGTAGCACATCGGCTTGTACATCTTATTGTAATAGGTGTAGCGTCGCTTGTTGGGTGTCACTGAGGCCTTCACAGGCACTGGGACCGGTACCACACGTCCGGGAGTCTTGCGGCACTGTGGATATATCGTAACAGAGGACTTTAGAACACGCCTGTTCATTCATGTTTACCTGGTACTTCTTACAATCTATGTAGATGGTCGGTAGATGTCTAGGTTTTATAAAACAAACTTTAGTAGTTTGTTTTATAAAACCTACTAGTAAATCATTTCGCCCTAGTATATTTTCAAAACTTGCTAAGTATTTTGTAATTTCTTTATAGGTACTTTATTTTGTGAAACTTTGAATTTGTTGATAGTTTCATAAAACTGTTACTTACCTAATTATGTTTTTTTGGGTAATTACGCGATCTATGTTTCGTATTTATTTTTTATTTTTATCTGTGCTTGCAGTAGATGAATTAGATAGGTGAAATAGAGTTTTTGATTGCTTAACTCACATTGCATTTTAAAGCTTGATGGCACTTTTCCACTATTTTTTATTATATGTGCTACTTACTGTTATGTGTCTACGATGTAAATTGCGTAGTTATTGCACTCATGTGGTTGGGTACCATGTGAACCTGTGTTGTAATGATGAAGCGTGCCTGACTGCCCGTGAATAAAACTACTCAAATACAGAATATTAAAAAGTTTATTATCGACCATACATTGTAAAACTGTTGGCACAATATTGCAGAATGTTGGCATTATGTTACATTGTGTGTACATAGCTAAGCTCAGTGGTTAAATTCATTAATATATTACTGAAATTGATGATATTTGCAAGCTAAATGATACGAGTATAGTGACATTGCATTGCACTTATAAATTATCAAATATAAATAAATATTACATTAGTTCATACAAATACATTTTATTAAACGATTAATTGAGGATTCATTAAATATCATAGATTCTAAAAATCTTGAGAATTGAACTTTGATATACAAAATACAGCCAAATATAAAGAATTGAGATTAAATCCCACGTGTCAGTTGTATCTAGAGAACGATACAAGAGACTGGGATGAGTCACGATGTTAAATAAATGTTCAAGCAATTTTACATAATAATATGATTATGTGAGTAGATAAGATAATATTAGTTAATGTTAAGATATTGCTCGTTGTACGTAGTACACGTGCAGATATCAGCACACAGCCTCATTTAAATATCCGCAAATCTTTACTATACTCAGATCGCTATAATATGATGATAAGCTGCAGCGCACAGTAGGACGCGGTCATAGACACGGTGTGTCTTCGGTCGCTTCGTCGTCGTCGTCGCACGATGAGAGCGACTCATCTTATAGGGCGCGGAGTATAGTGATCAGTTCTATCTAACAGTGCTTGTATAATCTAAAGTTCTAGTGCAAAAATATGTTCTATTATTTTCATACAAAAAATATATTATAGTGGTCACCTAACGACGATTTGTACCAAAGAGGTCTGAGTTACTTACTGGAGGCCACTCGCTTACTATGCTACTTAGTTATGTATCGTGAAGTACTTAACAAATGTCATAAAACAATGCGACAAAACATTCAACTTATTGGCCTAAAGTATCACTCAAATTATAATACAATTTAAATTATACGAAAACACATTAAAATTATATTGCAATTAGAAAAATTAAATACGATTTAAATTAAAAGTTAAAACGAAATTCATTATGACTAGACTCCCGCGGCGCGGCGCGGCTCTCGGCTGCGCGCGCGGAGTGCATGAATGTGGATCAGATTACTACATCTAGACTTACTCGCTACGATACTAGAGATCTAAATAATGCAAGACGCGAACTAAACTACATCTTCACAACATGTCAAGAGGTTAAAATACAACTAATGGAATGGAAGCTTGTTATCTGGGAGGCACTTCCCGCGGGGGAGGACTCCGATACTTGGCCTTTATGTGGAGGAACGGTTTAGACGAAGTGCGCTCATCTGCTATACTCGCAGCTAGGGACATGCGGATCGTCTCCTCTATGGCCGCCTGCGTTAACGCCCCGTTTATGGTGACCGAGCCGTTCTTGTTGATCGGTCTGAAGTCTACGGGCGTGGCGAGGCTCATGCTTCGGGTCTTCTTAGCGAAGCCGTTCGTCTTGGCCGTCCCGTTGGCTAGCTTCTTAGGTTCGTTGACGGGAGTGGACGCGAGGCTCTGGCTCCGGGTCTTCCTCGGCGCGGGCTCGGTCGGCGTCGTCGCGGCGCTCACGCTGCGGCTCTTTGCCTGGTTGAGACGATCCGTGCCGCAGAACTTGCGATCCGTGTTGTTAGGGGTAGTCGTCGCTAGGCTCATGCTGCGAGACTTCTTCGGTGCGCCAGTGAGGTTGGTGGAGGTGAGGGATTTACGGTACTCTTGGGGCGGCGTGCGGACCGAGCGGCCCGTGGGGGTGTTCGGGGTACTGAAGCTCGGTGCGGACTGCTTCCTAGTGCGGGGTGCGGGGGTGCGCGGCTCGGGGGACGCGGAGCGGAGCGGGAGGGTGAGCGCCGAGCGAGGCTTGCCACCTCTCGGCACGGGGGTGGAGGTGCGGGGGCTCGCCTTGCCGGAGAGCGAGGCGGGGGGTGAAGGGGTCGCTACAGGGGCAGGGGTCGCGGGGGGCGAGGGGGAGCCGCGGATGGTGACGCGGCTACCGGCCGCCACGAGCCGCACCTGGCACGGCTCATGTCGCGACAGGAAGTGCTCCAGCGTGTCCCAGCCGCCGCCCACGCGCACCATCATGTGACGACCCTTCAGCAGCTGCAAAACGACAAATATTTTATTAGAAAACGGAGTGGAAACCACAAGATTTGATTTGAAGATTAAGACAAGCGATGTAACTTACCCTAATGAAGACATTCCTGCCGGCGATGTTATACCGTCCCTCGCCGACCTTCTTCACCTTGAGTAGTTTAGAGCACTTGCCCGACGAGCAGCTGCAGCCGCGCTCCATTAGACGCGTCACCAGTTGTACCTGCGACATAAAAATAACACTCATATTAATTATGCTGCTTGTCGTCGTCCGTTATTTATGTCACGAAATCAAAGATTCGCTAGTTAAATTGCATGTATATAGGACATCATTTGTGCGATTGTCAACTGTTGGAGGTAAATACTATTAACTGGGGCGACATGCATTATCTTAATGTATTTCAAGTTAACTCACCCTCTTATCAAGTTCATTAGTTGGTTTGAGCGGTACATCCGAGTCGGTGCTGGCAACGGTTCCTTCAGACTTTGTGCTCTCTGCGTCTGCATTGTCCACAACCGACGCTTGAGCTAAAAAATCAAAAACAATTTAGGAAAATGTTGTAAATAAAATAAAATGGCTTTTGCTGTAGATTATGAGAATGACTTACATTCATTAGGATCTGGTGATTCCGGAGGTGGGTCTGTTGCAGTTGATCTGGAATCAATTATTAAGATTTAGTAAATGCTAATTATTATTATCACTTTTTGTTAGGTTGAAACAATCTACACAATCAGAATTTTGCGCAGTTTCTTTCGTAACTTCCCTTTGTATAAGTATTGATTACAAAATAAATAAAGTGGAGTCCTATCTAGTTGCACCTATAGGTAGGTCTAGGTACTCACTTGTCAGTGGTAGGTGTGAGAGTACGGAACTGCCATGCGGCGCCGGACATGGCAGAGTCCAGCCCCGAGTCGCGCTCCTCCAGCGCGATCTCCTTCTCCAGTGCGACCAGCCCGGGAGGCTCCACGTCGAACTTGGTCGCCAGGCGGGCCACTTCCAGGAGGCACAGGATCACTTGGCGCGGCTGGTTGTGCAGTACTGGAATTATGACATATTTCATGTTTTATACGCTTGCATTTGACCTAATCTCGCCTGAAGTTGATTGTTGGTGCGACGATGAGGTCAAAGGCAGGCTCTATAACATGGCTAGTTATGAGTCCTATGTCTGTCTGTTTATGTGTGTATGCGGCATCTTACGTACCCAAATCATCGCTCTCAAACAGCAAGTTCTCATGGACGCCGAGATCACGACAGAACGTTATAAAGTTCTCTGTGTTATCCCGCGAGAAGAAGCTGCGACGAGCCGCGCGCTGCCAGCAACGACCTCGGATCTGGGGCACCGGCTGTAAGATCATGTAAAGGCTTTAGAAAACTATTAAGTTTTAGAAAACACGAAAGATTATTGTTAAAGTGTTTTGCGTAACCTGACTCTTTAGGACATGTGATAGAATATTTCTGGTTTGTTTTTTAACTAATTACCCGTAAAAGTCAAATACTGCGACAAGAGTTTACCGGAAATCAAGATCCGATTTCCAATTTAAACGCTGAAATTCAATTGCTGCGCCATATACATAGCATAAACTAAGCAATAACCAGTGCCATACTAAGCAAGTAGGCACTTGTACTATAGGAGTCTAATGGTATACTAACGCCAACAATGAGTCCGCTGTCGATCGCCTCCTTCGCCTTGTCGTGTATGACGGCAGCCAGTTGACACAGTTCCGCACCGTTGTCCAACACATCCAGGAAGTTCTCACCGTTTAGGTATGTTATACCTGGAACGGTACACAATAAGTTGAGTTAGTAAGCAGGCAGAACACAAGCTTTAGGATGGGTTGAACTAGTACCGCAAGGGACTCTGAAAGTGTTTGACTTAACTGATCTGGAACAGTACCTAGTGGCCTTTGCATAGCATTGGGACGGTAAGAGCTTAACCACTAATTAATTGTCCAAAGATGATAGCAATTCGGGACCGTTTTAAAACATTATTAGGATTTTAAAAATTAGAAAAAAAATAAGTTCTAACATTGCTTTGGTCAAAGTTACTAACCACAAAAAAAAACCTCGAAGACGTAATGCAGGACGGCGCAGGCGGGATGTTGTCGCTGGCCATCAATGTTTAAAAACAAGGGGTACGAACGACAGGAGTTCGACGTTTTGTCTTTTCTGTTTTACTTGTTGTTATTGTAAGTAATTATATTGTAATTGTAATTATATTTTTTTAGTAGAATGTTACAGTGACTTGTGTGTTGACATCGTGATAAGAGCAGCAGCACGGCCGGGGCTCCGCGGCTTCTTTACGAAAGTTCTTGCTCTAACTGGGAAAATCTATTCAGATTTCGGTAGGTGAGTAACAAAACAACAACAAATAAGTAAATTTAAAGTATGACGTCATCGATAGGAACTCGTTGATGTCTTTTATTCGCAAAACTATAAAGATATGTTTTAGCATTAATCAATGTTTGTTTATATTAGAAATCTATTGGAAATTGATTATATACTACCTACCCACAATACTAATAGATAAGATAAAGCTAAGTGACAAATACAAATAACTACTGGTATTTTAGAAAATGATTTACGAAGATTGACATAAATATTCATAGGCTTATCGTTATATAGCAGAACCACATTAACTTCGGGCTGCTCAATCTTCCAATAGACGTTACTATGACGTAGGTATGCATAAACATTTAGCTACTTTTAAAATGGAAAATTAAAAAGGGGTAGAAAGTTATTTTGGGGGTGATTTGCTTCGAAGTTGATATCAATACTCTTGATGCTTTTGATTAGATTGGTAACACGTCACCTCAAGCTGACAGCAGCTGATGTTAACGTAAAACCAAAGAGGCTAAAAACTTCGAACATTGAACTGAAAAAAGGTGTCTTGCCATTTAGTACTGGAAACTTGACATAGTATTTTAATGCCCGGTATTTTTGAGAACCATAGGTACCTATCGATAGAGGACATTACGGCAAATGAAATATGCCTTTACACCAAATCTCTTATAGGCGTCTCGGAAATGGGGTATTTGACCAAACGCGATGTCTTAAATTTTTTCAAAAATGCACTGTGCACAAATAATGCTTTCTAACCAAACTTCTAAACCATCTCGGAGACGGGATATTTGTTGAAACATGGAACGGTTATATCTGTTATTGCGTAGGGATTTTGGAAAACAGTTGGATAGCCCATTTATCGGGGAAGGTTATAAGGCTATTTTTTATTTCGATATTCCCACGGGATCGGGACTTACGCGGGTGAAACCGCAGGGCGCAGCTAGTATTATACATATTATATTATTATTGCAAATGATTTATGTTCTTTTTTTTACACAGAGAGGGCTACATTACCGAGACGTGAAATTCCTAGAATCCATAGGCATTCCCAAAGAAACGGGACAAACTTAAATGCAACCCCAAGACGCTGTCAGTTTTAAGATTAATTTGTTAGAAATGAAATGGAATAAGAAAATAAACTAAGTCTACGACGAAGACAACTTCTAGTAAGTATGACGAAAATCTTTAGATGAAAGAAAGTAGAAACAATTCATAAGACAAGAGAACGTGGTGTTAGTATACTAGCGTGTAATGTAGGTAAATATCAAAATGGTATAATTTGTAAGCACGTACGTTTCCCGCAAATAACATTTCATGTTTACGAGACAAACCGGTGAGTTAACATTATAGTTTTTGCTATAGGTACCTACCTACCTACACCGTGTCTTATCATGCGTAGGTATATTGCTAATCTTTCTCGTATAAAAACATGCAGGTATAATTTGTTTGTTTACCATCGTTTATTGACTCGCTCGGTTGAGTTGCTGCAGTGCAGTGTTTCTAATGTTACTCCATAATGGAGATAAATAAGCTAATAAGTTTTGTCGAAGTTTGTTTGAATTGTTTTGTCCTGTACAACAAACCAAGTTATTTTACATAGATAAGAAATTGGGTATAATGAAATGAATAAGATGTATCATCAGAAATCATCACCCATCACGTTCGCAATGCATCTAGGCATCTCTAATTGCAAGAAAGTACCAACGGAGGTGTGAAGAAATAACAACGCGATCCGCGCTAACTAATTGCAGAACTGTTATTTAATAAAAAACTGATTGTGTAGTTAGGAATGTGCTGTGGAAACAGTTCTTTTTATAAGGAAACGGTAATTGAAAAAAAAACACAAATAAGGGTAGGTACTAAATTGAGCATATTATGGGTATTCCTCTCACTAAATGACAAATAAGGAATTAATTAGATACTGTATTTAAAGTGTCATTGCGTTCACAAAACATTCACCATTGATTTGCCCGGTACGCGCGGAATCATAAGTACCCATTGGACTAAACACTCTAGCTAGAACGTAAGGCACCGACAAGCACCTAGGTTTCCATTCCGAGAACAATCTAATCTCTATAACCTCTGCACAAAGATGCCGCTATCTCCGTAATCATTCAGCTGCATTTCCGATGCAGTAACCTTTAATCCTCGAAGCCTATTAAACAATAATTGCCTCCCAAAAGGCAATGGTTACTTTCACAAGTCCACCAAGTACTCGTACCCAGCTCGTTGGTCGCGTTCCCACGACCCGAGAGATATCGCCACACCCTTATTATCTCCTGGTACCGACTCCTTGTTACTACGTTTAAGGAGTAAAGACCTATCTGAACCCGGTTGATTACCTGAACGAATCTGATCTAGATGACAAGACAAACAATTGTGAAAGTTCCATTTGTTTGTCTTTTACGAATGATTTAGTGCCGAAGTATTGTAGCGGGCTCCAGATTCGTGCATGGGTTCGACAGTTAGACGCATAATTATGGCTGGCTTTATAACTGCTATTTAATCAGACTGCAGACTAAAATCGACCGATATTTGACTCCGAATAGTCCATAAGTCCAATTACGGAAATGAATAATCGATGAAGTTCGTGCCTGCGTTAGCCCAAATAGAAACCGATTGTATAGTTCATTATTTTAAGAGTAACATACAACAACGTATATACTTTAGATTTGCTTTTTGATTCCATAAGTGAATTCAACGGAAACTAACGGGCCGACTAATCTTCGGCATTAAAACCTAACGTTTCGCGCCATAAAACCGTGTAAATGTAAACATTCCTGATTAGTGCTGTAACAAATCTTACATCAGTTAATTCAAAACAGGAAAAGTAGGTTAGCAGCTAGGAAGGCAAGTAAAAAAACACGCAATTATATAGCTAACTGAATAATGATGGGATTTAGACAGCGAGCGTTCGGTATCGGACACTACTTCTAAATAAAACGTCAACAAACGAGTTTTAATGAAATACGTTGAGGTAGGTCATGAATAATGCAAACGTCAGAGCCATTGCATTGGAATCAGTTCGCAATGCAAACGCAATGGGACGTTGGTGTATGTAACTCACACACATCGCACACCTAGATCGAAACTGTTGTAACTCAAAAAACATGTTTATGGGGAAATGGCAAAAAGCTGATATTATGAAAACTATGCACGATAGCAACATTTTGTAAAAAGATTTTGAAATGTATTAGAAAATAAACCATTATGATATTAATCAGGTAATAAATTAAGCTTTAGATAATGAGAAAACGACTAATTTAAAAAATGCTCATTGAAACTGTAGTAAAATGAAATAAAAATTCAAATCAGTTAAGCAATAACTAAGAAAACTGACTTAACTCAATATACATCACAAAACAAAGTGTATTAAAACCAGCAAAACTGTATTAAGTCAAAATACTTTGTAAGATTTTCAATACTTTACTCACCAAAGTTGTCGCAACTCAAAATACAACACCCTAGTTGCACGAGTGGGTGTAGACAAAACTGATTCGTTTCGCCATCTCTTGGACACTAAAGTAAACTGAATTACTTCGGTTTTATTGCCGTGTAGTTAATCGTATCAGGAATCCGAATATGCTGTTAACTCAAAATGCGACATTTTTGAGTTACAACAGTTTTGATCTAGCTGTGCGACATACTGACTGCACATGAGCTGACTGTAGCACAGGGATTCACAACATATCACGTGAAAACGTCTTTCGTTTCTGTCAATAGTCAATTGTAGGTAACTAATGTAACGTGTAACGGATGTGACGTCACTAGACGTTACACACACTCCACTACACATGGCGCCTGCCTACATAAAAAAAATCAGCTTCTCCTCACCATCTATCAAGGCACATGGAACTACGGACCGGCAAGCTATCGGCCAATCTACGAATAGTCTGTAATATGCGGTCACCCAAATTATAAATACAATGAAGTATAGACAATAGTAACTCGGTATAAACACACGTGCTCGGTGCGCATTGCGGGGGTGTGTCGGTCGGTCCGTGTGTGGGATATATCTACAATCTAATTACCGAGCCGGATTGTACGCGGATCTTGTTATATTTGCCTAATTCACTGACTAATTGGTCCTTCGAGTCGGATTAAGGTATTGTTAATTATCGTCAAAAGAGATATGACAAAATATTTAGATTTGTTATCACAATCAGCAAGTTTAGCTGTTCTCGCTAATTTAGCACGTATTTTATAAAAAAAAAATATTGTGTCCCACTGCTGAATAAAGGCGTATAAAGCCGCTTTCTTCCATGTATCCCGATCTTCAGTTATATCTGGCCACTCTTTGCATCAAATCGAGCATTACTAGACACTTATGCATAGTCGTGATGAGTCGTTATTTGAAAAAGGCGCCTCTCACGTGGTCGGGGTCCTCGCCAACAGTATTGATGAATCCCGCAACAGCTTTTAAATAAAACAATAATTAAAAACCTCATTTATTCAAGTCAATTTCAATAAGTAATTACTTACAAGATGATCTCGAAAGCAATAAGAAACGGCCAATATTTGCCTGAAGCGCCGAGAGCTGCACTTAACTTGTAGATATACAGGGTGTCCCGTAATGAATGGCCAAGCGGGCCCCTACGGATAGAGGACACTGTGCCGGATCAGAAAAACGAAAGTTATGTTCTATGAAAGTCTCCTAGTTTCCGAGATATCCGCCATTTTAATTTTTTTTTTAATTTCACGCCTTTTTCCGTGTTTTGTTATGCCAAAACTGCAAATGAAGGAATTATCCCAATCTGTTTTTTGGATAGTATTCCAGGATAAATGTGCTATCGAATGCAAACAATATTTTTTATGACACATTGAAAGTTTTTTTTAAACTAAGGTTTAACTCACTCTTCATGGTTTTTTTAATTTTTTAACCTGAACTTTAACCTTTCCTGGTGTAAAAAAATGTATGGTCACCCTGGTGCCAAATTCAAAAAAAAGTTGCTTATTTCATTGAGATTCTGAAAAGGTATAATATGTGGTATTGCCAGCATTTAATACTAAATAAATTTCTAATAAAATGAGCAAGAGCATGCTTTTTGCGAAGTAAAAGTAGTACCAAAATTTACTTTTTATCACAGTTGCTCATAAAGTGGATCTTATTAAACCGCTTTTAGGCTCATAATGCAACGTATTATACACGCGTGCGATAAAAAAAATCCAACTAGTGCTAAAATAATACGTAATCCCGATAAGTCAAATACGTATCTTACTGCTAATGACATATTAAGTAGATGAAACATTCTTAATTTATCTGGGTTATACTGTTTTGATGTATAGAAAAAAGGTACCATCAAAAAGTTTTTAAGCCTTGCTGGCTTAAACCTCTTTGGTGGTACCTTTTTTCTTCTTTTCAAAAGGTTGTCTCTAAAGTCTGATAACGAACGATAATTTTACGTGATAACGTCTTTGAAAATAATTAAAAATTGAGTTTTGTTTTTATTTTGTTTTTCTTTAGGTACATAAATATTTTTTTCCTTACCATTATTATTCTGTTTTTAACCGCCGACGCAAAAACAAATGAAAAAAACCCTAAAAAAATATTGTATGTCAGACGAGGCTGTATAGGTTAAAAGTCTTTTGCGTAGCCTTTCGGGAGTGTAATTAACAAAAAATAGTAGGTAAACATAACCTAAAATTCTTAAAAACCTTTAAGTAATTATTTTAACAAGTCTTTTTTTTTATTCGCAACTGTGATAAAAAACATCGTACGATACACGTGTGGAAAGCTGATCATTCCACCACGCTCGCGTTCCGCTCGCGCGTCATAAACCCGCCTCTATGGAATGATCAGCTTTCCACACTTGTATCGCAATGTAGGTACTATTATTGTACTTAAAATAATTCAAGAAATTTTAGTTCTGAAATTCCCCGAATTTACTATGGAAAAAACAGGAAAAAAGACAGCTCTGGCTCACATTAATAGGAATTAATTTTGTATTGAAAGCTGGCAATACCACGTATTATATCGTTTTAGAATCTCAGTGAAATAGGCAACTTTTTTTTTAATTTGGCACCAGGGTGACCATACATTTTTTTTATACCAGGAAAGGTTAAAGATCATGTTAAAAAATTTAAAAACCATGAAGTTTGAGTTAAACCTTAGTTTTAAAAAAAACTTTCAATGTGTCATAAAAAATATTGTTTGCATTCGATAGCACATTTATCCTGGAACACTATCCAAAAAACAGATTGGGATAATTCCTTCATTTGCAGTTTTGGCATAACAAAACATGGAGAAAGGCGTGAAATTAAAAAAAAAATTAAAATGGCGGATATCTCGGAAACTAAGAGACTTTCATGGAACATAACTTTCGTTTTTCTGATCCGGCACAGTGTCCTCTATCCGTAGGGGCCCGCTTGGCCATTCATTACGGGACACCCTGTATGCCTTACCTCTACTTGTACAATTATACGCTACATTCGACCACCCGTGAGATGAGATGTAGGGGGGGTAGTTTAGTACCGACCAAGTTAATAAATAAAAAAGTTAGTAAGTTAGTTATAATAAAGTTTGTATAAATAAAAATATTGAAGGACATTGCATGCAGCACCATCTAATCAAAACTAAGCAACTAGGCATGTGTTGTGGTTGCCAGATAACAGATAGAATACTTATACCTATCCTTTTTTTTAATGTGCTTGTAAATTGTCTTTTGGTGGCAACAACAACAGAAGTTTCAATAACGTAGCCAGCTTGAGGTCAAGCGCTAAATGCTTGAGTCAAGTATATCACCAAGTCGCTTTACTGTAGGCAAAACTACCGGTTAACTATCTTACTTTGGTCTTTTTGTTGTTAGTATCTAAAAATGGCACAGTCCAACACCACATCCTGTAATTTATTCGCTCCTAGTACTCAGCAGATCACTTTGCGTATAATTATGGCCCATCAACTTACATCGACAATCTATTAATTGCAGAGTGCTTTGGCTATAGTTTAATTTATTTTTAGAGATAAATAGCATCTTAAAGATGCAAAATGATGTCTTATCTGGTTTCTTAGTTCTGAACTTTTAGTTTTCCCCTAATCTGAAACTATATTTTCTTTTTATTAAAATGGAGACCACTCAGCAGTGACCCGAATAGTTTAAGGTACACATACCTATTTATTGTTTGTAAGTTTTAAAATAACAACAACGCAATACATGAATTAATGTATTTAATTTACAAGACAAATGGATAGAGCATTGTTGTCTCGAATCGGTCGACGCGACAAGATTCGAGGATAGCACGTGATGTATGGAGTTTGGAGACAATGTGCTCGCTGTCATAATTAAATTACCACAACTAGGTACTTAAATAACCAGTGACGAAATTATCACTCTTTAAAGTACATCTAAGCTGCATCCTCTAATATATAAACAAATGTTTTTTTTTTTAAATTTCGTTACACTACCGTACGACGAAGTTGAAGGAAACATCCAAATATTTTCACATTTATTTTTTTCCCCTATTTTGGGTGATTTTTATTTAAGGGAAAATGGGAATACCCCAATAATGAGAATCTCGGTCACAATTTAAATCCTGAATTTTATCCTAAATATTTATTGACAAATGTCTGATATTTCCCCTGGACTAGGGATCCTGCCGACTCTCCTGAAGGGGGAGGGTAGCCGTCGTTGGAGCTTTCTGGAATCATTAACCAATAACGGATGTACAATGGCGGCGACTGTCGTCGGTGAAACTCGTGTAAAATTGCAATTTTCACGGCTCTCGTGCTGTTTCCGAGAATCGGTCTATACGTGTTGTACTGTTTTACTTTTTGTTCATGAAAGTAAGTAAGTATTTATAATTCACGTTTCGAGAAACAATAGACAACGTAACTACACACTTCCAGTTGTTTCGGTGAACTGGTTACATTTTTGCAAACGGTAAAGTTTTAGGTGGTTTTGTTTCAAAAATATTATTGTTTGTATCAATTACAAGCAGTACTACGTCCTGTTCCCGTGGCCTTAAATAGCCTTAGCTAATCTCCAGGGTGCAATTACAAGCAGTACTACGTCCTGTTCCCGTGGCCTTAAATAGCCTTAGCTAATCTCCAGGGTGCAATTACAAGCAGTACTACGTCCTGTTCCCGTGGCCTTAAATAGCCTTAGCTAATCTCCAGGGTGCAATTACAAGCAGTACTACGTCCTGTTCCCGTGGCCTTAAATAGCCTTAGCTAATCTCCAGGGTGCAATTACAAGCAGTACTACGTCCTGTTCCCGTGGCCTTAAATAGCCTTAGCTAATCTCCAGGGTGCAAAATATCCTAGGTACATAATATGTAGCTTTGTCTGAGACCCAAAAAACAATACTCTTTTTGTCTTAGCAGTAGTAGACGACTTCATGTTCTTAAGTAACCATTACTTGTCGGTAGACGAAAGAAGCATGGTGCGATCTAAAGTAGGTATATGCGATTTTAGTAATGTTGTCTTTATGCTACAGATTTTTTGAAGGGTACCTAATCAGTACAAAATTTCAATAGGATTGAATCGTTTGCTGTCACTCTCTCGTCTCTCTTGACAATGTTAAAGAATTCTGTACGTTCGTCCGGAGAACTTTCGATTCGTTTATTATGAACAATGAATGTTTGCACGAAAGTATTTAAGAGGTTTTTGGCCTCTCTTGTACATGAATTGGTTTCTTTATCTAATATTATGACAAATATTCAATGTCTAATGTGCCAGTTTGTTTGAAAACTCTTGTGTTTTCAAATTGAGTCCTAAAAATGTGTGAAAATCGTGTTTAATCTAAGATTCAACTCACCAATAGTTTTATTAATCCAATCAGCGAGGTCCTCTTGTAGCGGGAAGAGCTGCCTCGCCTGCGAGTACAGGATCTTCTCCCTATAATACTCCTCGTCTTCCGAGCAAGGCGTCTGCGCAGCCAGCGCGCAATCAGCACGCTCGAAGCTGCTGCTCATCTTTCTATTCACCACCATCTCTCCATGACCTATATATTGATCACAAATACGTTTTTCAATCTGACAATATTCAAAACTAAAGTTAAAACGAAATATTTACTACGGTTTTGTAGCTTTCGATATTCCGGCAGAGTTGCATTGCAAGCGCCATGTTCACGAGACTGGAGTTTTCCACATAACAAAACGTGGTAAATATTCCGCTAAAACTTTAGTGCTAATTAGACTACAATCTCATTAAAATTATATACTTATACAAAGTTTACGATCGTAATGTGAGTGAGTTTGTTACTTCTTCACGCAAAAATTACTAAACTGATTACTATGAAACATGGTTTGTAAAAGGCTGAAACCCTGGAAATAACAGATACGGTACTTTTTATCCCGGATGATACGCAGATGAAAGTGTGCAATCTCACCTATCTGTCTTTCAGGTCTCTCTTGGTCTTTAGTGTTCACGTATTCGAAAGCGTTGGTTCTTTCGAACGAGTTGAAGATGCGGTCAAAGGTGCCGCTGAGGGGCCGGTCGAAGGCCTTGTGGTCGAGGGGCGAGGGAGTCGAGACCGGACCCCAGGAGGTGCGGCTCCCGATCGCAGTCGGCCCGCACCTGTAGTACGCCATCGTTACCTGTACACAAAACAGAGAACCAATAAGATGGGAAACAATTCATACCAAGTGCAAGGAAAATGCAATGATATTTAAAATTATTACGTTAGCAAGAGTAGTAGATTTAAGGTGGACAATATTTAGCAGTCAACTATCTATCGGGCGATAGTGTATCGTATTCAAGTCACGTGTGCTCGCATACTAATGAGGAGTCGCTAGTGTGGATGAATTCGCCGCTTGCGCATCGCACCGGTGTCGGTGTCTTTGCCAAACCGCGCACGACTCACGCGTTCCTACTACTTCAGATCTAAGCATGTACAGTTCTTTGTTTACGGTTTTACCTGACTTCAAAATAAGGAACTTATCGACTGAAGTTGATTTATAAAAGAAAAGGTACCTAAGTATAACTAACATCATAAAGATACAGGCTTTTTTTGTTAGTAACGGCTTTGAAAGAAGTCGTATGACATGAAAAGTACCTACCAATAATACCACAATTAGAAGGATGTATTGAGTGCTTTACAATACCTACCTAACTAACCTACCAGTCAGTCATTACTGTCATATAATATGATCGTAAAATATGAAACGTTATCGTTTCAAACTCCAAACAAGAATTAAAAAACCAAACATCATTGTAACTTATGGTAACAAATAAAATGAACCTGACCTCACCTCGCCACGTCTCGTGGCTGCGGGCCCGTCTCGCCGCATCGTGGGTGCGTTTATAGTTTGTTTTCAAACTTCATAATATTTAACTTTTAATTAACTGCGGTGCTAATAACTGGAGGTAGGCTTCAGGGTGAACGCAGACTAACAACTTGAAACTTACCTCACTTCCCCGCCCCGTGAAACACAGCCCAACTTACTTTCAAAACGTTTACAAGTCGTCAATTGTATAAAGAATAACGATACCTATTGCGATTTTATGCAATACATTGATTTTGAATTGAAATTTAAAGTCCCATTCATTAATTCAGGCATTCAGTCATAAATGATTTAGAATTTCATAGTTCAATAGTAAAGGCCTGTGCTGAAAACGTGACATTTCGGGAATGGAACATTTTGGGAAAATGCAGTACTTATTGGAATTTAATCGAGGGACATTTTGAACCTTATCGTTTATTGTTTGGTTCCAATAAGGATTTCAAGACTAATAATGAATATAGTTATTTTTGAGTGTGATACAGCTGATTGCCAGCTATACGATAGTTTCCTTACTATCGTCTGTCTTCAAATGTGGCAGTAGCCCGATTGATTAGTTTGAAGTCTACATACGTCCGTAAATGGAGTTAAACAATATAATGAGTTCCGTAGGCGTCAGGCGGCGGCGGCGGCAGACGGACCCCTAATTGCTAATTGAGGAACCTACAATCAACTGTCAAACTTTGTTATAAAGTCTAATAAGTATAACGTACCTACCTAGAAGTTTTGACAAGCTTTGATCTAAGGATCTTGTGAGATATTAACAAGAAACATCATTCTTTAGTAGGTAGTTTAGTGACTGCGCAGACTGCCGACTCGTCAATCGCTCGCGTTGCTTCAGTTTAATGATCGCACAGGGACACAACCGCAGTGGAGTATTTAGTATACGATATGTACTAACCAAACAGTTCTCGTAATGACCCAAAGAAGTTGAATTAGCTGCACCCATACGTTTTTGCAAGTGATCCCCTCTCTACTGAACGAAAAGACGTTCACTTCAAAATGATTACTTAGCTACAAAAACATAGAGCGATAGGTCCTTTCAAGTATAAGTCATTCTGCAAAAAAGGTCCTTTTTTAGGCGTAGGACATTTTAGAACTAGGGCTTCAGGCTTGCATGTGCGCTAATTGACATTGCTCTTACGGTGAAGGAAAACATCGTGATGAAACCCGCGGCTTAGTTGGCTCCAGGAGTATTGACAAGTTCTCTCCTCTGGACATGGTCGACTAAGCTGAGAGGGTAGTAGGTGCTGGGCAAGCCTTACTCCATCTTCACGCAAAAAGGACCCAATTAAAAAAGGGTCTAATCGCGGAAAACAGCCCGTATATAAGTACAAGTAGGCTATCTATGAGATAACCGAGTTGCAATCGGCCGATAGGACGACAGTTGACGGAGACATGTCTCTGGTCCGAGACGTCCTGAATTCTGACCAGACTACGTATTGAATGAAACTGATGTCATGTTATGACATAAAAGGTGTTGTTATGGTGTAGTTATTGGCGATGGGAAGCAAAAAGTGACCGTTTCATTGTGAGCTTTGTTGTTGATGTGATGTCCAAGGTTTATGCGTCTGGTCTGGACAAGATGAACGGACGGCGTCGGGTTTTATGATGGGATCGGTTCAAATAAATAAAATAAAAAATAAAAAAGCCTTTATTTCTCATTCCCTTAAATAACATCTTTTAAATGTGGTTAAGTATTTTTGTTAGTAATTATGTAGTTAAGTATATATATTTTATATTTATTGTTTATTTGTTAGTTATATGTATTTTTTCTTTTTCTTATAATCTAGTTTAATATAACCTTGTTTAGGGTGTGAGCCCCACCACGGGTGAAGGCCTCCTCCAGTTCCTTCCATTTGTCCCTGTCTTTTGCAATATTCTGCCAATCGTTTCCTGCTAAATCTGTTATGTCGTCAGCCCATCTACCCACTTTTCTTTTTCCTTCTGGCCCTTTCCACTCCGTAGTTTTGGCTGTCCACCTTCCATCTTTATATCTTGATATGTGGCCGGCCCACTGCCATTTCAGTTTTAGGGCTTGTTTGAGGGCATCGGTTACCTTGGTTCTGTGTCTAATTGCTTCACTTCTGATTTTTTGTATTTTCTTTATGTTGAGTATACTTCTCTCCATGGCTCTTTGTGTTGTTTCGATTTTATGTTTTGTTTTTGTTGTGAATACCCAAGATTGGCAACCATACAGCAGGCAGTTCGGTTCAAATAAGAAGCCTATTTTACTCCCATGGATTCAATAAATCGGTCCAGTAGTTTCAAAACCAATAGGACCGAAAACGATTGGATAAAATGCGATTCTTAGAGTGGGACCAAATACATCAAACCCTCTTATAGTACACTCGATTCCTTTTTACGTAGATCCATACACTTTATCCGGGTTGCTCAAAGTTTAGACTGAGGTTAAGTATCGTGTTTGCGTTCGTATATCACATTTATGAAAACATCACAAAATAATCTGAACTTGCCGAGATCGATACTCGAGTCTCGGCCTGTCTCGGCATATCTCGGCATACTCGGCAAGGAGGAGACGTCACGAATAGGGCATGGAATATCGGAATGATTTTCATACCGGTATTGATACCGGTATTGAAATATCAATTACCGGTATACCGGTATTTCGATATTTTTCGGTATTTTTATTAAATGCTTCTAATTACTGTTTAAATGATTCCAATAACGATTATAAGTCTCGTTTGCGGAGAGTGGTTAAAGCAGTTTTCTACGCTATATGGCGGAAACACTCAAACTATTAATCAACTCCCTAGAAACCACAAAATAAGGTATGAAAGTATAGGTAATTAAGAATATTAAAGAAAATACGTTATTTGATCCAAGTATTTATTTATATTGTTTCATTGGCACAAATATCACAATCAAATAGGTATTAAAATCAGTCTTATTCTCTAATGATAAGAAAACATACATATAACAAAAATATCTCCCTACACACACAGCTTATACTATGAATACGAACGTATTTTTAAAACAATGTAACGAAAGTAATTATTTCAGTATTAATCAAAATATTAGCGCAGGCGCAATTTAACTCAAGTCCATCGATTGATGGTTAACGACACAAGTTAATAACATTATATATTCTGCCAAATTAGGCAGCTCGCGTTTGTTGGAAAATTGAACGAAGAAAACACAACGCGTCCAAACTTGTGTCGTTGAGCGATGATCTTATTTTGTTACATATATAACTTGCAGCTGAGAAAGCCCTTTCTGATTCCACGCTCGTGGGAGGAATGCTTAAGAGGTACTTGTAAGCTGCGTCCAAAAATCTGCCTCTATTACCTCCATTTTCATACAATGTCATTTCAATACGAATTAATGTTTGAATATTATCTTCTTCCTCCTCTCCGATCTGGCCAGCCTGGAATCTGTTTTGCTTTTTAGTCATAGATTTTTCTATTGCTTTATTAAGTTCTTTTTCCATTACAGATGAAGTACTGCTAGTAGTACCTGTATCATCATCACTAGTTTCCTTTTCAGCAGAAGCATTAGCGGCAGCAGGCGAACTCATCGCACTTGTGGTTTGTAGAGAGTGGAGAGTCTGCTCTTGCATACGTTGAACAAGTTCAGTAATTAAAGCAATCATTTCATCACAGCTCATTCTAGGAAACCCTGGACGATTGACTCGGCGTGTCTCTGTATTTTCTTTGAAATATTCTTTTGGGTTATGAAGATACTGTAAAACTGCAGTCAGAGGTTGTCGTCTTTCCGATATGCGCTTCCTTAGAGCTTCCGCCAGAGATTTAGATAGACTTGTTTTTTGGTTATCTAATTTTCGTAGCATATATATAAGGGCAGCTTCTGCAGTTAAAAGTGTCGCGTCCCGTCGGCAAAGTGCTTCCACTGTGATCTTGACTATTTTCAGGCTCTTTTGAATGGAATGCAGCAATTGAAACTCCTCTTGGGAAAATTTGATAGCAGAGTTGAAGTCTATCAGAGTTTTTTCAATGCACGTCTTCAGTCGGTTAAATCTCTCTATCATGTCGGCTAGACTGGACCAACGAGTTTTGCAATCCATAACTAAGGAGAGATCACGGCTTTCTTGCTCTCTTACATATTTTTGTAAGGCATCATTTTTTGTAGGAGATCTCAAAAACATTTTTATCACAGACCGTATTTTCTTGATCACACCACCATATTCCAAGTTAAAACGTGGCGCCGAAACTTCAATAAATGTGAATCTTTCATTGTCACCGTCTTCATCTTCACTTTCATCGTCATCTGACGTGTCATTTTCGTCGTATTCTGTGGTGGTGGCTTTTCTATACAATACGTCTGAGACTCCAAGATGTATTCCATGTGCCAGACAGATTTGATGAAAAGCTTCTACATTGCGGCCGACTTTGCACATCACACTGGCACCATCAGTTGTTATTGCCACGACGTCTCGGTCTAACGATAGCTCAAACTCGAATAGTTTAGTTTTCAGTAGCCTGATACAAGTTTCCGCGGGCATTGCGCCATCTACTCTGACTAATCCAATATTTTTGAATCGTGACCCACCTTGAAACTCGCTTCCAATTGCAGTATGTAAGTTGACATTCATGTATCTGCGGTTTCGTAAAGATGTCCATTCGTCGAATGTCAATGAAAATTTTACCCCAGCTTGTTTCATTGCTTTGATTTCTTCTACGAGGTTTTTCTTTTCTTTCTTGCTATAATTGATCACAATATTTTTAATTGATTTTGGAGTTGACGGCAGACGATAACCCGCAGCTAAGAACACTCGTCTTAAATCCTTTGACGTGCAAAACTTTGAAAATGGTATTCCATCTAGAGCAGTCATCCTACTAATTGTAGTTTCCATTGAGTTAGAGCTCTCAAAGTATTCAGTTATCTTTCTCTTTTTAGGATCACTAGCCAAAGGTTGCGATGACGTTTCTGTATTTTGTTGAATAGGTTGGATCACTCGTACCTGAGGGGGAGCTGATGATGTAGATGGTTCATTCGATGGGGTATTTACGGCTGTTGTCTTTTTGATGTCAATCTGATGAACTGATTTTAAATGCAAACTTAACCCGGTCGTTGATCCCCCTGCGCATTTTCTGATGGCTTTACACATGTTGCATTTTCCACTCTGGCCATCTTGCGCACGTAGAAAATAATGCCACATCGATGATTTGTCATCAGATTTCTTTTTGTATTTTTCATAGTTCATTTTTTATTTCCTGTAACAAAATATAAATATATTTTATAGCAACACAACACGCGCTGTAAACTAAATTAGTTAGTTAATATATTTTCTATTCTAACAAAATTTAGAAAAGATATATACATTAAGGCGCCCCCCAACTCCAAACACGAAATTCCTGTCGCGTATGACGAAAATTGTTAAATAAATAAATAATAAATATTGCAGGACATTTCACACAGCGCCATTTAGCCCCACCCAAGGTAAACAACCAGGCTTGTGTTTAATTATGATGCCTCTTATTCTTGAAAAATTACGTATAACGAAAACAATAAGTGTAGTACTTACTCAGCTTATCTGTTTGTACTTGTACGGCTTGTACCGGAGACAAACACAGCACAACTCACACACAATGTGCGTGGGGATATTTTTTACACTGAAATGCACTCCAAAATAATTGATATAAGTATTGTCAGAACAAGAAGTTCACTATATACCAGCACATGGAGTCTAGCCTCGCCAGTTAGAGGAGCAAACAAACGGTAACGTGCTTTCGCTTCAATGAAATCAGCAGAACTGAGGGAGGGGTGAGGCGCGGGCGGCTCGTACGATGCGCACGGCGCGCGCGTCACATCCAGCCAGTGCCCGGAACAGAACCGAGCGAGAGGTTCAATTCAATACTAATGCAATGTATGAAAGAGAAAGATGTATGATGTTGGTTGAAGTGGTTACCGCTTCAGAGCAGAGCGCTTACGTATCGTCTCTATCGTATTGTGTCCGTGCGTGCGCGATGCGACTGCGAGTGCCGTTAGCAATTTATTTATTTGTAGAAAGTACAAAATTAGACGAACAACTGTATAATGACACAAACACAATGGTTGTTTTTTTCTATAATCGTGATTCGTGCGTGTCATATGAAAACTCATTTGCATTGTGACCAACAATATAAACCATAGAAATCGAGCGTTCTGCGATGATCGCATTACCCTTGCAAAAATAGATCTTTTTTTGAAATACCGAAATAACGGTATTTTATCCTCAAACACCGGTATCAAAATACCGAAAAAAATGACCGGTATACCGGTATTTCGGTATACCGGTATACCGGTATCCATGCCCTAGTCACGAATAATCGATTACACCCCAAATGGGACAATATTTTGCATTTCTATTATTTACTAACACATCATTTTATACCTTCTCGTTGGTGAATAAGGTTGATATTCCTCTGGAAGATGGTTCGTGGCAGATATCACGCAAGAAGTTGCAAATAGGGTGACAAGCTTAAAGGAAAACGCGGAACATTTTTAAAATAAATCGCCAGAAAAAAATAGGAAAGATAACCTGGTCACCCCACGAGAATTAATTTATAAGTTATTTTAAAAAGTTTATACTTAGCCCCTGGAAACAGAATTGACCAATGTCGAGATTGAATAAGCCATCCACCCATACTTTTGTTCTTACAAAAGTATGGGTGGATGGCTTATTCAATAAAGAATGGCGTAAAGATATAAGTATAGAATTTTTTTTAGGATTTTTTTTCTATCGATGGACCGATGCCCATCGAAAAATCCCAAAAAAATCCTGAAAAAAAATTGCAAATATAGAAACAAAACACGATAACATATTATGCACTAAATCTAGGTTTAATAATATGGCATATTCCAATTTTGTTGCAAGTGACTCTAAGTTGAGGTAAAATTATGCAGATTATCCGAACATATTATAAACTATTGGTAACCCTTGCAAGTGCCGTTTTTCTACGAACTTCCGCGTAAAGTTTTCGAATGATGCGGTTTTCTTTTATCGATTAAACGAGATCGTTTCCATAACTCGAATCATTTCAGTGACCTACATCGTGCAAGGGATGATACTGTAGGCTGTATGTTATGATGAAAGCAAATAAAATTGAATGAGGAATGGGAAATGATCGTTTTTACGCCATGATTAATGGTAGTTTTACACGGAAACTAAATATTATGGGCGAAAAAGTACCGACTGAAGTCCCGGCGGATTGTCTTACAGATTGAATATATAAATACGAATGCAATATTTGGATAAAAAGTAGCCTATGTTACTCCCAATGATCATGATGATGAATACCAAGTTATTATCAAAATCGATCCAGTAGTTTCAGAGCCTATTCGTTACAAACAAACAAAATAATACTAGTATAGATGTACCTACTACTTAGATTATTCTTCCCAATTCAGCCTCAAATTATTTATGTAGGTATAAAGTTTTGCAAACTTAAGACACATAACTATAGATAGCATTCAAATAATCACACAATTTTATAGAAATGATTAGGTCTGTCATTTCAGATTTAGCATAATTTTGGACTCGCTTGATTTAATTCACCTAGTTCTAAAATAGTGGATGAATGAAACAAGTGTCATCTGAGCTAGAAGTAGGTCTTGTTTATGTGAACACAAGGACGTTATTTCACTAAGATTTATCGTTCTGACACATTTTTAGATTAATGGTGCATTTAAATTGATATAATGAACTGTTAAATTGCTATATTGCTCTAGTGACTTAAAGTAATTTAGTCAACGCAAAATATCAGACTATATTAAAGAACACCAAGTAGATAGTACTACCTAACCTCCAAGTACATATCTTTTATTTTTATTTTTGTGGAATTTCGTTTTACAAACCAAATCCAATTTTACAAGTTTAACAAACCTAAGTATATATTGAATAGGTTTGTATTTAAAAACCCAACTTGTAATAAATCGTTGCATTCTTTGAATATGCCGCGCGGTATAGCCCGGCCGTCGCGTCGGCCCACAGTCAAACAAAACCAATAGGTCAAGTTGAGCAAGAACCACGAAACGGGCTGGTATCGGCACTTTAGCCAAAACGTGCCCTTCGGCCCTTCATTCACGACCACCATTCATCAACTGAACAAGTTCACCTTACGTGCCAATCGATGAAGATGATTGAGGGTGAATCTCTGTTGTTTATTATCGCCTGGTCATTTCAAGTTCGAAACGTTACATTGTTAGGATTTAAACGATTAACATCTTCTGATTTTATGTCCTCCTGATATTTCTAGTAAACAAACAAAACTGTTACTGGCTGTCGAAACATAAATATTGTAAATATTTCCTACTTATACAGGAGAGAGGCGCTGTTTATGCAATTTCCTCGAGTCATCGTCCTACGACAAGCACAAGTGACATCTTCCTGGAGCCAGCATTTCATTAGCCGAGGTGGTTGCCCGCTCCAACTCCTTAATTGGACAATAGCATTCTCAATTCGACCACTACTAAGGTGCTTAAACTCACTGGATTCGAGAAATTGTTCTGAGTAAAGTCGTTATTGTTCAACAATACAAACTTATTTGAAACTTTTCTAACATTTACATTAGCTTTTTTTGTCAAAAAATAATTTCGATTAAATTCGGGTCTGTTGACGGATACCAAACTCATCACCTCGTTTTGTTTTTCAAAGAGCTAATGACATGAGTAGTGGTCCTCGTTCTTGGTTTAGATTGAGTCGCACGCAGCATCGCATATCCGTGACTCGGTGTTCCATTGTGAGGACATGTATGGAAGCCAGATCAGCGATACTGAGATAACGCTTCACGAACATGATAGCCTGGTACTTTATACAGAGTTTATCATTAAAATAAATACAGGTTCTAAATCTAATATGGTTTTCATGACACGATTTTATTGAAAATTTGCATGAAACTCAACGAAAGAGTTTCGTAATCTGATAAGAACTGAAATAAAATGAAATGTCATAAAGTTCGGAATGTTAATGAAAATCGTGAGAATGCGGTGATATCGGTGTCACAGTGTAATGTAACAGGAACACAGCAACCGCACTGTGGTTTCCTAGCGGTACGCACTCATTGAACACTCACTTTCAACACATTTCGTTGAAATAGGTTCAACGTGAAACAAAGTATTCCATTCATTTATTCCTTATAGGTAATCAGGTATCAAGAAGTTAGGTACAAGTTATCCTTGCCAGTGAGCAGCTCCTTGTTGAGTCAATCAATTGACTTTACACACAAGATTGATTGATTGATTGATTGGATGATGTTTTGACACCTTGATTTGTTAGTCTTTCTCGAACTTTAATCTTTAAATTCATTTAATATCGTGAACAATATTTTTAAGCCATGACAGGTTATCCTATCAGCTCTAAGAACATTGAGCATATTAGATATTCTTAGTTACTAGGATTTCATAAACATAGAGTAGTTTTTTTTTTTTTTCTTTCTTCGGTCACAGACCGAAGTTATGGCTGTGCACTTGCACGCCAATGTCCAGTCTCTTTCGTGATTTTCATTATCATGTTCTATCTTATGAGTTTTCTAGTTTTCTCCAAGTTTTCTTCGTAAAAATCTCAAGTCTTCTTGGGTTTTGGGAAGGATTTGCGAAGGAGCAAGGATTTGATTTGGGATACGGTTTTTTTTTTTTTTAAAGAAAATTAGGGAAACGTTTATTTACATAATAAAAACCGGAAAAACGAGTAGGATAGGATCAGGAAAGGAATAAGATATTGACCTAGAAATAATATAAATAAATTAAGAACTACAAAACAAATTTTTACAATATTTACAAAGATAGAATATATAAATATTTAAATAAAAGTTTATATTTTAATGTTATTTAAGGATATATAATTAGATAATGCTAGATATATAAGCGGGTCACTGGTCGAAAGTAAGATGTTTAATTGTGTAGGTAAAGCCACATGTAAAGATTCCAACGTTTCGTAGAGAAAACTATTATCGAACAACGGGCAATTAAGGAAAATGTGGTTGACATCGCTATCCTCCTCCCCACAGTCACACGCGGCACTCTGCACAATACCAAGTCTGGCAAGGTGAGATGGTGTACAAACGTGACCGAGACGCATTCTTGTTAAAATTGTAGTGGAAGTCTTGGAAAGTTTGATTTTAAAAAACCATGGTTTATTCGAAATTGACGGTTGAATTTGATAGTAGTATCTGCCTTTTTTCCGGACACTATCTATCCATAATTCGTTCCAGGCATGATACATGTATGTAGAGGGTATTGATGCTAAATCAGAGGGATAATTCAAGTACGGAAATAAGTCACCACATTGCACCGCATCTTTGGCTAGAACATCAGCCTTACAGTTCCCATGAATACCAGAATGTCCGGGAATCCAAACAAAAACAACAGAAAGTCCCCTCAAAGTACATTCGTACACTTTGTCCTTTATCTCAAAAATTAATGGAAAATACTTACAAGATTTAAGTGAGAAACGTTTCAAAGCTAGAAGAGCACTTTTAGAATCTGTAAAGACAACTGTTTTTTTAAGTTTCATGAGCAAAATTAATTCAATGGATTTGAGTATTCCAAAGCATTCCCCAGTAAAGACTGACGATTCAGGAGGTAATTTGATTTTCTGAACTATGTTACTCTGCTTGTGAAATACTCCAACTCCAACACAGCCCTCGCGTGATAATTTCGAAGCATCACAGAAAATTTGATGCCAATGTGGCCATTCAGAATCGACAGCAAAATTAAATTCTTGCTGAGCGTTAGGAGTATCTTTGCCAATACCTATACTGTCATGAACTTCTAAAGAAGAGGTTAAGGCTTTAAAATTACTATTGAAAATAGGTAAACGAGGTGACATGTAAGTAGGTGCTTGGATGGATAAAAATCTTTCCCAACTAATACATAAGCATGGAGTTTTTTTGTGTGTCCAATAGGGAGTTTTTAATTGTTGAGATAAGTTATAAAGCTTGGGAATTAATGGGTGATTGGAAAATTGAAGGACACGATAAAAGAACCTATCACATAAAAATTGTCGTCTTAGGTGAAGGGGTGGATCTGCACATTCTACCCTTAAGGCATTTAGAGGGCTGGACTTCATAGCCCCTGCAACAATTCTTAGAGCTTTAGCTTGAATACTATCTAATTTTTTTAAAGCAGTTTGATTGCAAGGCTCTAACAAAAAGGTTCCGTAATCCAAAACACTTCTAATGAGGGCATTATAAATAAGTTTCAGGGAGTAAGGGTGGGCACCCCACCAGACCCCAGCAAGACATCTCAAGATGTTCAAAGTCTGTTCGCACCTATTCACTAGGTAATCAACATGTTGAGACCCTGATAATTTTGAGTCTAACACTACACCTAAGAATTTAACATGTGACACGACTGGTAAAGCTGTATTATCGTATTTCACTTCTAGAAGAGGTGGATTCCTATGTCGAGTAAACCAAACTACAGAACTCTTGTTTATTGATAGTTCCAAGCCGTTGCTGTTCAACCACGACTTCAAATAAGTTAGTGAGTTCGTTAGATCTGAAGAAGCTTGAGTAGCAGACTGGTTCACGCAGTACAATAACAAGTCATCTGCATATTGCAAAATATTAGCCGATTTATATAATGAATTCTCAAGGTCATTAGTGTAGATGTTATATAAAAGAGGACTAAGTACTGAGCCTTGAGGTAGACCTCTCCAAAGAGTTCGGCGATCAGAATTTAGGGATAATTGTCTGCCAGATAGTATGTTGATTATAAAATTGATGAGTAAAATAGGGACATTCAATTTATGAAGTTTATTCTTTAGGACGGTTAAAAGAACGTTATCATAAGCAGATTTTATGTCTAAAAAGGCGGCAACAACGATATGATTTTGTGTAAAAGCAAGTCTAATATCAGTGACAAAAATGCTTAAGTTGTCCAGTGTACTCTTTCCTCTGCGGAACCCGTATTGTGAATCCGATAATAAATTATTGCTTTCAATATAAAACTCTAACCTATTTTTCACAAGATGTTCGGCCACTTTCGCAATAACTGACGAAAGCGCTATTGGTCTAAACGAGGAAATATCTGACGGTAATTTATGAGGTTTTAAAATGGGCAACACTAGTTGGGATTTCCATGCTGACGGAATGTCACCTGTCAACATGACAGAATTGATAATGTCAAGATAATATTGTAAACTGTTTTCTGCAAGGTTCGAGATAAAACTATAAATTATGCCATCTTCTCCTGGTGCTGAATCACGAAGATAAGTTAAAATGCCTTTCAGCTCATCTAACGTGAAAGGAGAGCCGAGCCCAGTAGGATCGTCACTATGGCTTTGTAGTCTATGTGGAATGACTAGCTCTGCTTCTGGTACAAAAGGAGGAGCCAAATTTTCCAAATATTCAGACGTTTGAGATGGTGGTAACGTAGTAAAGGACCTCTCAGACATCGCACCTTTAAACCTTCTGATATTAGACCAGACTATACTGGCAGGGGTATTCGGAGAGACTGAAGAACAAAACGATCTCCAGCCCAAGAAACGTTTTTCTTTCAAAAGATTTTTAGTTGTACTCATCACTTCCATTAAACTATTAAAATTCTCAAGTGTCATCTCATTTTTATATTTTAATTCAGCTTTCTTTCTTTGCTTAACTGCTGCAGTGCAGTCACTGTCCCACCATGGGGGTGAAGGAATTAATTGGGACTTACTTCTGGTAGTATAAACATTATCAGCTGATTCTATGATTAAGTTAGAAAAAGCATCAGAACAAACCTCTTCAGAGGAGTTAGATGTTGAAGGTAAGCTAGATATATTATTCTCTACATAATCTCTAAATAAATGCCATTTACTATTATCTGGTATTCTGTATCTTTTACGTGGGTTAGGGTCAACATT
This sequence comes from Idaea aversata, assembly GCA_907269075.1. Taxonomy (NCBI): domain Eukaryota; kingdom Metazoa; phylum Arthropoda; class Insecta; order Lepidoptera; family Geometridae; genus Idaea; species Idaea aversata. The sequence goes on from OU026103.1 coordinate 12,842,978, forward strand.
ATGCTGGATATTGTTGTTTGGGAATGTAATTAGTATAGGGAAGTGATCGCTGCCAAAAGACGATGAAAGAGTTTCCCAAGTTAATAGACCAGAAAACTGTGAGGAAGTGAGTGAAAGGTCAATTGCACTTATAGCTTCTGTAGGTTTTGTTCTGAGGGTTGGAGAGCCAGTATTCAACACACATAAATTATAATTATCGAGTATATCTACAACGAGGTTACCATATGAATCTGTCTTAGAACACCCCCACAATGTATGATGTGCATTGAGATCACCAAACAACATAAGAGGTTTAGGTAAGTTATGAATAATATTATTAAGTTCAAGGAAAATATTTTGTGAAGGATGAGATATATAAATAGATACTATACATATATTATTTACAATAGCTGCTACTATACAAAAGCCATTATTAGAAGAAGGGATAGGGTGAAGTTTGAAAGAAATTATACTATTTACAAGAAGTGCAGTACCACTGCAACCATCTGGCCTATCACTGCGCAGGCAGGAATAGCCAGATACTTTAAATGTAGAACCTGGTTTTAGCCAGGTCTCATTCAAAATAACTATTGATGGCTTGTACTTATTAAGAAGAAAAGTGAAATCACTTTTCTTACTTCTAATACTACGGCAATTCCACTGTAGTATTTTGTGGATTTTGTGATCCATTGTGTACTGTAGTTTTATTGATAGCTTCAATCATAATGGCAGCGTGGTCAGGGTTAATGAGATGGGACTGAGAGAAAGAATTAATTAAAGTAGTTATAATATCGAATACATTCATATTATTATTAGGTGATCTCAATGCACATCCATTACTGGGTGACGGCATGTCATAGTCTTTAACTAATTGTTTATGGGCAACTTGATCATATTGAGTGGAAGAATAAGATTTTTTAGGGGTATGTGGTTTTAAAAACACTGTCTTTTTGTATGATGTTGTGGGTGAGGTGTTTTGTGTGAAGTTACGATGTTGTGGACTATTTGACAGTTGGTCTTTAGAGACCCTCCGTCCGTTCAAAACATCTACAAACGACTTATGCACTGCAGGATGTAATTTAGACGCTTCGACATAAGATATACAAGAGTCTGCCATGGTTTTTTTAATTGAAGTTTGTCTTGAAAATTCAGGACATGATTTACTTGTAGCACAGTGACTACCACCACACAGGAGGCAAGATACAAGGTCTTCTTCAATTTTACATGAGGAACCATCGTGACCTTCGCCACATTTGTAACACCTAGGTTTAGATCGACATTGTACCTTGGTATGTCCAAAACGGCAGCATGCAAAGCATTGAATAGTTGGATAAATGTATAGTTCTACTGGTAATGCATTATAGCACATGTAAATGCGCCTTGGTAGCACCTGTCCATCGAAAGTAAGAACAATTGTTTGGGACGGTTTCCAGGTTGGCTTACCGTCTACAGTGACTTTATAGTTTAAGCGTCTCATTTTTAAAACCTTTCCACACCCAAATGGCAAGTTAATATTTTCCATAACTTCTGAGTCAGTCCAGTCAGTAGGTACACCACGAACAATTCCTTGTCTCGTTATGTTGAACGATGGAATAAAAGCTTTAAATTTGTTTTCGGGTAATTTTGTACTAGTCAAAAAGTTGTTTGCAGCTAAATAGTTGGTAAAGGAGAGAGACATTCTATTGCGACCAATACGTTTTACACTTCCATTTACAATGTTATAAAAATTATGTTTTGTTAGAAATTTGCCAAATGTAATGGGGTGCAATGTGTAACTATCATCTAAGTTAGTGGTGTCTTTTTGTACATGAATTAAAAAAGGAGAAACATCTGTAGACTCATACTGCGTACGAGCAACAGGCGGTGGACGCATAGTTGTGCCATCATTAGTTACATTGGTATGAGCAGGACCAGGTGCAACTATGGGAGGAGTAGAATCGTGTGTAACAGTGGAGTTCCAATTTTGAGGTGGATGTTCGACAATAATATTATCTTTATCTGAACAATCACATAAGGTATTTGGTTCGACAGTGTTTGCATGTTTACTAAGCTTTTTCTTTTTTCTACAATTTTTGCATTTCTTACTAGCATGCAAACGCTGCCTCTTTGTACCCTTGTTATTCGATGTAGTAGACCCGCTAAATGACTTGTTCGACAATGAAGAGCCATCGGACTCCATTCCTGATTCAGACAATGTCACAAAATATCCCGCAGGAGGTGGGTCCATGTCCATGGATCCACCTCCGGGGTCAGGTTGGTCGGGCGGCTTGTTCATCGCCGCCCCCTCTAACTAAATATACTAAAAAAACTTACCCACTAGAAGAAATATTTACATAAACAACTAAGCTAATTAAAATATAAACATTAAACAAAAACTTCACCCTCCTGATCGCTATAAAACTAATAATATTAATTTTGAAAATTTTCTCAATTAAAAAACGCGCCTACTCTCTTTCGTCGTTTCCCGCCTTTTTTTTCGAGTAGTTAAACTTTAAAAATCCGTCAACAGGTAATTTAAGCCGCGTGCACACTGCATTGCACCAACAATGTCCATCAACAAATCATCTCACCTTACACAATCAAATAAGAAACAAAACAAAACAATTCCATCCATATTCTTAAAACGTAAAGTTCAAATTCCTTTGAAAACTAAATTAATTAAACTGAATAAAAAATATTTCCGTTTCTGGCAACTGTCTATTCTGTTCCACGTAATTTGTATTGAATACAAAAGCCGGAGGTGTGTTTTATGGATGGAAACCAAATGCTCTATGTGAAGTATAATCCTACCATATAATTAGACAAACTATAAAAAAGTCAACGATATTTTTAAGTTTAAAATTGTTAGCGTTAACAGCTGACCTATTTAGCTAATTCCCTTGTTGGTATTATTATGTCATTTAACACCACTGCCCCAGTAAGCAATAACGCAACTAGGTAATTCATATTAGAACACGCCCACATACAGTGACGGCTATAAGGTTTTAGTTTGAGGGGGAGACTTGACAAGGGTTACCAACGCAATCCAACACTCCCGGGTCCAGGGAGAGTTTAATGCTTACTAAAACAGTATCCGCCATGACTGCCTAAAGTGCCCAGGTGCCTAAACACCGCGGTACCCGCTCACTGGAAATGGCTCATCACACCAGTTAACCGCTCGTTACGTTATGCTACCCTGGTAGTTTCGAGATCATTCATTCCATGCTCTGTTTGCTTTCTTTCACTATTTGGGCTATCCCAATTTGCATTTCTTCTATTGCGTTATTTTTTAAATTGCTCTTAAATTCTAAATAATTCGAATTGCTTCTTCAAAACTTATGTAATAGAATGACGTTGCAATCAATTAATTTTAATGCATGGTTACGCTCGAGTTCTAATTTTAACTGTAACATAGCCATAAAACACATACAAATGAGTTGTTTACAAACGGTACCCATAGTGCAAAAACCCTCGTTCTAAGTTGGATCACATCCACGGCCCATTGACCGTGATGATGAAAGCGAGATGCTAGCGGTACCTCACCGCTCGACGTTCTGTGCAACTCTTCGGTAACCTAATGCCCTGGTAGATGCAGTCATGCATCACTTATTTATTCACTCTTTGTCACTATTCCATCTGTATTTTCTATAGCTGATGTTCTCCTGATACTTTTGCAATTCAATTTACCTGATCATTATGGCGTAAAATTATGAAAGACCAAACAAAGTCATGGTTTTATTCATCCTGTGGCCTGCTTGAAGACAACACATGGTAGACATATGTTATAGTTTTATAATTACTTTTCAAATTGGTTTTATTGCGTTTAACTCAAGCGGATAAACACCATGACGTCATTATTAGAGAAACAAATGTAAATAGATTAATTCATTGACTAGAAACTACAATTTTGATTTATGTCGCACGACGATTTCTTACTTGGAACCAAATCAACATAAACGTCAATAGGCCTGTGTTCAGACGAGCCGCCCCAACGCCCCATCGCCACCGACATCACATATCGTCCATACAGAATGAAATAAGACAGAGTAAGTGATTGTTAATTTAAACTTAACACACTCCATAAATAGTTGTAACAGGTGGTATTCGTTAGCCAAAGCAACTTTCATGGCAGACAGTCAAATGAAACTACTACGTCTTGTGTTTATAATGGGTACCAACTAGTGCAACAATTTCTTATGAACGCAGAATATACACAATGTTAATGTCCTCACTCTAGTGTCACAGTAAAATATGACTATAATTGTATTGGTTATATAACGATTAATCGTGTCTCGTAAAATCGATTGATCGATCGAGGCCGTCATACGATCTAAATGCATTCGACTCACGATTAATCGAAACGTGATTAGAATTAATTAATATTAACCTTTTATAGCGATATAATATGATTTTAAGCTTATTAATAAAATGAGGCACAAGGTGACACACAGATAATTAAGTGAAGTCCATACTAAGCATTTCACGCCGAATATTTAATTGACCTTCTATCGACGACATAATGGATGTAAGGAAAGAGGATGTAGCTGATCAAGGCCTAGCCTTAGAAGATTCTTCCTAGACTCACCCTTCTGACTAAGAGTTTGGATTAGCAACATTCGTTAGAATTGTGTACAATTGACGAAAAAAGAGACATATCACAAAGTCCAACGCATTTTTTTTTCTGAGTATAGACTTTTTGACTTAACAATATTGAATGTTTCTTTTTTAAATGTTTTTTACTGTCTAGTCTAAAACTTGCATGATTTGGCAGCTTTTATTCATTTCTGGCTCATGTTTTATTTATTAAAAGAAAATAAAATACAGGAGATACCATGATTTTTTCATAATACCCCAGAGCTCCAATAAACGGTTTCGTAATAGATCCTTATTACCATAACTACGAAAGGACAAACGCAGGAATAATAAAAAATCTTCTTCGGCTAAAAGTTATTCGCAAAATGGAATATGATGGATGCAACGTCGTCGTTCGTCTGAATTCCTTAGTAGTTGATTAGTCGAGCAGCATAGAGCATCGCGCCCGTGCCGTGGACGGTGTATGCGCGTGCGCCGCGCCGTGTGAAAGTGTGCGGTAATTAAATTCGGCCGCACACTTAGCACGGAAAGCGGAACCGATTGCGTCACTTCGCCGCCCGCCCAAAACTCGCGCACTCTGGCGCACTGTCTAGACAAAAACTTTTAACTTGGAAGATGAAAGAAAAGTTGTTAATGCAATCTTTGTATAATATGAGTTTGTGATATTATGTTTGAAAACGTATCCTGTCAGTGATTAAAGCGAATCGACAGAGATTGGCTTAAAATGTGGTTCCGGTTATCTAATGTAGTAAGTAGCTAATCCTTTTTGGGATACTGTTGACGTTTTGATATAGTGGATATTCAGATATGCGAGACCAAAGGTTCTGTGGCAGCTGTCATCTGCATACAACTTTGTAACTGTAGTAGGTATGCGCTGATATTATAGCGATCTTCAAAACCCTAATCTTTAAAACCTTTTAATAAAAAGTTAAATTAAAGCATTCTGGGAAAAAAATGACAAGCAAGCGATTGCGAGCAATTTGTGTAAGAAATGGGGAATATTTTCAGTTGTTTTTTGTGTGGAAGCGGCCTTTCTCGAGGTGTGCTATACCCACGGGAAATGTATGTAGGTCAGTGACCTCGCTCCTCCGGGATACCACGGGAAGTACGCTCGCTCACTCAAACTGTTCAACTAATCTATGCTGAAACAGTTAGGTAAGTATCTATTTTCTTAATAACGAAGTTATTTATAGTAAATGGGTTGCTTGTTCAAGTTTTGAAATATTTTTCAGCTTCTGTCAGCTTTAAAATGTTCGTGAAGTTTTGAATCTGTGCCGGGTTGCGACTCTGGCCCGGCACGCCTCTATCATCCTTAAATGGGGCTAAGGGCAAGAAGAAGTAAAGAACACATTCAAATCTACTTAGAATTTATCTAAGTAAGGTAAAAGCAATATTTAGAACATCACTAATACCCGCCCATTAGCTAAGTGGCGTGTTTATTTATAGCAACAAGGTGCAACAAACATTGGCATCCAAAGGAAAGTGCATTACGGAACTAAACGAAATGACTCGAATTGAGTTCCCTCTAGCTAGACAACAAACTTGTCTACAAACGATTGTTCCACATGTGCCACCTAAAGTCAAACTCGATAACTCGATTCCTCTACCATTTACGATCTGTCATTTTTCCTAATTTCTACCATCATTTTTTAACTGTCAAAGCGACCACCAGTTTTAAAAATCGTCATTAAAAATCGGTTAGTGACTTGGATTTTTATTCCTGAAAATGTCTGTTTTGCAGAGTTTTCTTTAATAAAAGCGGTTGTATTGATACAAAAGTATCGCGCGATAGACAGTTTGTAGCCTGCGACGACGACGACGACTACTCGATATATACGCAGAAGTAAGAAAACTAGCTCCGAACGAGCCGAATGAAAGTAGAACGGACAAAAACTGGAAATATACTATTTTGTAATGTAGGAATTGAGATAACTACTGCAACTAACTACAACTTCCTTTATTACTACCTATTTTTGGGGAAATTCCTGCCTGATAACGAAGGTAGGAACCTAGAGTTTTCTTCGATTTACGCGATTAGTACCTCCTCATATGTTGCGATGTTGACCCGGCAGGCCCGCCATCGTCACCACATGGATACGATATGGGCCCAAGATGTAACAAGGTCCAAAATGTCTAGATTGTATACCGTACCTTTTAATTACTGTTATTTTTACGTCTCAAGCAACAAAGGTAATTCTGATTGATGACAGCAATGACAACCGGGTGAGGTGTTAATGTTAATAGATGGTAGCACTGGTAGTAGGTAATGGATACGTCATAAATTGTGATAGTAAGTCGCCTTCTATGATAGCCCGTTTCCTCCCGTGGGCTATACCGACCCAATTGGCACAATGGTCACCATACCTGACTGACAAACACAGGGTTGCGGGTTCGATTCCCGCCTCAGATAAGTATTTATGCTTAGATATTTGTCCATGGTCTGGTTGTTTCTATGTATTATATTATAAGTATATATTTACAAACGAAAAGTATTTAAGTAGTATATTTGTTATCTAGCACCCATAACACAAGTGTAGTTTGTTAGCTTGGGGCTAGATGGCGATGTGTGGAATGTCCTGCAATATTTATTAACCGTTTTCATTAGTAGATGCAATTTTTTACATATGATAGGTCAGCGTTTAACCACTATCACACCTGCCTGATGGTAGGTGACGATGCGGCCTAAGATGTAACACGCCTTCCTAGAAGATACCTATTCACTCGCGACTTGAAGACCCCCAAATTGTACACGCCGATCAGCCTTACATCCGTCAGTGTCACGAAGCTAAAATATTAGACTTTCTAATGCCTAAATACGTGTCCTGAATAATACGTACCCAATGGTTATCCGTTTATCGTAGAGAATTGGGTTACGGAACCATTTTTGTAATATTTTAATACTGGCGCACTGGTGGCATTGTACGTTTTATTACTTATGTCACTCAATAAATCGTTGTATCATGTAACCTATTAGTTACGCGCGGTTTCACTTACGTTAGTGACGATCCCGTGGGAATATATTGCTCCAGAGAATTCAATCTAATACTAAGTTTGAACAAAATGACATTGACATTCATTCATTCAAAATCTGTTCAATGTTTTAGAGCCTTAATATAGACGTGCTGGGCAAACCTACTCCATCTTTATATCCTTAGTTATACGCAGCATCGGGTTAGGAGCTTTACGACTACATTTCTATATGACTAGACAGCAGATATGACTAGATCGCTTTAAGAATAAATCTCGATATGACTATATCGCATCTACTTAGTTATCGCTGTATAAATCATATAGATCATATGTAAAGGCCAAATTATTAAATGACTATGATAAAATTCATTTAAGGAACTGCCAACTTTCATCAAATAATTTTATAGACGTAAAAGATGCGAAAGACGCGTGCGCAAGTCACTCCCAAGGTCTTAGTCATTCCATTACCGATCGTAATCGAGATGTTATATCATTACCGAAGAGTAACAATTATGATTCTAAATGGAAACACTTCAGCCTCCAACAGCGCAACTAGGTTGAACTATGAACTCAGCAATTATTCGCGTAAACATCTCCATTAAACGCGAGCTTTAATCACTTGTCATTTCATTTGAAAGCTAACGTTTTCTTATAAGTCATCTTGTTAAGTGCAACTCAACTAGTTTCGATATTCTATTTTCTAGAAGTTTCAATATTTCCCAATAAAAATCTGCCTGATGAAATTTGAACCTAGCACGACTCTGTTTTTAATGTGGAGAAATGCGCCTTAGGCATAATCCTGTTGCTCTCCTTGGATATGTGGATATGTGGAACTTGGTTTGGTCTGAAGTTGAAAGGCGACCAGAAGATTTACTTACTAAAAACTGGGGGAACAGCGACGCGGGCAAAGAGTTTTAGCTGTAGCTACCCCTCGTTGTATTGTGGGGCAAAATGGCAGTAAGTTTCTATCTACCTGCATGTTTCTTGCGGAATAAGCGAATTAAATAAATAAATATTGCAGGACATTCTACACATCGCCATCTAGCCCCAAGCTAAGTAACAATACTTGTGTTATGGGTGCTAAACAACGGATATACTACATAAATACTTTTTCTTTTGTAAATATATACTTATAATACATAGAAACAACCAGACCACAGACAAATGTCTAAGCATAAAAACTTGTCTGAGGCGGGAATCGAACCCGCAACCCTGTGTTTGGCAGTCCGGCATGGTAACCATTGTGCCAACTGGGTCGTCAATAACTGGGTCGAATTAACTACCTCCATAAAAATATTCTCTTAAACGACGTACTTACATGTAATGAAAATGTTATTGTTATTTGAATAGTTATTAATAAGTATGTTTTTTATATCTCTTCGTGTACTCGTAGAAGATTCTCATGATATCAATGTAGGCAGTAGGTAGGTACAAGAAGTGATGTAAGATAACAGCACAATCTCTACATATAATAAATTCGAATCTCTTCTCTACATATAATAAATTCGAAGTTTTGGAAGTAAGCGTTCTACGTCCATAATGATCTTAGCACTATAGAATTCGCTAACCTTATATAGCTCCGGTAGAAAAAAATCTTGCATGCGCGATTCAGGTTTTCTTAAATTTATAAAGTCACAAATTAATTTAATATTCTTTTTGTTACGCTGAAAAATTTTGTAGACTTATGTATTTTGAGAATACATTTAGCAATGTCCACATTTTATAACTAAAAAATATAGTAATTAATTTAATAAGATATTTTTTTTAAATTTCAAGTAACTAGCGCCATCTCTTCGTTTTCGCGAAACTACCATTCATCTCAGAAAATGTTGATTTGGTTTGTTTACCTTTGTTTGTGCAGTCTAATTTCGGGAACTAGGAAACAGATTTTAACATAATCTTCACGAATGTGTTCAGAAAATATCAGAAGAGGTTTTGGTATTTCAAGTAGATTTATGTTACTACTAGAAATATGATATTTTTTGCCGTAAAAAATAAACCACAATATTTTTGCATGAAAACGTACAGAACGTAGGGATGATGTCAAAATTGTCATTTCGACATATAGAAAGAAGCATCTAGCGCCATCTTTTCTATTTAAAATTATGGCTTGGCATTTTCGTGCATAAAGCCAGTGTTGAGTTTTACGGTCAAAGAAAATTAAATCTATTGCATGAGCGTTTTTCGAATTTAGAACATTACTACGCTCCAGCAATGAAGCGGCGTGCTGGGATTATTATATACTTAAATACTCTTTGATTGGATCTCTTTTAACGAAGTATAGGCACATGAGTAGGAAATAGGATGGAAATAGGTACCAAAGTCTCTTTGCTTAGTACGAAATGCGTTCTCGTGGCTTTATAGCTATAGATGCGTTTGCCTTTCGGCACGGATGATATAAATAAAAAAAATACGGCAAAGCTAAAAATTTGCCTTGATTTGTTATTTACTGATTTATAAAACTAGCTGCGCCCCGCGGTTTCACCCGCGTAAGTCACAATCTCGTGGGAATATCGGGATAAAAGGGACCTATATTGATGTGAAACATCTATAGCCGCACCTAAAACCGATTTCTGCCGTGGCGACGCACAGTGGGTCGAAACTGCAAATGATGGACATAGGGCTGTTTTTCGATGCAGATCGTTAGAGCTCACTATAGCCGCACGTAAAACCGATATCTGGCGTGGCGACGCATGCCGTGGCGACGCACAGTGGGTCGAAACTGCAAATGATGGACATAGGGCTGTTTTTCGATGCAGATCGTTAGAGCTCACTATAGCCGCACGTAAAACCGATATCTGGCGTGGCGACGCATGCCGTGGCGACGCACAGTGGGTCGAAACTGCAAATGATGGACATAGGGCTGTTTTTCGATGCAGATCGTTAAAGCTCACTATAGCCGCACGTAAAACCGATTTCTGACGTGGCGACGCATGCCATGGCGACGCACAGTGGGTCGAAACTGCAAATGATGAACATAGGGCTGTTTTTCGATGCAGATCGTTAGAGCTCACTATAGCCGCAAGTAAAACCGATTTTTGGCGTGGCGAAGCATGCCGTGGCGACGCACAGTGGGTCGAAACTGAAAATGATTGACATAGGGCTGTTTTTCGATGCAGATCGTTAGAGCTCACTATAGCCGCACGTAAAACCGATTTCTGGCGTGGCGATGCATGCCGTGGCGACGCACAGTGGGTCGAAACTGCAAATGATGGACATAGGGCTGTTTTTCGATGCAGATCGTTAGAGCTCACTATAGCTGCACGTAAAACCGATTTCTGGCGTGGCGACGCATGCCGTGGCGACGCACAGTGGGTCGAAACTGCAAATGATGAACATAGGGCTGTTTTTCGATGCAGATCGTTAGAGCTCACTATAGCCGCACGTAAAACAGATTTCTGGCGTGGCGACGCATGTCGTGGCACGCACGCGTCGCCACGCTATATGATGGTATATATATACATGTCTATATGCAGTAGTGTGTACGGTGTGCACACCGTAATCGACTGTGCGATTCTATCACAATCTGTTCTTTTCTGCATATTACTTTTACAAAATAATGTTTTAAATTCCATCTAGCATTTCCTGAGATCAGAGCGTTCAATCAAACAAACAATGGAAGCCTTAAAGATGAATAATTTTCCCCGTATTTTCCACATTTCCCATTGATTCTTCGCTCCTATTGGTCGCAGTATGTGATGTTATATTGTGGTTATATAGCCTAACTAAAGCCTTCCTCGATAAATCCATGACCAAAAGAATTTTTAAATTCGAACCAGTACTTTCTGAGATTAGCGCGTTCAAACAAACAAACAAACTCTTCAGCGGAAAACCTGCTTCCAGCGAAGTTAAAACAAAGCTACATGAAAGTATCTAAATATATAAAAATCCCAATTTAACATTGATAACGGCATCACGCGTGAAGGGCTGGAGCAATTTCGCTAATTCTTTTTTTGTTGTGTTTGTTTTTGTCAAGAGAAGGTTCTTATGAAAGAAAAAAATTAGAAAGTTGCGCAGAAAATTATTACGCGGGTGAAACCGCGGGGCGCAGCTAGTGTGTAATATATCATGGGTCTTGTTAGAGGTGTCATTACAACTAATTATACGTTATCTGTGACCTGTTCACTCATTGTGGGTAGATTTAGGTTTTCATCTCGTTATTTGATGCTACGAGTAAACACTGTGTAACGAAGACCCTATAATATGTAATCCCTCATATAATATGTCCCGGTAAATAAGAACAAAAAAACCAATGTCATCATTTAAGAACCTACAATTTAATTACTTATAGCAACATTATTATCGGAGTGAGCCCTTCGGTGAATAATGGTGTTTCATATTACAAAAAAATCCACAAACTCTGAGCAAATCGGGGTACTTAAATGATTACCCAAACTTAAGAAAAGGGATTTTCCTTAATTTCCATTTTTGAAGTAAAAACCCTGAGATTAGGTACAGAGTTCTATTTAAATATCATAGATGTGGTCAGACAGAGCAAAGTGACTGCGCCTACGCCCGCGCCGCCGCGCCATCGCCATCTGCTGCGGGGAAACTATGATGACTACGATAATATGGTAAAGTTTTCAACACTCATTTTCTCCAATTGGTTTACGCATTATGCATTCGACATGCATAAATTATGGAAATATGTATGGAAAATTTATGTAATAGTTATTAGACTTAATTTTATTCTCTTACTATGGTAGCAGGTAAAAGTAATAGTCTCTGAGTCTATAACTTTACTTTAACCTGCTACCATCTGTTAACACCTCACCCGAGCACCAGTATTTATAAATGGTGGTAAATAAAAGACGTTTCATGAATTCCCTGCAGCTACGATACATACATACAACCCTACGCGTTTTGTTTAAGTTTCAAGTCAGTGTTTGAACTTACCGGCACTTAAAGAGATGTCATCCTCAATCCGACAGGGAACTGTAACAAATAAAATCAATTATTAATTAATTAACATTAACAAAATAAATATTATATAAAATAAACAAAAACTCTTAAATCCGACTTATAAGTTGTTTTATTCAAAGTTACCATCTACTACCGCTTGTATGTAATAAATAAACCCTAATGATCCGGCAAATATATCAGGAGGAAGCGAGTCAATTATAATGTTTCATATCGTCACATCCCGTTGTCATATTCATAAATTCACCCGATGGATTTCAACCGGTGAATTTGTCAATCTCACCAGCGCGAGCGGCCGCGTCGCGTGCCAAATGGATACATTAATGCCTACTTTAAAAACTAGGCCGTTTGTCGTCTCCTCAGAACCTATACTGAAGCGAACTTCCAAAGATTTTGGTCAAAAAATAGTCTTGCTCCTATTAACGTTATTTAGACAGGCAGAGAGCACAAAACTGACTTTTGTCAATAAAATGGAATCAGTCGTGCGTGACAGATCTTTTTAAAGATGGAGGTGTCCTTTAAGTTACGTTTTTCCTTATCGCGATCGCCCCCTTCGGTTTGCTGCCCGCTACGAGAATATGCTCTGCGGTTACTATTTATCTCGATTCTCCCACAGGATCAGGTAGTAATAGCTTGTTAAATACAAGGTTTATAAACCCTTGCGCTACGAAATCTACCAATGAAGACACGAGGAATTACGGATTCCTAGAATTTGACTAATCACTTGATTCATAATCTGACATAATTGATTTACCTACTATCATTTTTTTGGTAGATAGTTTATTAACACTCTCTAAAATGGCAATGGTATATCGATTGCAATATCGATTATCGACAATCGATAATAACTGTCATGCGCGTGCGCGCGTGTCTGACATACTTGATAGACAGCTATTACATTACGGCATTTCTTTGAGATATATGTATGTGTTTAAGTAGGTATAGGTTCTTACTTTATATGATCGATTTATTGAACAAAAGATGCACCCCGCTGTTACACCCGCGTATGTCCTGATCCCGTGGGAATATCGGGATGAAAATATGTCTATGTCATTTCCAAAGATTCAATGTATCATCATACCAAGTTTCACCAAAATCGATCCAATAGTTTCAGAGCCTAAAAGACTGAGAGACAGATGTAACTATAGTTTCATTTTTACCTATTAGGGTGACAGATGGAGCATTTAATGCCCACCTGTCCCCTTAGGTTGACAGAGCCATGGGACAGATGAGAATATTCCACGAAGTCAAGGATGACACAACCTTCAGTTACTCAAAGTCTCAACAGTGTGCGATACCAATCTCAACACAATACTACACTCTAAAGAAATTCATACTTTTACGTAAATATAATTTCCAAAAGTTATGTGGAATAATAAAAAAATTACATAATGATTATATCATAGCGGAACGAATATACCTACAGTTTGTGATTATCATAATTTTATAATAACATCGAAAGTGGTTTAGTCACTCGGAGAGATGAGGTGAGGTGAGGTAGACTGGTGGACTGCATGGTGAGCTGGTAGACTGGTGGGAGTGTGCCTACAACGGGATATTGATCGCTTTGATTACCATGCTTCGATGCTTGTTTCCATTAACTACTTACTTATTTATACCGGTTTTTGGCTATCGGTTTTTGTCCGTGACATAAATAAATATTGCAGAGCCTTGCACAAAGCCGGTCCTACCGGAGGACCACGATCCCTTAGGCACCCGTTCACGAGTAGCCTGATGTCTAAACTTCTAAAGACGATTAAATTTTGCTAAGAGTACCGTCAGCAAGAAAATACATTTTAAACCATTTTTTTTAACTTTATAATTTTTGTTACTTTAGGGATGCATGAAGGCCTAACTTTTGCATGCACTACGGTTTTTCCGCTTGGTTTCTCTACTCCCAAGCTAAGCAACTAGACCTATTGGTATCTATTGTAATTATTGCAGTCGAGTTTGTGTCTTCACATGTAGAAACTATTGCACATTTAACTGTTTATAAATAAGGCAAGCCGGGCCAAGTTTATCCCAGAACCGAGATACTTGCTTCCCGAGTGTGAATGCGACGTTTGTCTAGCAGTCAGACGAAATAGGTTAACTAAGAAAATATCTAGATTATCTGGCTATGTGAATGTTTTAGGAAGTTGCCGGTTCGGTTAAGTTTCTTGTATGCTCTTTTAAAGTGAATATCGTGAGTGTCAATGGACCCACGCACTCGCCTTGACCGTGACGCGAGCCGCGGTCATAGAGAGTGAAACTGCGCTCGCGCAGCTCCGACACGGATCGTGATCCAATACCGATCGATACCGGGACCGGGTCGCGTCGTCGGTAGGTACCGTACCGCACCGGTACACAACTAATTACTATTGGTATCTTAAACGTTATTACTATAACTGTTTTCTTATAAATTAGCAATGATCGTTCGTATACGGTTTAAATAAACAACCAAAATGTTTGATTGGCACGCATTAAAATGGTTGCGCAATAAGGAATCCCTCCCATAAACCTGCAAAATGCAGTCTTTTGCATATTTAAATAAATTAGATATTTACTGATATTATTGAGAGTGGGACTAACGAAATACTGCGAACAATACTTCGTTAAACGTCTCATATTCGACGCAATTCTCAAAATGTAAGTTAATTCAACGTCTTTGTCAAAAGGCTTCACTTTGCTCCTTAGGTTAGTTACACTACCTACTTTCTTTCCTTACAACCGTTACAACCGGGACGTTATGACAGATTTATGACGTCGCTCGTATTAACCCCCTAATCTTTTGACCGATTTTAATGAATGTACACGTCAAAACTGAAGATTGGACTTTCTAGCGAGGAAGCCCTTTGTGACAGTCGATTGGGTATCTACTATAACTATGTCATGTACTAAAAAGTAAATACATCAAAATAAGTCACCAAACGTTACGAAATGCCACTCCATACATAATACATGCCATGACTGTACATGACACTAGCTTAGCATGGAGTTGCCTTTGTCATCGGAATAGTTGGGTTGGGTTAGCCCTATCTTCATACGTATTACATTAGTTTATTTCAAAGCTTCAACGGAGCGTTTTCTCCGTACAAAGTTAAATTACCATATTACCTCATTACTTCCTGAATAATGCCTGTAATTCTTTTTTCATAAACCATTTTTTATCCTAAAGAAATTGCTGTATATCCGTTTTGTCCCAGAATAAATTTGTAACCGAAATAATTGAGACCTCTTTCGCCGCAATCTAAAACCGTATTTGAGTTATCAAAGCGGATAATGTTCTGCGACCCGTAAACAAATTCAATAACTGCTTACTTGACGGTGACTTAGAAAGTTTATACTTAGTAGGTTTCGGTTTTAATTTAAATAAAAACTACAATTTTGAAATTTTCAAAGCATGAATAGAGACTTTGGTTTAGCATTGTCTCAGTTATCACGTAAAGGTGAATTTTATATTCATTTCAAATTTCTAATTGCTTTAGCTGCTAATGAGGTATAGGTTGCTTTATTATCTTTACCTAAGGAATAGAATTTCCGCTCCATTTCTGATTTAATTGTTCGGTGAGAAATTAGTTGGCTCCAGACTTATTGACGAGTTAAGTTAAGAGGTTAAAGACACTACATAACATAGACTAAAGTTGCTGGCGCTGAAGATGTAATAGCCAATAGGATGTTTGGAGGAGCAAGGTTCAGCAAGGAGGTCTATATTTGAAATTTAAGTAATAAGAAACTTGAAGAATAAGTTTATTGTAAGGAAGTGATTGGTTGTAAATGAGATTAAAACAGCATACAATCACCATACAATACAAGTTGTAATGATAATCTCAGCAACAACAGCCACCAGTAGGTACAGTAGGTAGGTATGTAGGTCAGTACTGATGTCCTTTCCAGTAATACCGCCACAAGGGCACTATCCAAACCTGACAATTAACTCTGTATTACAATAATGAGTAATTAATATTACAATAAACAATATGTAATGTCATGACAATGTTGACATTTTTAGTACGGGGTCACTATTTTTTTAACTTAACATTATCTGTGCCGTGAGTCCCGGTCTCTTGATGGGATAAAATGAACTTTCTTCTTTATACAATGGTACTTATCATCCATAGTAATAGTATCCATAGACGAGGCGTGAAGCTGAAAATTCATGTTGTGAAAGGTGATTTTGTGAACCTTGTGCTGATCATCGCATCTTTAGTCTTTCGTATGTGACACGTATCGTAAATCATGGGCGCAAACAGGCGGATATATTTTATTCTTGCCTGTTCCTGCCTGAGCTTTATTTTAGAGACAGAATTACTGCATCGACTCATTGTAGTACTTTGTTTTAGACAAAAGTGTAATTGAACGAAATACCTACTAATGGCAAAAAAGGACTAGACGGAAGTCATTCTAATCAAAAATAAGGACAAGAAGAAGAAATGGGAATTCGACCAACTTATATTTAAGTACTTTATGTCACAACTTCGCACAATCAAGCCGAAGTAACCCTTTGTATTTGGTTTTTGTAATCCAATATTTATTGATGGTAAAATATAAACTAGTTGTTACCACGAATTGTATATAATCCGTGTATTGTTTCCGAATGAATGCGTTTATTGTACGTACGTTGGTTGTATGTCGTCGCGTCGATACGTCGTAGTCGATACCGGGTTACCGAGAACCGGTCATAAATCACATTTTATTGACTTTCCTACCGCGTTTAATATAAAACGAGACCATTCTGAAATTATAAACTTGAAAAACATTGAGTTTAATCTTAAACCAATAAAATTCTTAAAACATTATTGCAAATCGCGAAATATTTATTTAATGTGTGATTTTTATTTAAGTTTTTCAAGTCATAAAAGGTATTTAAAAGGCACTTAGTGTAACGGTCCCACACACATCGTTACCATTTTAAGTTTAATTAATATATCGCAATTATTGAATCGATACATAATCGGTAAGTACGTAAATTATAAGTAATTATTATTATTATAATCACTACATAGTATAAAACAAAGTCGCTTTTTCTGTCCCTATTTCCCTTTGAACGCTTAAATCTTTAAAACTACGCAACGGATTTTGATGCTGTTTTTTTTAATAGATAGAGTGATTCAAGAGGAAGGTTTATATGTATAATACATGCACAATATAGCCGTGCGAAGCCGGGGCGGGTCGCTAGTAAGTAATTAATTAACGTGCCATAAAAATATTTATAAATGAATCATAGGCATCTGACGATATTAGAATAATGTAATTTTTGAAAATATAAGTACACCTGATTCGAATTTATGCAGCTTGTCTTGTAAAAGGGAAAGGTATACATATATTTAGTATTTTTTTAAACAGATACTTAGATATCTATATTTATATAAATATATAAATAGGTAGGTACTATATTTGGGAACTATATTTGGGTTATTTGACTAGCAGAAGACCAAGTTATTAACAAAAGTATAGGTATTTCATGTTATATTACTTAACTAGCGACCCGCCCCGGCTTCGCACGGCTATATTATGCATGTATTATACATATAAACATTCCTTTTGAATCACTCTATCTATTAAAAAAAACCGCATCAAAATCCGTTGCGTAGTTTTAAAGATTTAAGCATACAAAGGGACATAGGGACAGAGAAAGCGACTTTGTTTTATAATATGTAGTGATAGTGAAGTGATAATCGTTATTGACGTGTATAATATTAATATTACAGATGTTTTGTATTTAATGTTATTTTCAAGTTATTTTACTTAAGGCTGCAAGAATATTTAAGTGCCTAACACATAATATACGAGACCTATGACTTAAATTGTTTAATAGTTTTTACCAATGGTTGCCTGGAAGAAATCGCCTTTAGCGATAAGGCTGCCCAATTGTGCAACTTTACTTTTTGTATGTTTTGTTCTATGTTCCTTCCTTCAGTAAATTGTTTACCTTCATGTAGAATCAAAAAGTAACGAATGTATGGTAATTAATTAGTAAACCAAATCCATGGCTGTCGGTTATACGAGAACGAAGTGTGACAGATATCTTGCGAGAGTTGGTTGGATATCCGTGAAGGTTATGTTTATGTCCGAAATCGATTATCCACGATCGCTAATTTCGATTATTTGATTACTGCGATTCGATAAAAACTGGCCTGAATGTTGGAATGGCATTTTTAGTAGGCAATAAAGCAACACTCGATAATCGATAAAGCGTTATTTTTATTTGAGTGCTGTATTCTTCACATTTTTAAATGAAACACAGCACAGTAAACAATTAAAACATATCACTGACTTAAATCTAAAATGTTATTTTTATTTAATTAAATGTTTTGTGTATTTAATTAAAAAACAAACTACCTATTCAATGTGTAGGTGAAATGTATAGGTGAAATTTGTTATCGTTTCGAAATCTGTATTAAAGGTGTATTTTTGTCGTCACCATCGGCATTCATTTCATTATTTCCGGTCAAAATTATCGGTGAACAGTTCTGTTTGTAAACACAAAACAGTAAATTGAAAAAAATGTGAGAGAAATGTTTACAATCCGCGAGGCGATGAGCATGAAATTCGGAATCACTCCGAGAAAGCTAGCGAGTGGCGAGTGACGAGTGGCGAGCAGCAAACGCTAGTAATTAGCCGTTCCGTACACTCGACAGAGAGATCTTACTAGATATGAAATAAAACTACTTATTGTTACTGTAATTATTATTACTCATTAGTAATTGGGAACAACACGTACCTAATTAAATAAAGAATGGCTAAGAACAGTCTACTTACCTAGAACATTAAATAGAGCTAAAAAGTAGTATTGAAAGTTATGCTTATGTATAAACGAGCCAAAATCTTATCCCTATTTTTTGCTTTGTTGTAGTTGCATAAAAAACCTCGTTAGTTACCGAAAATTTACTTTATTTCAAACAGTTTCAGCAAAAGTATTAGCCATTAAGTGGGTTCCTTTCAGAAGACATTCCTGACAATAAATAAATAAATATTGTACGACATTCCACACATCGCCATCTAGCCCCAAGCTAAGTAACTAGACTTGTGTTATGGGTGCTAGACAACGGATATACTACTTATATACTTTCCTTTTGTAAATATATACTTATAATACATAGAAACAACCAGACCACAGAAATACAACCAATCCAATCTTTACAATCCAGTTGGATAAAATGAAAGTAGGGGTGTGTGAATGTGTTCAGATTCGCAGTAAGAAAGAAAGAACTAGGAAAGCCGTCTCTTTCCTAGTTCTTTCTTTCTTACTTAGTCTTCATAACTTACATGATTGGTTTTCTTTTTGTATTTCAATTTGTTTTAGTGTCGCTTTAGTAAAGGCAAGGAAAAGGTTTCTAAGGTCCTTTAAAAAATATTAGAAAAAAAGACATCGTAAATCGAACAATGTATACCTATTACTTAGCATAGGACACCATAGTTCATGGCGTTACTATTTCAACACCGGCTATAGTAATCTATATTTAACTCTACTTGTCTGAAATGGTTTACAAGATGTCGGTAAGAAGATGTAACGATACTGATCGTATTACGTATTACTACACTTTCATATGACGTCAATCATCTCTCATTTTTACAAGATTACCTCCACCTAAAACATCTTTATCATATTTCATGTCAAATCTTACATTCAATAAATATATTTCTGTTCGTTCAACATCGTTCAAAAAATGCAGTTTTATAAGAATGTGAAAATAAACGCAACGAAACAAGCGACGTGAAACAGTTTTATTTCAAATTGTTTTCATGAGTTTAAGAATATAGCTCTCAGTAACATATATACCACGTCTGGGATACATTTAGTAACAGGGTAACAGGTGTTGGGAAACATTATACCCTGGTACTAAGTGGCCTTCCACTTCACATTGTTACCTTGGTTCGTATAGTCATCCCGCGGAATTTCATCCCGCATCAAAAGTATTCTTAATTCAACCCGAATTAATTTTGGGTCATTGGGCGGTTCGCACCGCGGTGTAAATCGCCCAAGAGCTCGTTTTGAATGGGTTCATTCGAACCGTTTAAAAATTTTTTTTAGCCCGATTCGTTTATTGTTTTGAGGTATACGTTGAATATTCAGTCAGTCAGGACTTTCGAGATCCCTATTACGATAAAAAAGAAACGAATAATATAAGTAGGTGCCATAAGGGTTGCACTTGTTCGGCTTCTGTGGATGTCGGTCATGGTGTAGCATTGATTCTAGGCGCACAGGATATTGAATACCCCTGTCTGTAAGCCTAGAATCTTATACCTATTACCTACTCGTGTAGTAGTTCTTGTCACTCGCGCGTGGTAACTACTATAAATTAGTTTTAAAATTAAAATGGGAATTACACATAAAATAAAAAAAATAAAAAAACAATTCTTGTGAAGATTTTTCAATTACTTACATTTTATGTAATTTCAAAAAATGAGTAACTGTAGTGGTAGTCATGCAATAGTGTCAATTAAATTGTTTATCAGTAGACGTACGCATGCGTGAACATCACCTGCGTATGAAAATTAAACCTGCTATTATTTCACGTTAGTGTGATAAGAAATCTTATCAGTGACGCCACATGGGTTCTTCCATCTCGGCAAGATTGCGAGCGCCGAGCGGTTTCTGATATTCTCCGCGTGCAATATTTCAACACGCAGATTTAATGATAAAACGTTTAGCTATGCCGTTTTACTCTAAACTGTTATAAATATGTTTTGTCGTGTGCTTGTCCATTGAGAAAATGGGATGAATTTTAAAGCTGAATTGGGAAAATGGGGAATTACGTAGGTAAATCTATTTTTATCCCTAAATTTGAGTTTGAAACGTTCGATGAATGCTGCAATCTAAATTGTTTTTTTTAATTTTCCCTAAAGAACGATGCTCCTTGCTTTCATAACAAAAAATTTTAGTAGTTTAAAGGCAGATGGTCGGAACACCACTAGATTTTTTTCAAAAATTCAGAGAACATATTAAATTGATAAAAATTACAGAAAATTCTCTTCTTACAGACATCTTTCAGTTTGTTGTTTCCGTCCACCCTTGAGCACCATCATCTGCTCCAAACATACGGTACTTAAGCACACTTAAGTACTAGGTTTTTAAAACAAAAATTTAAATGACAGTCAAAATACCTACCTAGTATCTTGTAAAAATAGATGCCATCAATTTCAATTATAAATTAACATTAAAAATAATCAAAATTCAAACTCACCTAAACAGAAAAAGCCAGTCGTCATAAAACAACCATTCCTTTTAAAAAACAATCACCAAGAACTTATCATAAAAGTAGTTTTCTATGCATCCATGCTTTTAGAGGATCTATGTATGCAAACCGAGGCGTCGCGACGCGTACTGGTGTACTACAACCACTACAACGCTGGTAAACTACCGACCAAGTTACAACAAACCGGTGGACAAAACTAGAACTAAACATTTAGTAAGACAATAGCATAGACGCCAGCGCCATTACCGACTGGCTAGATAGCTTTGTGGGACGAACCATCTGGGAAAGTGGTCGGCGTTATGCGAGAGACACCCACGAAGGTCAAGTTCAGATTTAAGGCCAGACTATCGAATGGATGTAAACTGAATACTAATGGCTTGTTTTGACCTGGATTTTGTGAGAGCGGAGAATAGTGTATGTATTGTATAACGTAAAACGTTTTACAATAGGTTCATTTTACTACAGGACCTCGCACCACAGTACAGAAAATAGTCCTAGCTGCGCCTCGCGGTTTCACCCGCGTAAGTCCCGAGCCCATGGGAATATCGAGATAAAAAGTAGCCTATGTGGTAATCCAGGTCTCTAGCTATCTACTTACCGAGTTTCATTGCAATCGGTTCTGTAGTTTTGCATGAAGGAGGATACATACACACACACAAACTTTCACATGTTTAATATAAAGATAAGATATTGTTACGCGACTAGCTTAAGATTACTTATTAAATATCTTTTATTACTGTATACCAATCATATTATAGTAATTAAGATGTTTAAAATATTGAACATTAAAACTCATATTGAACTTTTTTCATTATTGAACTGAGGAGGATCCTTTTCTAATTTAACGTAGGTTTATGTTTCACGGTATTCCAATGATTTTTTTTGTTCCATTACTTATTTCAAATTGTTAGATGACAGTGACCATCTTCCAAAAATAAACTGTAAAAAAATATAGCAACTCAGTAGCTAATCATTAAAATAATATGTATATTTTGTAATTGACTCTCTCGTACGTAAAACTATTCACAGCATCTGCAGCACGTGAATTTTATCTCGATATATCTCGCTCCCTTTCTCTCTGAAATCTATCCCCAAACGCGAGAAGAGGAGAAAACATTATCCGCAGCGCGCAACTCGCACCCCTAACTTATAGGCCCAGGAATTGTAGCTACATTCATACAATCAATAACACATTACAAAGTTAGAGATAGAAATATATCTTTACCTTTAATAAAATAAAGCTTAAATTAGAAACATTCAAACATTATTAGAAAATAAATAATGTGGCTTGTAATTACGTCTGTGCTGACGATTTAGTTCCAGTTGAATCCTAAAACGGATCCCATTTACTTTTACCATTGAAATAAAAATCCCAGTAGATCCATGATGAATCTGGTGAGAAATGGACTAAGAAAGAAAAATCTTAGTAGATCCACAATTTGAAATCTTGATCCAGTGAGAAAAAATATATCACTAGATCCATATTGGATCTGGCACATGGATCTTCTGAGAATGGTCCATTAAAAACGAATTCCATATTCATTCCAACACTCCCAAACCTAAAGTACAGATAGCAAAATTGTGTACTTATGTATTTCATTAATTATAACAATTAAATAGTACCTATGTTTGTACTTACTTGAATTGGAAATTGAATATTTTCTTTTATTGTATCTTCATACCAAGTTCCATCAAAACCAGCCAAGTGGGATAATTAGAAAAATAAAAATGAAAATTTTCTCTCAATAATATTAGTTTTAGATATTATGTATTCTATATCTACGATTACAATAGACGAAACTAAATATTATGATATATATTACAATAAAGGGATACAATATTGTTTGAATTATTCATAACATGTTTTATATTATATGAACTGTCTTTGGTTACATTGTTTTGGCACTTGAAATATTTCTATGAATAGTTTTTCTCAAAACATAAACTGTGCCTTTACAGAAAATAAAAGTAAAGCACTTTAAACTGCAAAGAAAAAATGTCATGTCATCCGTTTGTATCCATTTAAAAAAATTGGTAGGCATTTTAAAATTAATACCTATTTAATTTTAATTCCAATCTATTAGTACCAAAAACAACATGCAAACAGCACTGGCAAAAAACTAAAAAGTTCATTATATTGTTATTTTTATTTGTTGTTTAAATCAAGTATCTTGACACTGGCCAACACACACAAGTCGTGCCAAAGATTAAAAAAAAACTACCATCTAGTCAGTAGACCGTACCTTCGCTGATGAAAGCATTCTACATCAATAACACTCAGTGATAAGCGCAGTATGAGTGGCATATAGACTCAAGTGCCGGGCAATAAGGCATCGATAAGAACTTTGATCCCAGACTTATAACCTCATCTGGAATGTATCACTCCTTGGTTCTATGGGTGGTGGGACTGGTGGGTATTCCCGAGATGAATGAAAGACTGTTATATAACTCACTATAATTGGTACCTACCTACTACTTATGACGACGACGGTATCATACCTACCAGAGGTTTCTCTATATTTTTAGGTTTTTAAATAAACACATTTCCTTTAGTAATAAGTCGTTAGAGATAAGAAAAACAGCTCTAACTAGCAATATCCAGGAAGAAAATAAGGGAATATATTTGTACTTACGGCGAAAGCAAAAGAAAATAAGACAATAAAAAGAAAAAGCAATAACCGCGTAATGCAGTAATCTAGTAGGTATATCTATTAAAAAAAATGGGTGCGTGTACTTATGTACGCGCGTGAGAAGTTATACTTCTTTGGCATTATAAAAAAAAAAAAAAAAAAAAACAAAGCAAAAAAAAAAAAACTCGTCCGACAAAAAACTCGTCCGACGAAAAGTTCGTCCGACCAAATACTCGTCCGACAAAAAACTCGTCCGACAAAATACTCGTCCGACAAAAAACTCGTCCGGCAAAAAACTCGTCCGACAAAAAACTCGTCCGACAAAAAACTCGTCCGACAAAAGACTCGTCCGACAAAAAACTCGTCCGACAAAAAACTCGTCCGACAAAAAACTCGTCCGACAAAAAACTCGTCCGACAAAAAACTCGTCCGGCAAAAAACTCGTCCGACAAAAAACTCGTCCGACAAAAGACTCGTCCGACAAAAAACTCGTCCGACAAAAAACTCGTCCGACAAAAAACTCGTCCGGCAAAAAACTCGTCCGACAAAAAACTCGTCCGACGAAAAACTCGAGTGCTTCCTGTTTGCCCCACCAAGCTGCCCCACAGTGGGGCAAAGTGGAATTGTTAAAATTTTGTAGTGTCGTTTGCCCCACTAATATGATTCTGCCCATCAGGGTTGGCACCTTGTTGAGAGTTTGAGAATTTTCGTGTCATCTCCAAAGTTATGAACCATCACGGTATGTTACAAATTACACTAAAGCATGCAGACTTAAGTAACTTGTGGTGCCATAATCTCGAAATAGCTATGTACAGACCATTAAATAATATTGACAATATCTCCATTTCAAATGTCAGTTGTGATAAATGTAACTGGGTTGGTAACCTATGGAGTGTGTTTAAATAAAAGTACAAAATGAAAGAAAGAAAATAAATAAAAAAAATGATTATTTGAAACGTTAACTTCTGAAAGAATCTGGTTAAAAATCACAAAATAAATTACAGGACTCGTTACAAATAAAATCTTTGCCAATCTCAACACACAATAATTAGTCACTACTAACTGTAAAATAAAAAAATCTCAGATTGATTAATATTTGACTAAGTTAAATACAGTTTTACTGATTCAATAATAAAAAACACCATGCAGAACATACAAACAGTCACGCAAAATATGCAAATTCTTAGAAAGACCAAACCAGTTTTATTTGGTAGGCATATTCGTAGGTAACGGTCTCGCCGGTTTTCTTGTTATGTGACGCTTTTTAATTATTTTCTTACTTTTATTTAAACACACTCCATAGGTTACCAACCCAGTTACATTTATCACAACTGACATTTGAAATGGAGATCTTGTCAATATTATTTAATGGTCTGTACATAGATATTTCGAGATTATGGCACCACAAGTAACTTAAGTCTGCATGTTTTAGTGTAATTTGTAACATACCGTGATGGTTCATTACTTTGGAGATGACACGAAAGTTCTCAAACTCTCAACAAGGTGCCAACCCTGATGGGCAGAATCATATTAGTGGGGCAAACGACACTACAAAATTTCAACGATTCCACTTTGCCCCACTGTGGGGCAGCTTGGTGGGGCAAACAGGAAGCACTCAAAAACTCGTCCGACAAAAAACTCGTCCGACAAATATAAATAATTAATTACATTAAAATAATTATGTAGTAGTAGTACCTCTTTGTACTTACTTAAACTATTTGGTTTTATGACAGCTGTCATCTTGCGGTTTGCGGACAACTTCTCGGTGAGAATTTTGTGTGACGCTTTTGTAAAATTTCACTCTCATCTTCAATAAAATAAAAATATGACACTTTTACATACAAGTCAATAAATTGACACGTATTAAAGTTTTTGGTGGTAAAACTGCTGGTGCATATTGTCTCAAAGATTACAGTGATTAAGTAATATTACGCAATTAAAGGTAAACATTATTATTCTATTAAAGAAAACATGAGATTTCTGGCGCCATTTCAAGATAAAAAACATGAATGATGGTGATAAGAATGTAAACTACTTTCTGGCTGGATGGGAGAAATGGCCTCTTTATTGTGTTGATGAAACTAAAGCAATATATAAATTGTTAAGTATACATTATCATGGATCCATAAAAAAATAATGGTATTGGTAGCAGTCTCATCAACCAGACCATCATAAATATGCAGAATATTACTGCAAAATACAACACTAACAAAAAGAGCAAACCAGACTCATTCAAAAGATATTTTATTAACAGCGCATAATACACATTGCGATGTCTGTCTGCATCGTAAATTATGAAAACCATCGACTATTTTATGGGCTCAGTGTCAGCTATGGAACCCACTTGAACCATTAATAGTAGAATTAACTGGGATACCATAATCCTCCGTGGGAAATGTGATTTTAATTGATATATTTATTGTTTTTTGGGGTAAGTCAAGTAGTTTTAGGTTGTTTGTTCTGAAGGGTCAAAAGATGTGTCGTGAGAAACACAAATAAAGAATAATATGGTAATTTTTGTCGATATTTTAAAACAACAGAACGGAAGTCTGAAAGAATTTACAAGGGAGACAGCAAATAACAAGAGTTCTTAAGACAAAATGTTTATCTAAGTTAATGTTACCAAACAAAAATTGATATCATAATTATTCCATTTGTAGGTGACTCTCCCTACATTGTGTTTTGTTTTATGTAAAGTAGAAATACAACCATTTTGTATGCAACTAGTTGAGTTATTTATCGCTACAAATAGGTATTAATTAATTTAATGGAAATTTGCGAAACAGCTGTCACGTGTTCTTGATGAAAATAACAAAATGATGACTAATCATCATCGGTAGGTATTTGACAAGCGCATTGTTTGAATAACGTTTCCTAAAGTTATATTCCCATGAAATTTGATTCGAAGAAAACAATATTTTCTATTGATAGCTATAATTTATGAAAGTTTGGTAAATATTTAACAAGGCAAACACGTCAGATAGAAGCGTCTTAAATTGTTTGAAAAAGCCTAAAGTGAAATGAAATTCGGTTTGCTTAGTGAAGTGAGAAGGTGTGTCTTCATTATTGGATAAATCAATAAAACCAAAGACGTATACGTACCTACCTAGCACAACAGTTCACGTATTAAGTATCCTATAAACAAACATTACCTAGGTATAAGGAAGTATTAAAGCTAGACTAAACCAATAAAACCCAAAGGAAATTGTTACCGTTAACGTCCGACGCTACCTAGGAAGTATAAAATATCGCACAAAGCCACAGGGACTAGGAAATTCACGGGAAATGAATACAAAAGCTCACATTGTTTAGACATGCAATTTATACAGCCCTGCCACTGCCATAAGGTTCAAAGTTGCTATTAAATAACAGAGCAGAAGGCTCGATCTGTCTAGACATGCGTAAACATAAAACCCCAGAATAATACTTAGACTATGCAGTAAAAGCTACCGCACACCCCAGTAGGCTGGCTACAGTTTACTATTTCACGGAAATTATAAATATGGCCTGATGAAAATAGATATTGCGGTGATAGAAATATTGGAAGCAATTGAAATACAATTTGGTAGAGAATGAGTATTTTTACCTCCAGCTTTTTTGTGGTTAACATTTGGCTGTGTTTACACATACGATGATAGCTCCGAAACAAATGAAACGATTTGCATACAGGTTTTTTTATCAAAGAGTTTTTATAAGTTATGAGCACTTTTCACATTCAAAAATTATTTGATAGAAAAATCTTCAAAGCAAAGTGATGTTAAGGTAGTAAGTATATGCAGCCAAGCCCATCCATTGTACCAGGAATTCATAAGCTTAAGAAGATATAACTTTGATTTGAGAACGCGTTGACTGACGGCAGTATTCTTCCCTGCCTGTCCGCAGTTTCTCACTATTTCTGTTCTTGTTTACAATTACTATTTGGCCATGTGTGCACTTGCCGATCGGGATAATGTTTGTAATTATTAACTTGGGGCATTCGTATGGAAATAGTTATGTCTGTTCTGCTGGGCATCTGTGCTTTTGTTTGAAGAGTTAAGCAGCCATGTTGTTTAGGATTTAAACAACTAAATAACCAGATTTGAAGAACAAAGCTAGTACAAAACAAGGTGTCCTTAATCCAACTATATTCCATAGTTTTGTCCAAACAATTATTCTTGATCAGTATGTCACCATATTGGCACAGATGTTCCCTCATTTTGATGGCTGATCCAATGCCATTCTTATTTGTCCAGCTGCACACTTCATATAAGAAATTAACGCTAGATGCCGTCACCAGATAAACTAAATTAATTACAGTATATATTAAAACGAATGTACGGAATATTTGTATGTATGTGACGCACATTGATATAGTATCTCCATGTATTATATTAAAAACAGTAATTCACTAAGATAATAGATAAATATCAGGTACCTATAGAGGACTAGGTTCTAAACCGTCACGCGTTCGGTTCGCCATTTCACCCTTTTAGGAGGGGTACGGCTAGCTTATTTTGCAAAAAAAAAAACCTTTCTTTGGGGACACTTACACTTAAGAAACAACACATCCCCTATTTTTCATGTCTCTAGGACCAGCGATTTAAGCTATGCAGTCATATATCTGTCAGTCAGTCAGTCAGTCAAGACTTTGAATTTTGTATTAATAGACTAAAATTACCAGAGGTATACCTATCAGGAGAGCGAGCAAATGTTATACGAGTGCGAAAGCACAATAGGTAAGTATAAACCAGTTCTGTATTTCTCTTTGAACAACGCGTGAGTTAAATATACCAATCCCCTGTTCATAGTGATTGAGACCATTCAGACCTACAGTACTCAAGTGAAGCACTACAAAGGAGCTGTCCCCTCTATGTACATGTACAAGCTACCTAGTTAGTTAGACAGTAGGGTCGGGGTCGGCACTCAGTCTGCCGGCTCGGCGGGCGGCGCGGCCGCGGCGGCGGTGGCTGGTTGATTGTCATTCATCACGCGCCGTCTCTCAACAGCCCTTTGTACTGAGACTACGGTCGAGTGAGGACTCGTTCTAACATATGTGAGGTAGGTATCCTATAAGTATAATTAGACGGTCTTTATTATACCTACGGGTAATGACATTTCAATTTATTGATCTAATCAAGTTTAATCAGTGCACTTTATAAAAATATTGAATAATATGTAAAATGTTATCAAACTCTTCTAACAACATCTTGATATCTACGTAGAAAGTTTCGTAGAGATCTTGCGAGACAGGTAACAAACACTTTATACTTACCATTAGATGCAAAAATTTAGACATTTTTTTTTACATAGGTATGATAAGGTCAGCGTTTGACCACTATCACACCTGCCTGATGGTAGGTGACGATTCGGTCTAAGATGTAACACGCCTTCTTAGTAGATACCTACTCACTCGCGACTTGAAGACCCCCAAATTGTACACGTCAGGAAAGACAGACACAGGCAACCGATTCCATTCCATTGCAGTACGAATAAGGAATGACGTAGCAAAGCGCTTAGTGCGAACGTGTGGTATGTGAGGTATGTCCACCATTAATCGGTGCCGCACACCAGTCTGTCTTGTTGTATGACAAAAGAATGGAGATGACAAGATTAGGTCGTGGAGTTCTGTTGCACACTCCCCGAAATGTATCCGAAATGTACTAATATGATACAATCATCTTATATACAATGTTAAAATGGTATAATCATCAATTCAACTGTATTATCTGGTCACCCTATTATTAATCTTCCATCTGTCTTCGAAACAGCACAATTCAGCGAGCCGTCATCGTTTTATGAAGAGTTCAGTTGAGACCCGTCAAACCCACGCCCGTATTCAAACTCGTTTTAAACCATCTACGTCTGGTCGTAGTCCCTGTTTGGCCCTGTCAAATGTTGCTGCCTATTATTCCATTAAGAAGATTGGGAAGTCAAAATTGTCACGAAAAGTTTACACCTTCAAAAAGTTAAGCAATGAGAAATAAAGACTTCCTATTCTGGTTAATTCAATTCTGTTCCAAATACCTTTTTTACTCAAATACCTACAGCAAAGCATACCTCAAAATCTCAAAAGAAATAATATAATATTTTAAATATTTTAGATATTAACCGATTCATCTTGTAAATAATAAAAGTTTATAAAAGAAAACAAGGCCTCAGTCATCCATCTTCCTTCCACCAACGTTATTCATACCTGATCCCGCTTTAGTCTTGACATCAGTTTTATCAAGGATTAACCAGGATTCAACCAAAGCCCTCCTAACATACATCACACAAGTTGGTCCTAAGATTAGCTCAATTAATTACTACATCTAGAACATCAACTAGTCTTGTTTTATTAGATTCTTCGACATCAGTTACAGCTGACGTCTAAAATATGGCCGCGGATCTAGTCTTTGAATATTAATTACGTATGAAATTGATTTAGTGGTGCTTATTGGAGTTTTTTGAATGGTAATTTTATCTATAAACGCTCTATGAAATTTCGATTATGAGTAGGCAATACTTTACAATAGTAAAGAACTTTCCTGTAAAATCAAATTATACATTATTAGGTTACTTAACTTGTTTATTCGTTGTTTATTTACGTCCTTTCTATACGTTTAGATCCAATATAGTAAAATTATACACACATTAATTTAGGCAATTTGGTCCCTCAAGCTTTCAAATAACATAAAAAAAATTATTAATGAACAACGTGTGGTCTTCATATACCTATAAACAATAGCTGTTATAGGTACTTCAGTCAGAAATACCCTCATAGCATAATGCCAGGATGCGGGCGTCGAAGGGTCCTCGATAATCAGCCATCTCTCCGCGACCACTCTCAACTGTTGTCTTTGTATCAGCACCACTTTACGTGTTTCAATTAAATGTTTCCTTTTCATATTAAAACACTTAAAAGCTCTGCTTTTGGTTTTCTTTTTCTGTATCTACTTGACTTTAGGGCGGATGCAGTCAGACTTAGGACTTATCAGTCTTACGTGATGGTTAATACCTATGATACAAACAAACGATTGTTACTTGTTTTTTTTTGCTTGCCTTCAAATAATGACGGCGGGCTTTTAGATTTTTGTTTGCGTTTTTATGGCTAATTTTTTGTTGCGTAGGCGGGATTATCATTTTCCAAAATCCAAATATGAATTAATTGATTAGATAGGATCAAATAATCAAAAAAATGTAAATTACCATAAGTAGAAGGACAAACATAGACATGATTAGCTCACACTGTATTCAAATGAAGCAATTAACTTTTATCTATAATCAACCGAGTGACAGACAAATGTAGACGTTGTAAAAAATATAAATGACATGATCTATAAATGTATGGTATGTGTTTACGGTACATTTGGTCCCGAGAGGATGTGACATGCAGCCAGCGACTCGGGCGACCGCAGGGGAGACTAAAATACTATAAATATTACGACCACACATAAATACTTATCTTGCTGTGTCTTGAGATCTTCGTCCATTGTGCCGGAGCATACCGGTCTGGAATTTTTCATCACACTTTTTTGGAAATTGTTTACAATGCTTTTCTGACCAGATAGGAGAGATTCCTGCAGAATACTTATCTACTCTAATAAGTAGAATAGAATAGGAGGTGGATTTAGTAACCAGTTTTTATTACAATGAATAAAAATGTTAGCTTACTCCTCGCCGATAAACTGCTAAGCTGATGGAGGTAGTAATATTAGTGATAGTTTTGTCTAAAAAAGAAATTACATGTTTTGAAGCAAAAACTTACACATAATTTAAAGGAACACTTAATAAACCTCTTGTTTTATTCCATAATATCAAGTTACGGTAATCGAGCATGCAAAATTGGAACCGATGGCTATCTCTGCAATAAACATTACAATATAGGACACTGCAATAAAAACGTAATCTACATTTATTAGATCGTCATTATACGCAATTTTTATCGACGTAAGAACACATGAACTCAATGAAGTTATTAACTTTAAATATGCAATCTAACTATAGGTAATAAAAATTATAAATCGACTTAAACAATAATATCTATAAGTTCAATAAAAAAGTGAACCAAAATTAGACCCTTGCGGAACTCCAAGTTTCGTCATTTTATGTGAAACTGTACCTTATATTGAGATAATGTTTTCGCTATGTGGATTAGGGTTACAAAACATACCGTTAGCGGCACGTGAAGTGATTCTTGTTGTCTTGTGTTGTGTAATATTGATGATATCGTTGCAGCGAGGTTATCAAAAGCTTTACCGGTTACCGAGCATCCTGTGCGAAAACCTGCTTGTTTTACATTGACATATAGACATAGGTACTATAAATTACTTTATTGTTCCTTGAGTTGGAATATATCAGGTGGATATACGGAATATTTATAGTTACATTTCAGTAATTAATAACATTTAAACAGACCTTCAAACATTCAAGATCTTGATTAGTCCAAAAGGTCCAACTTTGTACAATGAGATCCTTTCTCTATGGGCGTACTCACAGGGCGTACTCAATCTATAGACCTAAATTGGGCCTATAATAGTTAGTCTAATATGCTAAACAGCTAAACGATTTTACAATTGTTTTTTTTTTCATTGCCATCAAATGTGACGCGGTCTCGGCGAGCCTCCATTCGTCCTAAATGATTATTCAATGGTGTGTCATAAATTCATAATAATATAACGTATTGTTTGTAAAATAATCGAGTTATGTCTGTGGCATAATGTAGCGGTGTTCCGTGCGTGTATCCGGCCGGACCGGTCCCCGCTGCGCTGCGCCGGCGCAGAGCTTTGGCGTATACCTTTCCTCCTTACAGAAAGATATAAATTGAGATTTATATTGGTTTTCTTAACACTTGTTGTTTAGTATCTTGGTTAGTAAGGATATGTAACCAACCCCCCATCATGACTGCTTCACCACTGCCTCCCATTTTTTAATAGTATAGCAACCTAACCACTATATTCCTTACAGCTTAGTTAGGTTTTGTGAAATAATTAATACTTTGGTAGTTTGCCATAATATGTAAATACTTTTTGAAAATAAAAAATAATAATACCATATACTTACCAGTTTATTACGTCCGAGTTCCGTAAACTTAATATTATTTATATGAAGAAAGTCAATAAAACATCTATGAATCACTTACGTAAGATGTGCGAAAGCCTAATTAAAAGTCCATATATTTTGATTAAAGTAACTGCGCAGCCATATAAGTAGGGAAAGTGAGATGTTTCTGTTCATACATTTTATTATCAAGTGGTGGATAATGTGCTTCTACATTGTAGTCTAAACAATATTAAATTATGATGAATAAATAAATAAAAAGTTTTTTTACGTAAAATATCTCACCTGAGGAGAAGCAAAGATGATTCTGGGACACTCTAGATAATACTCTACAGGATATATAGCTATATAGGTAGGTATATTCTGTTTGAAATCTTAAAATGTAATGACCACTTGAATGTGTCTTAAAAACTAAGAAAATGTTACTTCTGAACGCGTCCTCCAAAAAAAGTAACAAGAAACTGTTGAGGGTTTAATATTTTTACCAGTGGTCATGTTTACTGTAGTTTACCAATAAGTAACAGTAAAAAAACTAACACAACAACGATCATCCTCAGAAAGTAGGACAAATGAACCAATCCATTTCATCAAGTAATAACAAAGTGCACCATTTAATTGACTATATCCAAGCAATACCTACGGCAACGGTTCTAATCGCTCAATCAACTTTATATCTAAGTCCAATGAACCGTTCGGACGCATAATGACGTAACATGCTAAATATGTGCAAACCGGTGCAACATGCGACTATTGTTATGTGTAGGTATGCAATAGACGAATCCGTGTCAGTGGCCAATGGCCGTACAATTGACTGGACATCGTCAATTGTCCTGTTATTGTCCGACACTCCTGATGACAAATTGTTGTGGGATACTATCGTCTTACCTAGAACAAATGCAAAAAACACTGTTAATTTACCAATTTTTAAATTAAAATGTTAATTATAAATAAAATTGCGTAAAACCTAATCCCCTAGAAATATCGGTGAAAGTAGCCTATAATGTTATTCCACAGGACTCTTAGCATACCTAGCGTTATCCCAATCGGTACAGTATTTTTTGCGTGAAGAGCTAACAAACGGTTGTTAGCTATCTTTCACAACTTTAAACATATTTAAGTCCTGACTGACTGTCTGATAATTATATCAACGCACACTTCAAAGTAATGGGCGGATTGGGCTAAATTGTGACATACAGATATAGCTATTATTATGTCGTAGGCATTCGCTAAGAAAGGATCTTGTAAAAATTTGACCTCTAGTGAGTGAAAGCTAGGTTATAATTAGGATTTTATTCCCACTACAGTATTCCAATTATATGGACTTATGACGTTTATCGTTAAGGATATATTGAAGGGCGACCAGTTTCTATTCCAAAATAGGATGTGAACATCCGTTTAATGAAAGAAGGAACAGACACAAATGAGTAATACACATAGCATGAAAATTATGCAAAAATTTAATATCAAATTTTATCACAGATCATAAGACAATTTATGTGATTATTTTAGCAATAAATAATTATTGTTAAAATAATCGCATAAATTCATTATTTACTGCTACATTATCTATTCTTAATAGTTATTATATAAAACAAAGTCGTCATCCTACCCCGCCCCGCCCCGTCTAGTCGAGTCTGTCTGAATGCGATAAACACAAAAACTACTGAACAGATCTTCATGCGGTTTGTTTACACTAATAGATGAAGTAATCCATGAAGAAGTATATAATTTAATTAAAAAAGAAAGTATAATTTATTAAGGTTTGCCGAAATTCGTTCGAAGACGTCTGATTGTGACAGAAAAAAATGTAGGCGTAGGTAGGTACCTAAGTGTTATAACAAGGAAGCCATAAAAATATTAACATCTACATGTAGTAGAGAAACTCCTCCGTTTTTTGAAGTCGGTTTGTTCATTTCCATGTGTATCTCGATGAAATCCCCGGTATTGAAATATCCCGCAAACATTCAGCAATAAATCCTCAAACCATCTCTCTAGTTAAATCAGCGTTATAACTGACGGAATTCCTGCGATATTTCCACCGCATCAGTGTCAGAGTGTCAGCGCTTTTACGACACAAATAACAAACTCAAACTGTTAACTAACATGGAACTAAACTAAGCTATATGTGGATTGTAAAAAACGTAACCATTTCGAGAACGTCGTCCGTCAGCTATTCTCGCTATTCCCGG
The DNA here is from genome assembly GCA_907269075.1 of Idaea aversata. Taxonomy (NCBI): domain Eukaryota; kingdom Metazoa; phylum Arthropoda; class Insecta; order Lepidoptera; family Geometridae; genus Idaea; species Idaea aversata. The sequence continues at coordinate 12,878,435 of OU026103.1, forward strand.
AGTTCCGACGCGAGGGGAACTTTATAATGTTCACTTACGTCTTTACTACTTCGCAGTGAATTGTCGTATTTTTATCCTACTTTATTAATGCTCTTCCTAATGACAAGATGCTAAAGTATTTTTATATCCAGCATACATACCTACCTATAAAGTTTTTGAATGTTTACAAAGGCTTGAGGTCTCCGCCCATACAAACGTCTTCTGTCAACGTAAAATGAATGCCCGCCCGGTTATGTTCCTAGTTTGTATAGAAGTAAGTGGTCTATATAGTAGCCGGAGACCTTTACCGACAAATATAAGTTTTACCCGCATCAAAATTAACCTTCAGAATTCCAGAGAGATTTAAATTATAAGAAATTAGCAAAAAGGAAAGAATAGAAGAAGACATACTGAGTCGACCACAAAAAAAACTAGGATAAAAGTAGGAATAAGAAGATAGCATTATACTTTTAGATTAAACTTCCTCTCGCTTGTAACAACAAACAATCCTCATCAATTCATTTTTAAACCATGGAGTAGTAAAAGAACGCTGCAAGCTTTCTCTCCCGCCATTTATCAGCGTTTGTAACAAACTGCCCTAATCTGTGAACCACTTTAGATAACCCTGAGGTCGTGCGCATTACAGATGTTTTAAAGATGCTTACACAATTGATGGAAAAAGACGCAACTATTTTTTGACGCGTGTGCGAGTCCGATTTGCGCCATTATATTCTGTTTTTAGATATCAAGATTCATGAGATACAGCCTAGTGGCAGAGAGACAGACGGACAGTGGAAGCTTATTAAAAGGGTCCCGTCTTTACCCTTTGGGTACGAAACTCTTGTAGACTGTGCAGACTAGAACCAGACGGTTGACCGACACTTTGTAGATAGTTTTAAAAAAATCGTCGACACTTTTCTGTCATATTTTATTCAATTAAAACAAAACCTTAATGAAAAACATCACTTTAACCTTCCTCATGGATCATTCCGTCCATTGGTGAAAAATGTATGAAAATTCGTTCAGTAGTTTTTTAGTTTATCGCGTTCAGACAAACAGCGACCGATATCAATCCAACCGTTTTCTTTTTATTTTTTACATTTTTTACTTTTTACTTCTATTTTATTCTTCTTTTGATGCTTAATCATAATAATATGTTGGCTTCAGGTCCCATTTTACGCAATCCTTTTTGAAAACAATATGTTCATCTAACAAAACGCAAATAGACCGTTCGTATTGTAAAAGGTCCCTAATGTGAACGTAATCGTTGCCCTTAGGGTCCGCCTACACCACACTCGCCCACTCGCAAACGCGAACGATGTGACTTGCAATACAAATCACGACATCACTTCTACTGTTAACTTTAACATCAATGTTGAGGACTTGAAGACGAAGAGCGATCGCTGTCTGTTACTTGAGAATAGACAACTTATAATATACTAGCTGCACTCCGCGGTTCCACTCGCTTAAGTCCGGGATAAATGTCTTCCTCCAAAGTCCCGGCTGTCTTTAAGTATCTATGTGTACTAAAACTCATCAAAATTGGTTTAGAGTGTGTGAAAGCGTAACAGACAGAGCGTTACTTTTGCATTTATAATTAGAGGTTTACGAAATTTTACACATTGTTTTTATATTATTTGACAGTTTTATTATGTAAGCTTGAATTACTGCCTGTTTATATATGGTTTATCTGTAGGAATTCTAACTACCTAAACTAAATGAAAAACATACAGTGCAAGAGTCGGTTTCATGAACATACAGTGCAAGAGTCGGTTTCATGAACATACAGTGCAAGAGTCGGTTTCACCGAATACCTTATATTTCTACCCACCGTATAACTAGTACGATCAGTTTAAAAAACTGACACCAATTTAAGATCAAAACTCAAAGCTCACAATCAAAATGACATAACATAATTACAATAACACGAACTGAAGGCGAGGCGGCCTGTATTGTAAGCTGTAATCACCACGTGGTGGTGCTGTATATGACAGATATGACCGATGAGACGCCCACAACCCACACTCTGACCTGATTCTTACCACACATGCTCTCAAATGAGGATAATGAACTTTACACGTAAACAATATAACAAGTACTTCACCAAATATGAGGAGATCTCCTACTGAATTGTGATCACCTGGTACTTACTTATATCAAATATTTCACGATATTATTTAGAATGAAGCGATTTTTGTTTACTATCGTAAGGCAAGCGGGCCTTTCAATTTAGTTCCTTTCGGACTAAAAACCCCCAAGTTAATACTTAGAAAAAAAGCCTAATATATATAAATTATATACTTAATTTAATTTTTAATTAAGTAGGTCATCATGTCAGCCCATACACGTCCACTGCTGGACATAGGCCTCCCCCATACGACACCACAAACAGCGGTCCTGAGCCGCCTCCATCCACCGACTACCCGCGACCGCCACAATGTCGTCGGTCCACCGGGCAGCTGGTCTCCCAACACTCCGTTTCGCGTTGCATCGTGGCCGCCACTCGAGAACCTTTACTCCCCAGCGGTTGTCAGTTCTGCGAGCTATATGACCTGCCCATTGCCACTTCAGCTTACCAATCCTGAGAGCTATGTCGGTGACTTTGGTTCTTCTACGGATTTCCGTATTTCGGATTCTATCACGTAGAGAAACTCCGAGCATAGCTCTCTCCATAGCCCGCTGAGCGACTCTGAGCTTATGAACGAGGCCTATAGTCAGCGACCACGTCTCGGATCCGTATGTCATCACTGGTAACACCAGTGAACTTCCGTTCACTGGGTAACACACATTGGTTGAAAACTTTCGTCTTGAGGCTCTGTGGTATTTGTGACGAGAAGATATTGCGAAGCTTCCCGAACGCTGCCCAACCGAGTTGGATTCGTCGGCTGACCTCTTTATCGAACCATTTGGCCTAGGTAGACATAGTGATCAACAACTTCGATAACATCGTCTCCAATGTGAACAGGTATGGGTACGACGTGGGCGTTCGACATGATCTTTGTCTTACCCATGTTCATTTTAAGACCCACCTGTCCGGAGACGGTGTTGAGGTCTCTCAGCATCCTGCTGAGGTCCTCCAGCGATTCTGCCATGATGACTATATCGTCGGCAAACCGAAGATGAGTGATGTAATCGCCATTGATATTGATGCCATATCCGTCCCAGTCCAAGAGCTTAAATATATCCTCCAATGCAGAGGTGAACAGTTTCGGAGAGATAACATCTCCCTGTCTCACCCCTTTTTGCAATGGGATCGGATTTGTGCTCTGGTTCTGAAGCCGGATAGACATAGTGGCGTTGCTATACAAACACTTCAGCACTTGGATATACCGATAGTCAATTTGGCACCGCTGGAGGGACTGCAGCACTGCCCAGGTTTCGACTGAATCAAAGGCTTTCTCGTAGTCCACAAACGCAAGACATAACGGCCGATTATACTCCTCTGTCTTCTGTATAATCTGCCGGAGCGTATGAATGTGGTCTACGGTACTAAAGCCTTTTCGGAACCCGGCTTGTTCGGGAGGCTGGAAGTCGTCAAACCTTCGAGAAAGACGGTTGGTGATAACTCTCGAAAACAGCTTATAGACGTGGCTCAACAGTGAGATGGGCCTATAGTTCTTTAGAAGGGCTTTGTCACCCTTCTTATGGAACAGCACCACCACGCTTCTGTTCCACGCCTCTGGCGTTTATCCCTCGAGGATGACGGAGTTGAACAGCCTCAGAAAACGAATTTCATTGTTAGTAAGTAAATAAAATAAATAAATAAATAAACTCTAGTGACTAGTACAAGGTAGGTGTGTCTAGGTACCAAACCAACAAAAATGCTGCAATGTGCGGAATGCACAAAAACTAGAATATTTAGTTTTGAAAGTTGTATTTGCAGAAAAATATATTGAAATTGATCGATCAATATCATACTACATACTCTACTTACATTTCGTTACGTTTACCTATACCTACATATTATATTAATTGCTTGTATACCTAGTTTTTAATCATTTTTCAAAGCTTTTGTACTTACTAGAAACAATGCATTTTTTGTTAAAGTTTGTAGCTTTTTTGCATGAAGAAAAATAATAAAATCAAAACATCAGCAACTTTTTGAAGTGGCTTATTTTGTCGCTTGTAATAAAAAAAAAACAAGTAGACTCTAACAAAACCAATATAAACATAAAACGGGAACATCACGGTCGAGTCGAGTCAGACGTACGTGCCTTTTCCCAACTAGGTTGTCTATCAAATACAACACATTAAAATGCAAGGAATCACCACATTCATGGTTTATGTTAAACTGTTTCCGCAATCACACCATACCTACCTACGTGGATCATACTAGGTATGCAGATTTGGTTTGGTAAGTAAAATTGTTTTTAGGTTAGTATTTCTGAGCCACTTGTCGTCATCTTCTGCGACGGACACCCACAGGAAGGGAACACGGGCGGGCTCATGATAGGATTAAGTTAGGCCTGTCTGGTTAGGAACGGAACCAAAAGACGATCGGAACGAAAACAAAAGACGACCTGTACCTACCTAAATATAATTTCTTAAGTGCAAAAAACTGACCTATGATGATGATCTATAATATATTCATAGTACATCGACCTATATTACTATACGCTAGAGATAGTAACTCTAGTAAAAGAATTCAACGCAATCACTACATTACCTGAGCACATTTATTTCAATCAATTATTTACCCCACTTAGTGTTAATCCAAGCAAGCAACACCAACATAACAATAATAATATCGGTAACATAATGACTGTCAACAACATATACTCCCACGCATCAAAGGTCGCGTCTCGCGTCCCAATGCCAGAGCAATCATAACACAAATAATCACAATAAGTGAAATCTCTCGTTTCCTAAAACAATTATTATAAAATACGGAAACTGTACTCAACTATTAGGTATATATTATGTATGTACAATACATAATAATATTTGCCTAACATATAATCTACATGTTTTATACAGCAGCGTCACCAACATAAACCATGCCATATAATATAGATGGAGTAGACTTGCTTGCCCAGAACCTAAACCACCCCTGAACTTAGTCAAAACAACATGCTATACGCCTCGAGCCAACTAAGTCGCGGGTTTCATTACAACATGCTATACGCCTCGAGCCAACTAAGTCGCGGGTTTCATTACAACATGCTATACGCCTCGAGCCAACTAAGTCGCGGGTTTCATTACAACATGCTATACGCCTCGAGCCAACTAAGTCGCGGGTTTCATTACAACATGCTATACGCCTCGAGCCAACTAAGTCGCGGGTTTCATTACAACATGCTATACGCCTCGAGCCAACTAAGTCGCGGGTTTCATTACAACATGCTATACGCCTCGAGCCAACTAAGTCGCGGGTTTCATTACAACATGCTATACGCCTCGAGCCAACTAAGTCGCGGGTTTCATTACAACATGCTATACGCCTCGAGCCAACTAAGTCGCGGGTTTCATTACAAGTTTTCCTTCACCGTAAGAGCAATATTAATTCCACATATAATTTGTGGTAACAAAGAAAAGTATATTTTGTGTGTATTTTTATTTGACCTAATAATACTAAGATTTAGGGCAAAAGCAAACTAAATCTATGGAAGAGTCTAGTATGCATCTGAGTAAAGGTTCAAGTTAATCCTTGCTTGGCTGACGTTGAAATGGAACAGGAAATGAGTTCAGTCAATAATAGGAGAGTCATAATGAAGGTAGTTGGTGGCGGCGCACGAATCTTGGAAATGCCGCTCGAAATTGAACACAAAAGAGTATTTAATATTGTTTGTTTCCATTTTGCCGTAGTCGGTTAAGAGTAAGAGCATCACGTTGCAGTAGCTAGCTTAACAAGAACAGATAAAACAAGAGTACTATTTTTTCCAAATTTTTCTAAACACTTTCTTAGCTGATGCCTCTACGTTAAACAGCCATCTGTATCCCTAGCCTGATACGTCCTTTGCATTGGTTTGTGCTGTGCATTAATAGGTATATCAGTTAGTTAGGACTTTTTATGGTGCAATAAAGTGTTTATCTATCTATCTAATTACAGTTCAAAATATGTCTAGCTCCTCCTATCATAGAAGTTAGTCTCGCTCACATATCAACGAAGGGTATTCACCTATATGTACATCTTAAAACTGTTTTGAAAATGGCTATGTGAACATAGACTTATACCAATCGGTTTCCAGATGTAACGATAGCGTGAGAAGAGCATGTTTACATGTAGGTACCTAACATTGAAGACAGGTGCTATCGGCATATGGTCAAATGATATCACTGGGTTCTTATTAATGTGACCGTTGTGGGGGCGGCACGGCGCGGCGTGGGTGCTTTTAAATATAATAGATGATTTGAGATGTTCATCTACAACTAATTACATGTGGATATCGACTAAAATCATGAGTAAAATGATAGAGATTTACTAACACAATACTTTTAAGAAAAAATCCCTTGAAAATGTCAAACAATGTATTGCAGATATTGATGGTATCTTGGGGTGAACTAATAACAAAAGAAATCGCCTGTGGTTCACCCAGTTGGACTGAAGAGGTGGTTCACGACCTCGACCTGTCTATTTCATGTACCTATCTAGAAGTCTTTAAATCCTATAATTTTATAAATTAATTTTTTATAATTTAAATAAATTTGGGAATATCAGGATATATTGGTGTTTGAGGGGCCAACAACGTCTAGACTACTTCACGTTTGGCTTATTTAATGTTTAGTGTCTCGCCAATCTACAGCCCACACCAAATAACTAGAAACAATGTGACGGTACGCATACATTGTTTAAAGAAAATTACACCGCCTTGGTTCTAGTTATTTGCGTGCACTGTAGTAGTCTTTATTCATCATTGTTCTAAACTAAACCTATTACAGCAATAAAATATTTCAACGGGTAATAAATAGTCTTTATTATTAATTCATTTGTCAGACTGGAATATAACAAATATGGTCTAGTCTAGACTATTCAATAGTATAGGTAACTTATAGGTATAAATAATATTTTAAACTATTTAATGAGTATCATAAATAAATATTGCAGGACAAATGGGTGTAAAAAGTAACTTAAGATGTAGACAGACAAAAACTAGAATTAAAATATTCAAACGAAATGCCATGTACGAAAACACGATTTCTATTAGAGGTATGTACATTGTACGTGTCCTAGGATTAAGTATCTAGATTAAAAATCGGAGATTCAGTAGAGTTTATAAAACTTTTATCCCATGTCAAGTCGACACATTTCAAACGGACGTAGCTAATTTATTACATTTGTTTGAATAGCTTTATTTCCCCTTTCCGTACATATCTGTTGCAAATTATGCGGACTCAAGCAAAAGGAGCACCAATTAAATTGAAACGCGGCTTCATTGGAGAAATGGTGATAGGATTGATGTAACGTATTTGTACAACGTATTTATGACGTTACACATCGAAAGCTACCTTATTGACCTACCGTTTGCGATAGTTATGCAGGAAAATAACAAACTATTTAAACATTTTTTATCGTCATGTAAAAACCTGAAGGTTGCGTACGTTTTGAAGCAAAACAAGATGTAGATGAAGGTTAACTGTACCAGATGATCATCTTAAGAGAGAATGTTCATAACTTATCGGCCGACTGTTTAATATAAGTCTATGTTTGCCCTTAAACTTGCTATTTATATGTATAAAATACAAAGTCCTAACTGACTTATCAACGCACAGCTCAAAATAATGGACGGATCGGGCTAAAATACTGATAACAGTTATAAAAGTATTTTCGAAAATTTAAACCCCACGCGGACGATGTCAAAGGCAAAAGCTAATCTTGTCATCTCCATTCTCTCGTCATACAACCAGGCAGACTGGTGTGCGGTACCGATTCATGGTGGACATACCAGACGTTCGCACTAAGCGCCACAGACTAAGCGCTTTGCTTCGTCATTCCTTATTCGTACTGCAAGGGAATGGAATCGGTTGCCTGCGTCTGTCTTTCCTGACGTGTACAAATTAGGGGTCTTCAAGTCGCGAGTGAATAGGTATCTTCTAGGAAGGCGTGTTACATCTTAGGCCGCATCGTCACCTACTATCAGGCAGGTGTGATAGTGGTCAAACACTGAACTATCTTAAGTAAAAAAAAAGTTAGTTTAATATAAGTAGAGCCACTTTGTAGAATAAGTGAGCCTTCGGTTTTACCCGCATAAGTACCGATCTCGTTATAAAATCGAGATGAAAAATATCCCATATCCCTCTCCACACTATGGACGATCCGAATCAGTCAAACCATTTGACAGTAAACAACCATACATACTTTCCCAGTTAATTTTATATTGTTAGCTGTGATTGTTTTTCTTACACACAAATAATATCTGAATGAGTAGGTAAATTGATCGCTAAATAATGAAACTAAAAGAACTATGTCTGGCACACGGACAATTTCATAAAAAAATTGGATAATAATATATAAGTTTACGAATAAAATATGAATAAATGAATATAAAATAATTAATAAAAGGATGGACATATTTTACGTGTGAATTATTTGAAAGCAACCACGGAAGCAATATTCTGCTCCAGTTCAGTTTTATATTAATTTTCAATTTAATTTCAATAAACTGTTGAAATGTTTGGTGATTGTTTAATTTAATTTCAGGAGCATTGAGAAACGTCCCAAATTAGATCGGCCGACGATTTATACCTACAATTATACTAATATAGATAACAGAGAAAAGATTTTTTGTATGATTAGAATGTATGACATACACACAACATAAAAATTATAAGTAAAAAGATTATTTTTTTTTATTTACTAGAGTCTACGATGGTTTTATAACGACTAAAATATTTTTTTTACTACATACCTACCTATTATATAACTCGTACCTAATTAAAAAGTAAACATAAAATCTTAAACTAAGCAACTAGGCTTGTGCTACGGCGACCAGATAACGAATACCTACTTAAGTATATTATATCTTTGTAAATACATAATTGATGTATTTTCATGAAAACCTTGTTATCATTTATATAGCAACTACTGAAACCGGTCCCTCCGCCTCGAACCGGGCGGCGCGAGCGCTGTAATTCAGACATACCTACCTAGTGGTAATTGTCAGTAAGTGAACCGGTTAATTACTTAATGATTCACTTAGCGTTATATAAAGTACCTGCCTAGGTACGAATGTAGAACACAATGATGACCAAGTTATAATAAATTAGTTAATTACATGATAATTGCATGCCGTGCTCAGTTGACATGGCCATAGGCGATAAGGACTCGTTACTGTTGCCTAATTTATACTTATTATAAAGGAGGCACAAAAACTTTGAATCTACTTACATAGAAGTAAATAAAAAAAAGAAGTTTAACAAGGATTCATCGTTTTTAAAATTCATGTCGTTTTGTTTGTCTTCTGAAACTTCTGAACCTAGTCTAGTTTTCACCATTGGATAGCTCTATTATTCGGAAAGATCGTGATATACTTTATAATAAAATCCAATAAGCAGAACCTGAATAATCAACGAAACACTGCGATCGACTACCTGCCACGTTCTCGCGAATACGCACTATGAGAAATAATGAGCATGCACTGCGGTTTCTATTTATCCCGATTTTCTCACGGGATCGACACTAATCTACAGTATCATTATAATTATAATGTGAAAAGATTTATTTGTTTATATCGAAAAGATTCCGAAAGTACATACTCGATTTATTTTGATGAAACTTGGTATTGATTGATTGGGAGTAACACAGGCTGCTTACTATTATATATTATCTCGATACTCTCACGAGATAGGAACATATGCGGGTGAAACCCCAGGGAGTGACTAGTTAATAATATGTCAGGCAGGCAGGCATGTACTCGTAGTTAACTAACTATCATAGCAAAAAATTGATCTATCAACATAATTACGATGCCTAAATGTATATTTTTTTACACTGTGGCGAGTCCGGGTGTTAACGAATATTTTTAAAGCAGTGGCATTAGTAAACAATCAAAATTGTTTCATTGCATATTTTTTAAAAATAGGTAAGTTTAAGTTAAGTAATAATATAACAGATTAAATGAGCAATTATTTATAACGAAAATAAAAAGGTTTCTTACAAACAGGAAAAATATCTTAGTTAAAGTAATAAATAAATAAATAAATAAATATTTCAGGACATATTACACATCGCCATCCAGCCCCAAGCTAAGCAACTTAATGCTTGTGTTATGGGTGCCAGATAACGGATAAACTACTTATATACTTTTTTTTTGTAAATATACATATTATACATATAGGAAACACCCAGAACCAGAAACAAGAATTTATGGTCAGCATAAATACTTGTTCCCGGCGGGAATCGAACCCGCAACCTTCTGCGTCGCAGTCGGGTGTTCGCCCGACGCGCCACAGAGGTCGTCAACAAACAACATTAGGTACAAACATTCCAGAAACAATAAAATTATCAACATAACAATAAAATACCTGCGAATGCATTAATATTTTGAGAACTTCTAAGTAATCCCTTATCTAACAATAAACAGCTTATTAAGAACGACAGCGCTTTGTTTAAAATATTTGCTTTACGGAGGTTTATCTTTGAGCTTTTAGAGTGAATGCACACTAAATTACGAAGGCAAAAGTCCGAAGTCTGTAGTCAGCTTTATGCCCTTAATACACATTTCAAGGTAAAGTATACTACGAAACTATGTCAAAAGTAGTCATTCCCATATAAAGGGACAGTTAAATGAGTTAATCATTAAATAATGCAGTCGAGTGCTTAAATATGCGGGTAGGCGTTTGTTTTGATTGAATTCTAACTTTTTTTTTCTAATTTTTTTATTTTAGGATATTCGGAATATATTTTGTCTAAAGAAGTCATTTGTATGTAAGTAGATACTTACCATAGGTAGGTAAGTAAATATTTAAAAGATGCATTGCAATAGAAATTGACCACGAGTTGCCCCGAGTTCGTAATTACCAAAAAAGTTGATTTAAAAAACAATGCATAATAATTTGATAAAAAAAACTAATTTGAATATTTATCTGTGAAAAACATTTGAAAAAATACCTAAAGTAATAGAAGTAGGTACCTGTAATATTCTAAGCTACCCTTCTTCTTTAAAATATTTAAGTCTATATTAATTAAAAAAACGAACTTACCTGAATTATTTCTCTGTATAACTTAATGAACTTGCTTTATAAAACTGCAGTTTCCACTGAACACTTTTAGTTCACACACAAAATATAACCGCGAGTTCGTACCACAGTTGGCGGTAACTAGTGATAAGTCTCCGCGAACACGTGCGGTGCGCTCGGCTGCCTCGTGGCATATGGATGGGCACCACCGGGCTACCGGCGACCGGAAGACGAGCCTCGCTTCACTGCATGCAGCCCGCACCATGCACTGCGATGTCAGGCGGTGCAGTGCAGTGCAGTGTCCAGCAACTGGCTCAGCGCGGGTAGTACACTACATCCATCAAAGGTCTGGTCAACTGAACTTATAGCTGCCTGAAAAGATCGCTCTAACTAAGGCGATAAGCCTGATCTTAATGCCACGCTAGGATACGCAACGCACCTATAAGTATGTGTTTAAAATCACTAACTACCTATATTATTTTTAACATAATAGACTGTTTTTGCTATTTGTGCGTTACGTAGAGATGAATTGGGATTTTTTTTTAAATTGTATGAATTATTGGGAGAATAAGATGAATGTTATGATTAATTTGGGACTAAGCCCCGAATACTGAAAGGCTACTTAATCTTAAGTGGCGTTTAAATTTACTTTAAGTGTATGTTTTCTATTGAAGCCTACACTTAAATTTCAATTTAAGAGCCACTTAAGATTAAGTAGCCTTTCAGTATTCGGGGGAATCCTTTATATCTAAATCGTTGGTGATGGTTACTGTCAATCATCAGCTTTTTAATCTTCTGTTGGCAACTTATGACAGTATGTATTAAAATGTATTAGGTACCTAAGATAATCTTCATAAGAAATGAATATGAAGTGAGTGAACAGGATAGATTACCGTTACATAAACAGATATTACAAAACAAAGACATAATAACAGCAACATACCTGCCTCATAATCCGTTTATGAAGATTTGTTGTAAACTTTCCCAGTAATAAGGTACAATAATGCACCATAAAACTACGTCATATCAACCATTATATCTGCTGGTTCTCAAAACTCTGTAGCTCGGACAACGCACAATGATGAGCGTGGGACTTCTTCGTCCTGACTTCGAATATCACTGTGTGTCTTTTATTTTATTTTACAGTTGGGTTTAATTTTACAGTTGGGTTTAATTTTACAGTTGGGTTTAATTTTACAGTTGGGTTTAATTTTACAGTTGGGTTTAATTTTACAGTTGGGTTTAATTTGACGGTAAAACTTAATTGTAGTTATTGTCAAAATAATCTATACTAATATATACTAATAATATTATAAAGCTGAAGAGTTTGTTTGTTTGTTCGTTTGTTTGAACGCGCTAATCTCAGGAACTGCTGGTTCGAATTGAAAAATTATTTTTGTGTTGGATAGTCCATTTATCGAGGAAGGTTATAGGCTACTTTTTATCCCGATATTCCCACGGGATCGGGAGTTACGCGGGTGAAACCGCGGAGCGCAGCTAGTAAACTTATAAGGCGCATAACGAAGTCAACGGCGGCATGGCAAATTGTTGTTAAGTGTTGTGTGTAGGTAAATTTTTCTAAATTATTACCGTTTGATGATCTTTTTCTAAATTTTGTTATTATTTAAAGACGACAATTTCTCACCTTTCTAAGCTTATCCAAACTTATGACGAAAAGAAACGGCATGGTGTTTTTTTACTTTTTGGTTGGTCCGTACTTTAAAGTTTCCGTCCCAAGAAACGAACATGCGATTTTTATGGTTCGCCCATATGATCGTTTTGAGACATGCGTTTATCGAAACGTCACCTATCAATAGGATTAGCGGATAATATCACCTAAAACACATAAGAAAAAGCCTGATTTTTACTAAAAAAAAGTCCTAGGCAACCCACACGTACGTGCAACGTAAATATCACCGGAACTGCCCTTTACATCTCCGTAAATTGCATTAAAATTTAACTACAAACTGGCTTTTTAAGGAATAAATGTATTTTTAAAGCAGGTGCGTATATGACTATGAATGTATAAGTCCCCCCTGGCTAAACTGTCTGTGGAGGCGTCAGGTGTGGCCGAGCCGGGAGTGCCACCGCCCGCCGCTCCGCGCCCGCTGCGCCGACGGATGTCCGCGGACGTGACACTCGAATCAAACCTCTACTTATTCTAATACTGCTAATACATTTCAATTTTTTTACATTAGGGATACCTATATAGCCTGTGCTAGAGAATATACAATTGAAAACATTCGTCCAAGGGAAGTTTACAAATAAACAGCTAGAGCATAATAGGATGTAAACGGATAATTTACCAAACTTTGTCGGTCTTCTTAATTTGTCGTTTTCATGTAAATGCTAATACTGAACCGACGCGTGACTTCGAAACGGTCATATGGATAGATGTCATAAGTGACTCTATTGGGGACCTAATAGGGTCACTTAAGATGTCTACCCTGACTCTGACATTCTAAGGTCTTCGACATTCTCTCTCTGTAGGTACGGCAAGGGATTTGTTCTAGGGACATTGCTTGCATTGGGTTACAATCTCAATTCCATCCAAATCTGATCCATACATAACGTGAACCCAGGGCACTGGCAGTTTCATGTCTTAGCAAGGTCAATCTTCCTCATTCAGAGAAGGAATGCTGAATGCAATGTCTCGGGAAGATGATGCCAAGGCTCCCTTTTTTTAGGTTTCTTTTTATTTGTGTGTATTCTTATCGTTTCACCTAGCTCATACCTTCAAATAAATAAGACGCAATAAGAAACCTAACATCGTAATAGGCAACAGTAAACACCCGCCCATACACAAGCCGCCCGCGCGCCACGCGACTCTTATTATGCTGTCATTGCAAGCAACGCAACGCAACGTGGGAACTAGATGTGTTGATGTGCTGCTAGGTCCGGCTTCACTCGCAGAGGTGGCTAATCATGAAGATAACTGATTGACAAGACATAACATTAAAGGTCGCTGAATACGTAACGGAATAAAACCTCGGACGGGACGGGGGACGTGACGTGCAATGTGCATAAAGTGTTCGTGGACTTTAAACATACGTAACGTGATCTTTCCCGTGCCGGAGGGGACGTGACATTTTCTTGACAGGGTTTCATATTAAAATATCACGTTCCGTCCGGCACGGGAAAAATCCCGCCACACATGCAGTTCGCGCCACCCGCCGCCCGGTCTGCGGCCGGGCCAAGGACTAAAAATAAAAAGCTTTTAATAACAGGGCGTCATTCAGCGAATCAACTCGCGGGGTGACTCGGATGCTTTGGGGGGTTTGAGCCCCCTAAGGAACCCCTTCTTCCCCCTGTTATCCGCCACTGTTTGCTTTTGTTAGAAATAATATTTTACTAGTGGTATCCCTATAATAAGTTACAAAGTATATTTTTAAGTTTGTTATCTAGCAACATTCTCTTCTTCCCTTCTACTGTCAACTCGCAAGTCCGAATAAACGTTTGCTCCTCATTCCAGTGTATTTTAATACTAGAATAATCCTGAAGGCTAGACTACGATCCTTATACCGCACACTGACTGCTGCATCTACACTGCTAGACTTCACAGCTTTGACATTGAGTAAAGTAATTTTATTCTAATCAACATACAAATAAATATCGATGTGTATTATTTGCACAATATATTATGAAATGACCATAATTATGAATATGGTGATTACATATACGCCTACACCCCTGCTAGGACACATAGGTTAGGTACCTATGTGTCCTAGCAGGGCTACTTTTAATTATTCTGATCCGCATTTACATGCTCCTTCGTAAGTACCTACCCATTTCCAATTTATTTGTTCGAGAACTTCAATGACTCGAGGGATCCAACTGTAGAGGTCTAGTTAGTTACGGGAAAATAGGCCGTCAACAAAGTACAAGATGTGTCGTTCTAGTTTCTGAATGGTGAATATTTGCTTGCGGCTTGTGTGTGCGGTTACTGCTTCCGGGTCAAGAGTGTGCTGTTCACTCGAACGGGATCCAGGCCACCAGATACCTAATACTTACCAACTAGGTTACCTACTTCTAATGTCCACCCTCAGCATCTCTTTTATTCTAATGTTGACACCACATTATCCGCATGTTCAAATATAGGTAGGTATCTTTAAAATATTGTGATCCAGAACTTTGCAGCTTTGTGAACTGAACGCAATAAGAGAAGGAGCTCCATAAGTTTCTGGGCTGCCTTGCCGCAAAAAAGGTTGCGGATTCGATTCCCGCCTCAAACAAGTATGTACCTAAGTACCTACTACCTACCTGTTACGTTCTAAGTTATACTCGAATATACTTCGAAGGTAAAGAACATTAGCAAAATGAACAGCATTGCTTGCTTAGTCTGGTTAAGCAGCTGCTTCGTTTATACCATGATGCAGTGTTAGCCAACTGTCCTGGGTGAAGTTAGTAAGTATCTATCCGAAGGTGTACAATAGTAAAGATATTACTTAGGTCCTTTTTACGTAAGTACACACAGATAGTACCTACCTAAGTGATAAGTACCCAAAATATAAAATGTTTTAAAATCTTGTGTTCATCCAGCGTAATTGATATAGAGTAGGTACCCATTGATCTAGGTATGAACCTGTGCTATGGCGCCTGCATTGCAGCTCGCGGCAATCTCAAAATTGGTGCATCAACTTGACTATTTAATCACCATCAGGCGGTTTGGATCCAAGCCAAAAACATAAGTACACACAATATTCTGTGGCTTTTATAATGTTAATGGTATTCGTCTAACCAACCTATCAATTTTTTTATTTAGTAGGTACCTACTATCGAATTGTACCTACCTACCTACAAGACTCTCATCATAAATTACAATTTAAAGGTAAGTAACTGATATTCGTTCGCTATCGTACCGTGCCGCGATATGATGATAAATCACGCGATTCTTTATTCTTGGTAGCTCCAATGTTTTTTGTTTTGTTTTTAGAACCCGCAATATAGAGGTTCCCGGGTTCCAATCTACAGTGGCCTCGGTTGTAGTCACCTGGACTTAGTAGACCGTTGCAGACAAAACATGAGCATTGTACCAAACCAAGACGAAGGAGCAAAGCGATTTTGAAGCACCATCGCAACATGTGGACTAAATATTAAAACAATAATACGTCTGAAAGGAAGTTGAAACCGGAACCTAGGCCTAGTTCTTCCAGATGGGAGCACTATGTTTTCTTAGGTCTCAGCTTTTCTTTGGTTAAGGCTGCCTGTTCACAGAAGCGGTTCTGTGGACAGGCAGCCTTAACCAAGGAGCGAGGTAGCGAAGCAAAGTAGCGGAGTGGCGTTTCCACCAATAGCGCTCAGTAACTCTCCGCTCCGCTTCTGTGGACAATCCGCCTTAAAATCGAGTCAATCGATAAGTTGTAACGGGTTTTAGCGGACCAAGAAGACAATGAATGGAAGATGAAGAAGTAATAACATGGACCTAGAACTGTTAGTCTATGAGTAATAATACCACATGAGTAAATAATAGAACTTAATCGTGTAATATTACGAGTTAATACCACAGCCGGAGAAGGCTGTATGGGCTAAAAGTTCCTTGCCTACTTCTGGTTTAAAAGAAAAAATTACGTATTTGTCATCCGCAGTCATCTGCTGTCACTGTCACACGTTTTTGTAACTTTCCGCCGTAGCCGAATCTTTTTGTTTTTAGTTAATATTCCATGTAATTTTTCTATGAAATAACCAGACTTGGCCTTCAGCCCGCAGACAAAATGTTCGCCAAACCATATAAGCTTAAATCCAACAACACGTTGAAGAATTCCGAAAAGTATACAACCAAAAATAGTGACCATCAACTTTGAATCATATTTTAAATTTTCCTGCTATAATTAAACGTATTTTGCAGAAAACACTTAGCACAACGTGTGCTAGAGGAGTTTAACTTGCCATCGGAGGAGAAAGCCAAGGATATAATACCCCAGAAAGGCACTTGTATCTGTATGAAACTGGTGCTACATTCTGGTGACTATGCGAACTTGTACGCCGTTGATGGAGTTCCTATGATCATTGAGACGGCAGAGGGGCTGGTGCCGACCGTCTGTGCGTTGTGGAAGGTGCCAGGATTGGTTCCTACTCTTACTATACATACACCGGTCCTTTCGAAGGTAGGTAATCTAACATTGACTAGCTAATAATTAATTAGATCAGTGGCTGGTGAAAAGAAGAGTCCACATTTCCGTTTATATAATGTTGTCAGATACAAAACGGTGCTCCTCTATACCTCCCCGGCGTGACGATCCCCCCCTCGGGGATTGGATTCCCGCTGTTCCCGGCGGGCACGGTGCTGGCGGCTCGGACCGCCGACAACGATGCTGTCTGTGTCGTCGGGAGAGCTACCATGTCTAGTGCGGACATGCTACTTAGAACAACGTGCGTATTTGTTAACTTATGCAACCGCAATAAGAACCTAACCTTAAGGACTATAAGTGCACACTGGTGGACGGCAAGGCACTTAAATTTTGAAGTGCATATTTTATATGCAAATTCTTACGTATTTACACTTACGTATCTAATAGTGACAAGACTTAGGTACATTCATTGAGCACTTCTAATGCCAGGTGGTTGTTTGAAATCTATACTAGGTAAATTGTTACCGAAATTCCTGGCAGACTGTCTTGGGTTGTCTCTCATTTATTTAATGTTAAATCATACACATACATACACATGGATGTTTTCCCATGGTATTCAAGTTAAAAATGACAGCCCATCCTTATTTAGTGAAATGATTTGTCAATCTAAGTATTCCAATTTCCAGTGGAGTATGTATGGATATCCTGCAAGTGTACGGTGACCTTCTCTCCAAGGACAACAAGCTGATGAAGATGGACCGACCAAAGTTCACATCACAGGCGGACAACTCACACATCTCTGTCAATATAACTGATGGCTTACAACAGGTAATATAAATGTAAATACTCTAATGAATATTTATTTGTATGTTAAAAGAAAGGCGTTCATCAACTGGCAGACAGATAGCGCCATATTAAAAATGTATGAAGAAACCACCGGGGGGTTTTTCTGCCAGCTGAGAGGCAGGGAGACAAACATAAACAACTTATAATCTCTATCCTATCTCAATCCAAATAAATTAAATGAAATGAAATCCTGGATGATACTGAAAGGCTTGGCTTGTTTGAGATAAAAATTATAAAAAATAAACCTCTTTGAGTACAGATCCCTTGTATCACCATCATGTGGGAGTTCCTCTGTGGCTTCTACATACTAATACAACCTCTTTGGGCTATTGAATTTATATAATGAGAACTCTTTGGTTTAAACAAGACATACTGAGTGAGCATCCTCAGGAAATGGTTTTTTTTCACTTAGGTGTTATCCTCAGATCTCCCTCCAAGCAATGAAAGAGGAATGGCCAATGTTGGGCCACCGTCCAACCCCAGCGGCCGCTCCAGTAGTGGCCAATGAACCTAAAATAATAGCTGAGAGTCCAGAACCAGTACAGATAGAAACTTTGGGTGACATTGAAGAGAATGATGAAAACATTGATACAGGTGAAAAATTAACACATTTCTAGAAATATTTTAAAAGAAAAAGTTATTGCCTAGATAACCTATAGATGATTTATGCAGCGCCAGCAACTTTAAATCCTTGCTGGCGCTGTAGTGCCTGGGACATAAATTCGATGGAGTAGACTAGTCTAGAACATATACCACCCTCTCAGCTTAGTCGACCGTGTCCAGAAGAAAGTAGTCATCAATACATTTGGCGCAAGTTCTATCACTTTTCCAATGAAATCCACTAAGTAATGTATTATCTCTACAAATATATATGAGTATGCCTTATTTAACATAATTTCAGATATGAAGGTAGACGAGATACCCTCGGACATGGACGGTCTCCTGCGATGGTGTCTGCTCGGTTTTATCAAAGTTCACGGGAAGAGTGTCGAGTTGCCCTTGAAGACTAATCTACTTTATAAGTAAGAGTCATTATTTTCTCCACTACATTATTTAAAGATGGCGGCGCTATCGCTATTTTATACACAATTCAATTCATACATAAAATATATCCTTTTACTTTTATCTTTTTATTAATGAATGAAAATAAAAGTAACAGTAGTAAGTAGTAGTAATAGTAAATTAAGTTTTCTAACTCTTTATTACAACGCCATCTGTGTGCCTAATTTTCAAAAGTTTTTTTATTAGATTTGTAACAGATGCATGTACAATATGTTGCTAGTGATTTAAAATAATAAGTAGATTGTAATTTAAAGGGTTAAAATAGTATATTTAAATGCAATGATTCCAGGAACTACCTCCACCCGCTGTGTCCGCCGGACAGAACGTTAGACGTTAAGAAATCTACTTACAAGAAGTTAGGGAAATTCTTAGACGCCATGCAACTGGTAAATATTATACAACACACATGTATTTGTTCAGTTCAGACACGCTGCATACTGGATGCTGATTGGTTCCTGGAAAATAGCGGTAATAATGTGTAAAGGACTTCTCTGTGAATTCTTTTGTTAAATGTCTCGTGATGGATGCTGTGCTGGTGTCCCAATATCAGCTGTTGCACCAAGATTTGTTAGAAGTGATTGCGCCGTGGGTGCGCACGCGCAGTCCAACAATGGCACGTGTGCTACTAGAACGTGCCTAGGGTTGAACTACGTTTTTTTATTGTGAATTTATCATTAATGCGTTCTATCGTGATTCTATCCATCTATTTGCACTCTTTCGCAAATCTGGGAGCTGTAAGAAGGACATAAATGCTACTTTTTCACCCGATCCCGCCCTTAAGATTGAAACCGCTAATGATATTACAAAGTGTTGTAAACTGTGTTTACAGGAAAGTCTATTAGAGACCCGGGAGCTGGAGAAGGGCGTGTCCTCAGTGACGGCGGTGAACCTCGCCCACCCGGCGGTCCGCGCGCACTCCGCCCCCACCCCCGCGCCCGCCCCGGCCCCCGCCCCGACGACCTCCGGGGGCGACTACGAGCCCCCCGCCGTCAGGGAGATGCTGTGCGTCACGGCCGCCGTACAGGAACTCCTCGCGCCCAACAAGTACGTACTAAGAGTCTTATCTATACTAATATTATACAGCTGAAGAGTTTGTTTGTTTGAACGCGCTAATCTCAGGAACTACTGGTTCGAATTAAAAAATTATTTTTGTGTTGGAGAGTCCATTTGTCGAGGAAGGCTATAGGCTACTTTTATCCCAATATTCCCGCGGGATCGGGGGTTACGCGGGTGAAACCGCAGAGCGCTGTTAGTCTATACTTATTAATATTATAAAGCTGAACAGTTTGTTTGTTTGTTTGAACGCGCTAATCTCAGGAACTGTTGGTTCGAATTGAAAAATTCTTTTTGTGTTGGATAGTCCATGTATCGAGGAAGGTTATAGGCTCCTTTTTATCCCGATATTCCCACGGGATCGGGAGTTACGCGGGTGAAACCGCGGAGCGCAGCTAGTAATGTTATAAAGGGAAAATATTTTTCATGTTATAACAAATAGACCGAAACAACTGGAACGATTATGATTGTTATGAGGATATATTGAATCCACGGGACCAGGCGAGTGAAAATGCGGGACGCTCGCGCTACAAGTAATTTATATGTTGAAATATCTATACGCATTTGTTAAACCTGTGTTCTTATATGAATGCATTTGGTTTCTTATTTAATTTAATTTAATATAATTTAATTATTAGAAGATGTTAAAAGTCCATAAATAAGAGTGTCGTATTTGTAATAAAAAAATGATTTTGTTTAAACTGACGTTGTTGTTTTCCTTTCGACTGTACTGAATTTCTGTCCTACTCAGAATATGGTCTAAATATAGTCATGTCAAATAAGAATCTGGTGTACTCAACATTAGGGATGCTGAGATTCTGGCGATCTAATTATCTGACCTACTCAGAAGCCGAACAAATAAGAAATACACCTTTTCAGATTTTGACCTAAAATCTAAATTGACTTTCTTCGTTTCTGACATCTCCCACCTAAATCGGTTAGACTAGACTGGATAAACCTAGGCCTAACCTGATAAAACTGGATAAACCAAGGTGTGGCCATACTTCACACGTTAATGTTTACCTACAGTATGGTATGTTTCCAGGAAAGGCACGCCTCTAACTCCCCCCGAAGTACGGACACTAGTCACGGAATATGTAAAGAATAGAAACCTCACCTCGACGGAAGTGAAGGGAGCTGTCACCTTGAACTCTCTACTTGCCAAGATTGTTGGGAAACAGGAAAAGGTATTCGAATTACTTTATCTTATTTTAAAAATACCTATCATTATCATATCAGCCACGGGACGTCCACGGCTGAACATAGGCCTCCCCCAAATACTCCAAGAGCGATCGGTTGCATGCTCTCTGCACCAACAACTTCCCGTGACCTTATTTAGGTCGTCCGTCCATCTAGTTGAAGGCCGTCCCGTGCCTTCGACGAGCTGGTTTTATTATACCCCTCAGATAATTTAGACAGTGAAATGATTTCTAAACATTTTAACCCTCTATCATTTTCGAACTATGGAGATATTTCATTTTTGCAATATAATTGGCGATTATTAGAATATATTGTAAGAGATATAAAATTAGGATTGTCAACTTTTATGTTACTTCTTTAAGAACTTGATACTATCCAATTCTACCCAATGAGTATTATTATAGTATTTTAAACTGTCCATTTAATGAATTGTAGGATCATATAAAATGGGATCAGCTGATGTCGTCAATAACGGAGAAGATGACGGCCGCGACGGAGATGAGGTTCGCGGACGGTACCTCTACGCTCAGCAAGTCCAAGCTGGAACCTGTCAAGATGACCGTCGTCACGAGGAGCGGGAACAAGAAGGTATCTTACGTCGAGGTGTAACTAATCCAACCACTCTGTTAGATGATTCTTCTAACGAAGTGACTACATCACGTGCATGTTTATGTACTATCATCGTGACGGGGCTTGCGAACACCTGGCTGCGACGCAGAAGTTTGTGGATTTTATGTCCTGCTGTAGAACAAATATTTATGTACAGATATTTTGTTTTGTAAGAAAAGTAATTATATCCATTATCAGGCCAAAATAACACTAGCCTAGTTGCTTAACTTGGGCCTAGATGACGCTGTGTGCAAGCAATGTCCTGCAATATTTAATTATTCATTACATGACAGACACTAGTTTGATATATTGAATTCCTCTGACAGTGTGTTGCAATACTTCCAGGTGACCCTGGTATCAAACCTGGAACAGTTCGGCTTCAACCTGGTGCCGCTGGCGGCGGCGTGGCAACGCGGTGCAGCCGGGGCCTGCGGGGTCACCAGGTCTCCGGGGGCCAAGCACGACCAGGTCATGTTGCAAGGGGATCAGGTACGTACAGTACTTATATTAATATCTATACCTTGTCCCACTGGTCCATGTCATTGGGCTTAAATTGTTAACTGGTCACCATATTACAAACCTACTCGCATAATTTGAAGCTAGATGACATAGTTGACAAAGAGAAAGCTTCTTTTAAAAGATGGTTAAAAATTAACGAAATATATCTTGTTTTCAGACTCACTTCGTGGCCAAATTACTCATAGAAAAATATGGACTACCCAAGAAATTCGTCGAAGGAGCTGACAAAGCATTAAATAAGAAAAAATGAATAATATTGAACAGAGCATAGACTGTCATGTCATAGACACAAGTGATGGTATCCCTCAGTGATACAGTAAAGTGATTCAATAAAACATTACACTTTCTTAAAACTATTCTTTATTATTTAAAAAAACCTTACTATCTAAACAGAAATATGGCAGCTTAATAAAAACTTATATAAAACTTTAAAAATTATAACATTTCATTTAAGAAATATCCTAGTTTAGGAAGACATAATACGACTATAGCTTCCAATAATAGACAATTCATTTGTTTGTGCAAAGGAAGTCAAAGGGTTTTATTGCAATATCTTAAAATTACCTTAGACCTAAGTTACAAAAGTTGCCATAGAAATATAAAAAAAATCAAATATACATAATGTCATCTTTTATAATATTTTCTATAATCTAGGGTTAGGGTGGGTGTTGTCCGTATTTCATTATTATATAATACATAAAACAAAATAAGTATAATTTGTATACTCTGATTTAATTGTTATATACAGTTTAGTCTAGTGATATCTAATCCTAACTTAGTAAATAACCACAACCGAAATATCGAAAAGCTATTACTAAATGATATAAGCATACAAATCTATTAAAAATAGAGATCAAAATTAAGATTTAGACATGAATTTGAAAGGAGTTTTAAATGGTATTAAAGATTTACGTGATTTTTTCTTCATATCTGGAGCAATGGGTGTGTGAGCGAGTGACTGCCTGATGCTGGAGCGAGTCCTCTCGAACACACCCTCACTCAGTCTACTCTCATTATCAGTGCTCCAATGACTTTTGGCAGACATCATGGAAAGTCGAGATGAATTAGACATTAAACTAGTCTTCGAAGGCGTTTTTCTAATACTGCTAGTGTTAGAAATGTCATTGAATACAGTTTTAGTCATTTTTGCCTGTTTTGAAGGCGATGAATGACTCCAATTAACAGCAGATCGTTTCTCACTAGTTATCTTGTCTAAATCTAAGTATTTGAACTTACTGATGTCCTTCTGTCTGTTGGCAGCTCTTGGCACTTGGTAACCATCATTGTCCAGGTTCTCCAGTTCGTAAAATGTTAAAGTAACACTCTCATCACTTTCAACAAATGGATTTTTGGCTGTAAAGTGCACTTTCTTAGTAGAAACTTCAGGGAAAATGGTCCGGATTGGCATGTTGTCTTTAGTGATCTTAGCGGCAGTGATTATAGCGCTAGTGTCGCCGTTGTCGGCTGACAGGGAGCTGTCCAACTCTTCATATCCATAGCTTTTACGACGGGATGAACGCCGGCGGCGCCGCTTGGGCACTTCGCGTCTTTGATCACTCACTTGTGACATTATTGGTGGGAGAGTTATTCCGTTACTATCACCTTCAATGAAATCCTGGGATATATCTAATGGTATCACCTTAGTGGTAGGGCTGCTCACTATTTCCTTCGATATTATGTCCTTTTCGCGTTGGTTAAGCGACTCCTCGCGTTGTCTCAGCGCCGTCAGACGCGACATCCACTCTTGACTTAGAGTCTGTTCCGATACGAGCTGAGGTCGCGTGTAGGGCTCCAGGGCTTCGCTGTAGGGCTTGCGGCATCGAGGGACGTATCCGGGCAACTCTAGCGCTAAGGCAGCTAGAGTAGGAGACAGGCAATCCCGGTTTAGACTCACATCTGCAGTTTCAATGAAAGATTTCCTCTTAGGGCTGATGTTACAGTAAATAGGACTCTCTGACACATTGAATATTGTCCTGGGAAGGGGTTCTATAGCTCTGGTCAGTTCCCCAGCCTTCTCTGAGTCACATTTGTTAACTTCGGAATGGCCAATGTCAGGGCTGATCAATATTTGAGTGATGTGTCTGGGTACAGCCAGCGATTCCATATTAGTAAGGACTGTGGGATGATAGAGAACGACGTCAGGCTTCAATGGGGTCTCTCGGTCTTCAGTAAGAAAAGCTACAATGTCTGTGAGATCATCACTGTACTGGCACTCTTTTATTTTGTCGTCGGATGCTCCAGAGCGGTAGCAGACTGTATAGATCACCTCTCCGACCTGCCGCATTATGCTTTTATCCAGCTGGTTCAGGTTTAAGTCGAAGCAATTGACTCGGAGCTCGCCCGCCTCGCTGACAAAGACCGACGCGGGCGTTATGCATTTTGTCAACACGATCAGACTGAGACCTTCGATCAGTTTAGAGACGCGTGCCAGTTCATGCAACAGATGCCACACGAAGGTCTCGGCGAAGTATCGTCCTGTGTCCTTGCAATCGTTCAACAGTTCCTGCAGACTCCGCCACGATTGATATTCGAGGACAAAGTACAGCGTCTTGGTCGGCGCGTGCAGGATAGTGTCGTAGTACCGTAGTAGACTGGCCGATGATGCTTTGCTTATTGTCTTCACCTCGTTAGAGACGTTTTGTATCTGTTCGTCGGAGTACGAGCCACAATCGTAAGCTTTCCACGCGAATATATTATTCGTGACCTTGTGTCGCACTTTATAGAATGTACCGCCACCGAACACATCTATAACTTGATAATCTTTCAGTTTCTCCGTCATTTTGGCGGATTTTTGAAAGAATTTTGGTGTTTTTTACATTTTTTAACCGAAACAAAGCAGCCGATATTTCAAATCGAAAAGACCGTTGAAATTTTAGTGATGCGTGTAACAGTTTATGCTCTGCTCGATAAAAATAAATGTCATTGTTTGTAGTATCGACTATCGAAACTTTTTTTTTAATGATTAGTTAGACTTTTATCGCTTTAAGAGGCTTGTACTTATTGGAATAAAAGCGAAAAGATTTTGTCATTATTTAGGTAGGTACCTACTTTGTTTGTCTATAACAAATTTATCATCCGTCCGACACAGCGGGGGCGTCCGACAGCCGGCGCGGGCGACTGATAAGTATGCACGGTCGTTTGGCATCCACCGGCCCAGGACCGCTCTAGGACGTCTGCGGACGTCCGAACGCTCAAGGGCGGTCCAAGGTTACGTCCGATAGTGTGCAAAGTTCAATACATTTACATCACACATATGCCTATAAAGCTGGGGACATATTATGAGCAATGTGTCCCCAGCATAGACCTACAAAAAAGTCCCTAGCTTCTCTTTTATCGAAATCTCGCCGTAAAGTGTTTGTGTTATCGACGAGAAAATGTCAGATAATAGGGTATCATTTGAGAAATTTGTATTTTCATAGTTTGTACTTAATTGACAAATAAACAACATAAAAATTACCAAAATAACACAATTTTATATAAACAAAACACAAGGACGACTGCCATTTTTCCTTGTTGGCAAATACTCTTTCAAAACTTGGGCCCATCACTAGTTCCGTTCAAAAACATGTATCTTTTCTGTCATTGTCAAGATGACTTTGATAGATTATTTGTTTGACAGCGGCAATCGCGCACTTACGCTCCAATTTTAGCGGCAAATTTGATTTTTTTTTTAATTATTTTTTTACGGCATTTAATTTGCGATCTGAAATAACTAAATAATTCTATTTTAGTTTGTACAAAACTTATGTGTTATATTGGTTATTCATCAGTGAAATTTAATGTATTTATAGAATCAAACTAGGTAACTAGGTAGGTAAAATAAATACAGCGATTCAATTTATGAAATTTAGGAATAAAACACATAATAAAATGTAATATATTATATTTATAAGTGAGTAAGCGTGTATGCGGCACAGCTGACTAGCGGTTTCCAAATAAATATCACATGATTCCATCCTTCGTTTGTAAACAACACCACCAGTAAACAAATACAAAGACAATTTAAACAATACCAATAGTATCTAAGTAATCTATAATCAATCAATCAACCAACCAACCAAGCTTAATTATACATAGGTACTATAGAATAATTTCATAAATAAATAGGTAGAAAACAAATAAATTACATATAAGTATTTAAAACTATACGATGTCTTTCGACTAGGGTAACATTATGTTAGGGGGTTTGTTCTAGACATATTATAGCCAAACAACTTTTGTTCAAGACTTTTAGAAATTGGAATTCTTGCTTGAAAATTCGGTATTCTAGAAAATAATCTGAGACGGAGGAAGAAACAGTTTTGATAGGTTTAATAAAACCCGAAGGATAATGACCTCTAGCTCCAAGGAACTGCTGATTTTTAAGTAAACATAACTTCAAAATTTACAAAAAAAAATGTTTTCAAAAATCGTAGACCAAAAGTAGTTCGCCTAGACGTGTAGAACAATCCCCCTTCCGTATAACGTTACCCCACATAGAATGACATCACATATTATACCTACCTATCTCATTGTGCGAACATTTAGCCTCCTACCTACAACTACATATAACTCTATACTTGGAAATATTTTTATAAATTATATTTACAGGGATCATTGACTAGAAACCGTGTCTGGAATAGACAATATAGAGCTTAGTTAGAGGAACACTGGAATGGACAGTTCGCGTCTTTGGTAACACATTTTAGCATTGTATTTTCTTAGGTTTTCGAGACTTGCAATAGTCGCAACTCATATTAATATGATTAATGGTCGAAATCAATTACCTATCTATCAGTTAATTTTTTTATTTTTATTTTGACAATTTCATTATAGGACAGACAGATAGGATATTAATTTCGATCATAAAACGCGATTAAATCCGGTAGAATCGTATTACTTATATTACATCTCAACGTATTTGGATGATATAGCTTTGGAATAAGAGAGAACAATCGGACGCAATTGACAATTTAACACAAAATACATAAATATAGTTCCAGTGAGCTGGTACCGTGTTATGTTGGTACATAAATAATAACATCGACTATCTAATATCACGCGGCTATCGAAAGCGAAAAATAAAATTTTACAAAAAAACAACAACGATATAATAAATAAATAAATCAAGTACAAAACTTTACGATAACCGAAAATCGACTAAAATAAAACAAAATGATGTGAAACAAACAACTACACGCGACTCTGAGATCAAACGACGCCATCTTTACGGACATTTGTGACATATTACTTTCTACGTTTATTATATTAAACCCTACAGTATATTAGAGGATCCTCTCGCCACCCGACGACACTCGCCACCCGTGGCAGGTGGCAGGTGGCAGGCGGCAGACGGGGCGCGGTGTGGTCGCGCTACACTCACCGGAACGAGGGACCGATAACGTAACACTAAGTAAAGAGATAAGCCGTCGAAGCTCGCAGGTACTCTCGCACATATACTGTATAAAAATATCGCACAATATAAATAATTCGCTATCGACCGATATCTATATCGACCGACAGTAGATCGGGCGACGCACGGCGACGATCGCTCCTCGGACGGAATGTAAGCATTCCGACGGGAACGGACCGACGACGACACGACGCGACGCGACGCGCGACTCTCGCGGGTGGAACGTTGAGGAGACGATCCGGGAATTTTACTATAGATTTATCAAATACTTGGGGATGTTCGCGCCCGATACATGGTCGAGTTGTAGGGGGTTTACCGCACGGGGGCGCGCGGCGCGAGGCGGAGCGCCGTGTGGGCGCGGGGGCCCCCTGCGGCCGCCGTGCGCGTGGGGCGCCGCGCGGGGGCGGGCGCGGGGGCCGGGGCGGGCGCGGGGGCCGGCGCGGGGGTGTAGGTGCGCGTCGTCGCCGGCAGCGGGAGGGGGTGCAGCGCGAGCACGTTGTCGGCGCGGTGCCGCGGCGCGGGGGAGCCGAGCGCCGCCTGGCTCGTGGGCCGCCGGCGGCCGCTCCCGGCGAGCGGCCGGCGCGGCAGCGGCGCGACGCCGGCGTGCGGCCGCAGCTCCCACGCCTCGCTGTCGTCGTTGTACCGCGCCCGCAGCACGACGGGCCGGCCCGCCTCCGGCACGAAGCTGTCGGCGAGCAGCAGCCGCCGGCGCAGCTCGGCGACGAGCGCCGCCTGCAGCGCCTCGTGCTCGCGCCGCTCCGCGTCGTGCTGCTCGCGCAACTCGCCGGTCTCCTCGCGCAGCGCCGCGTACTTGCCGAGACACCGCTTCAGCCGCTGCGTCTTGTGATCGACCTCGTGCTGCAGCGAGGTGAACGTCTCGGTCACGTGGGCCGTCGTCTCGTCCTCCAGGTCTATCTTCTGCTGCATCTCGACCTCCCGCTTCTTCCTCTCCGCTATCTCGTGGTTCCTCTGCTCCAGTATGACCTGGCTCCGGTTGAGATCGTTGAGCAACTCCTTGCCCCCCCCGCCCTGCACCAGCCGGTCCTCCAACGCTCGGATCTGTCTCTCCAGCTCCGATGTCTTCGTCTTCTCCTCCTCTATGGTGGACTCGGCGAGGATGTGTTCGTTCTCTATGCTGACAGTCTCCTCCTCCGCTGTAACACACAATACTTTCATTATATGAGTAGAGCAAACATCAGTAGACAGGCAGGACAGTAGAGAGATACTGACAGTTGTCCTGGCTCTGTTTGACAAGTTTCTCCGTCTTGAGTTGCTTGAGCCGCGGTCTCTTCTCGACCGCCTTCCTCTGGTCGATGAGCGCGCGGAGTCTCTCTATCTCCGCCTGATATTCGCGCAGTTTCGCGTCCTTCGGGTCCTCGTTACGGACGGGCTTGTTCTTTATCGCTGGAATGATAATATTGTACACACGTGATTACATGCTCCACAGTTGACAAGATACAGACATAGGTGAGTAGTGCAAGAAGTGTTCGTTACCTTTAGCTCTGTGCGAGTATCTGAGTGTAGTGATAGTTTCGTCGTAGTTGTAAGAGGCGGGTCCGATGTTAGCGATCATGATCGTCTTGCTGTTGCCACCCAAGGAGTCTTGCAGTATACGAGTTAGCTTGGAATCCCTGGAAATAAGGTACGTTAAACCAACTTTGCATGGACGTATTGGCGAGTTCTCTCCAAGGCACTAGAGCAAGGTAGCCATCGCACGTCCCGGGAGTTGCAGGTAGGTGTGGGTATGGGTAAGTGGTTCAAGTATCGGGTAAGTATTACCTGTATGGTACATGTGGGCTGTTCTCTGCGAGCGCGGAGATGACGTTCCCCAGCGAGGACAAGGCCTGGTTGATGCGCGACGCCTCCCGGAGCCGCTCCGCCGACGCGCCCGTCTTGCGTTGACGCTCGCTCCCCGCCAGGTCCACCAGGTTCAACTTGCCGACACTACAACACAACATACAACAACATTTTACTATATAGGTTACGAAGCTCTCTCGCTAGTTGTGAACGAAGGTTTCGTAGACTCAATCAATAAACATTGACATCAAATATTGATGGATTCCAAAAAATCTAAACTTTTTGATGTTGTTTACAAATCAAAATATAGTGCCGAATCATGAATGTAGCAATATTTATTAATTGTCGAAAGATTCAGTAGTCAAACTATACCTATACCTACTAGGTAAGTATGTGAAAATAAATGGTGGTATGAAATTCACCCATCTACCTACAAGTTTTCTTAAGGAAGATGTAAGTGCAACCTTTGATCCTATGCCATCCAACTCTCATCTAAATACTTCAACATTTCAGTAATCTTTATTGCTTGCTTTAAGGTTACATTACGTAGACATGAATGGTATGGTTCGACCTCACATTCGTATGAATGATTACCATGAGATCTATCGACTGCGCGCCCTATATCCGAGCCGCGTAGTGGAGAGACAACGGGAGTGCAACGTCCGTCCGTCTGTCTCTCGTTCTATTGGTAACTTCCTTCTAACACACTCTCTCACACATCATACTAATTGAATTGCACCAGTTCTGTGTACAACCGTTGCCTAGTTCCTACTTACTTACTCAATTATCTTTATTTAGTAAATAACTACAAAAAGTCTAATAAAAATGTTATATGTGTCAAATATTTTGCTTAGAGAAATGTGCGTCAAATTAGCTGGAAAATTGTGGTCAGGTGTAAGGAAGGAAACCTATGCGTTAGTCATTTAAATGCGTATAAACATGTACCTGCCTAAGAATAATTATAAATGAAGTGAATCATAATTACCAACTACGTTACTTCAAAACAAATGAAAATCCTATAGGAAAAACTTAGTTATCCCTTTAGGGAATCCTACGAAACCCACTGGGTCTTTTCTTCCGGTATGTGTGAAAAACCATCAAGAAAAGCCAAAGCAATATCTAAGGTTTTTCTATATTGAAAACTCCCGGCACCTAGAATAGATACTTAACTCAAGTCACGTCTAAACTCTAAGTACCTACCTAAGTAGGTATATAATTGTATATGTACATTTACAAATATGTATGTACAGTACACAGGTCTTCTTCCTTATTTGTATAAAGAGGCGCCGAGTTAGACTCGTTTACATAAACATGGCTAATTACACGCGGACGGTTTACATTGTTAACATCGTGTTAATTATGTCCTGCTATGGGATTATTTTGTTTCTTGTTCCATCTAAGCTGAGCCGGACTGAGCCCTTTACCACATTTTCATACTAGAGGAGTAAAACATATTCCTTAAGTAGTATATTATTAATGATTCCTGAGTGTACATTTTCACACAGTTACCAATTTAGGGGTTGCATGTACAAACCGCGCTCTTGTCCGTGGCTTAATCGATGACAATTTTTCATTATTTCATTTCATTCATATTATTGGTCAATTTGGTCATTTTGAAGCATGAAACCCTGCTCGATTTTTGTAGAGCAATCAAATTCGTGGGTGGAAATGTAGTGTTCTCAGTGGAGATTTAATGATACGGATCCAAAGCGATCGTCTCCGAGGGAGGGCGACCGCGACCATGTAGGTATGTTTTTCGTATTTAACCTAAAAACTAAGACGATAACTATTCAAAGTCGCACGTAGTCATTATTTTTATAGTAAATTATAATCTGAGAAGTAAAATAATAAATAGGCGATTGAGACTTTGAGACTCGGGAAAATAATTTAGTAAGTAGGTACTATAATAAATAACTAATGTAATAGGTACATCTTAATAATTGGAAAATGCCTTCAATAAAACTGTTCAATTATGAAAACTAAACAAGTTGTTCACAATCGCGGTACGTCGCTGGTCTAGTCTATGAATAGTAACTTTACAAACAAACATAACATACCGTTTTGTCCAATAGTTGTGTTAAACATTATAATAACAGCCAATGTCAATATTTACCTACCTACCTACTAGGTACCTACATACATGATGCGCGTTCAATAATCTACCACGTATGATGACATGAGAACATATATGTATATATTTCACATTAAAAAACTGAAAATGAGACATGATTGAAAGGCGGATATACGAGTAGTTGGTTCTCTGAAATAACAAGTAACAGACATAAATTGAACATGAACATTGCTCAGTCCTAATTGTGCATCGCGCGCGTCCGTAGCGAACATTGGCCCATATTTGAACTACAATGTACCTCCAAGACAAGAAAGTGGTTAGAAAATTACATTAAAAAATAAAATAAAATGAAAATTTATTTTATTTTTTCATTTCAGTAAAAACAACTATCTAATTTTAAGGTAGCTTTTCTCCGTGTGGCAGAGATGTGAGGTGTGTATGTAACGCTAGGTATATAGTATATATATACATTATACTATATAATGTACATAGTTATAGTGTACTGAAGCCGAGTAAAACGTGAAACCTTCACGGTTCGCCTCCCTTCCTCCCCGAGTAGACGAGTCTACCGGTCGGGCAACCCCTACCACTGGCCTTACGCCTTTCTTGTCGTCGTATCTCATGTGGGAAATATTTTAATTTTCAAGTGCCTATGTAAATAATCTTCTATACATATAAAATGCTCTGTCCTGAACGACTGACTGACCGATCAACGCACAGCCTAAACCGCTGATTGTAGAGACCTGAAACTTGGAGGGTGTGTTCTTTGTATGACGTAGGCATCCGATAAGAAAGTATTTTGAAAACTTGAAACCCAACGCGGACAAATAGGCGACCGAAAGCTAGTCTATTTAATAAAATCCTTGGTACTAACTCAATAGACCGTATTGTAAACAAACCATCAAGAACCATTTCTAATGACCGAATATGTGCTCACACAAGACGTCAAGCCAATGATTGTGTCATAGCTGCTGTGAGCTATTGGTCAGGCAAATATCATTTAATTTAGCTCAACCTCTTGATAGTTAGGATCGTTAGGATTTGTAGGTAAACCTGAACATTTTGAATTTAAACGAGATCAGAATTTACGCGGGTTTTTCCTTAAAAAAATCAATTGTTTACCAAAAGAGTCGCTACCTACATAAATGTTGCATTGCAACCTACATAAATAATGATATTCCAAATAAGGTAAAAAGGACTAGAGATCAGAACTTAGATCATCACGATCTGTTTAGGCAAGGGCCGCGTGATTCACATCACGTTGTCGCGTGGTTGGTGTATACTGTTGGTAGGTAAACTCGAACGAGGCCGTCGGCCGCGCTCGCGTCGAGATCTCCATTCATGGTAAGGGCAGGATGCATTCCGCTGAAAACGCATCGCGATGTTACACGCACGCACCGCACTTACTCTTTATTTTTAATGGTTTAGTTTATCGTTTACTAGCAACCCGTCCCGGCTTCGCACGGCTATATTATGCATGTATTATACATATAAACCTTCCTCTTGAATCACTCTATCTATTAAAAAAACCGCATCAAAATCCGTTGCGTAGTTTTAAAGATTTAAGCATACAAAGGGAAATAGGGACAGAGAAAGCGACTTTGTTTTATACTATGTTGTGATTGGAGTTTAGTTTGTAACGAATAGGCTCTAAACTTACTGGATCGATTGGTATGAGGATACATTGAATCATTAGGAAAGACATAAGTAGGTAGGTACATATGTTTTTTATCACGTTATTTGTCGCCTTACGCGGGTGAAAACTCAGAGCACAGCTAGTTGAACTCAGAGCACAGCTAGTTGAACTCAGAGCACAGCTAGTTGAACATTTTGATATTTATTATAAAAGTTACTAAAGAAGTATATTTTCTTTAAAGAATTTACCGAAATACAAAACAGCTTTCAATCTTAAAAGTGTACGAATTTTTCGTTAGCTATAGTTAGGTACAATATCTGACTGAAGTATGAAAATTTAATAAAACCTAACAAAGTTTATACTATACTTAGTCTAGACAAGTAGGTGACGGACAGAGGGTGATTTATTGTATTGGTGTTGATCTACACAATGTCAGGTCTGTCTGTCCGCCTCGATGACGTCATTCTTCATACTTTCGTACTTTACTTATTCTATGAATGTTTTATGGAAAGTTTGTATTTAACTGACTTCAAAAACGGAGGACGTTCTACATTCGTCGCGTTTATAATTTAACTAGCGACCCGCCCCGGCTTCGCACGGCTATATTATGCATGTATTATACATTATAAACCTTCATCTTGAATCACTCTATCTATTAAAAAAACCCCATCAAAATCCGTTGCGTAGTTTTAAAGATTTAAGCAGTCAAAGGGAAATAGGGACAGAGAAAGCGACTTTGTTTTATACTATGTAGTGATGTATGTTCATCATAGGTTATAGGTAAATATCTGCAGAATTGTTGCCAATTATTCTTTAAAAAACCATTCATCTATTTTATTTTACGATCACAGAACAATAAACATGGATTAGGAGTAGATTAGACAAGGAAGTGATAGTACCTAGGTACATACTCTAGGTACGAACGAATTATATAGCGAACGTCATATTTATATTTGGCGGTCATTTTAAATGGGATTATAATAACACAACTAATTGTTAATTGCACTTATTAAACTATTTACAAAAAACATACGAGTATATGTATAAACAAATTACATCATATTTATAAGTGACTACAAGGTGAATGGTTGTTCATATTTTTTAGTTTTTTGTATAGTTGACGGAGTGGAAAATCGAAAGTACCTACTTAACGTTATTTTGTGATCTGCTACTCTAGAACATAATTCACCTAACTACTGAAACCTTAATTAAAGTTTGAAACGACTACTAATTAGTAAATTATTGAACATTACTATAATTGACGGATAAACAATCCACTTTTAACTAACCGACTTCAGAAAAGGAGGTGTTTCGCAATTCGACGTGTA
This sequence comes from Idaea aversata, assembly GCA_907269075.1. Classification (NCBI taxonomy): domain Eukaryota; kingdom Metazoa; phylum Arthropoda; class Insecta; order Lepidoptera; family Geometridae; genus Idaea; species Idaea aversata. The sequence continues at coordinate 12,913,110 of OU026103.1, forward strand.
TGTTTTCGTGTATAATTTAGCAATAGTCACGCATCGTAAGTCCTACGGGCTAGACGAAGGATTCGAGATTCTTGCAAAATATAATTAGTAATTGGGGAATTATGTTTATTCTTGATCCTAAAGTCGCAGCCGCACTTTTACAATAAAAAAATGAAAAACAAAATGTATTTCGCGGACATTCTAATAACATTATGAATTAAAAAAAGCTATAGTGCATCGTATCGTAGCGTAGTACGTAGCGAGGGGAAACATGAATCAAATACTCCCCCAGTACATACATACGTACCCACGTCAACTGTACGGTACGGTACGTAAAACTCATTAGATAGCTTACAAATAAAACACATTAACATCGAACATTTACATGATCAACCCGTGTCAGTGCCACTAAATACACAACCCTTCACGCTATGATATAAGCATGAGTTTACAATGACCACAGTATTAGTTGATCGATCCACTAATGGCATGGCCAATGAGGATTTTTACTTGCACACACGAGCACAAGCACGAGTAGAAGTAGGAGCGCGAGCACGAGCCAGGAACGTGATCCAAGTTGACGTGATTTCCTTGTGAATGGAACGTTAGTGTACGTTTCTTGTAGCCATTCAGTTTTTTACTGTAAGAGCAATGGCTTCAGCCGACTAATATACCCAAGCCAGCGCAGTATTACTCGAGTGAAATACATTTCATAATTACATGATTTTCCTCGTGTGGTTTTACGAGGGAATCATTTGGTTCGGGACGTGTATCTTCTATCGACAATCTTGGTTTTCCACATTTTCCATCACTTTTTTCTGTTTTTGTTGAGACCTTTTTTTATTTTCGGAAATGATGAGATAAAATGGTTTCAGTAATTCTTTACGCTCCAGAGTCCCGCCCGATGTCACTAGTTCCATCATGGAACTGTCCGATAGAACTATTGAGAACGAATCTCTTTTCCACGTTAAAGGTTTAGAATAAATGTAGGTACATGAAAATACGAGCAACCCCTACGTCGCTCGAGTCTAAAATACAACGTTGTATTTAAAGATAATACTAAAATGAAACCTAAAACACAAAGGGGGTGGTACAAGAAGGGGTGGAAACAAAGGAAATGAATGTTGGTAGACTACCTAGCTAAGTAGGTAGGTAGGTGTAGGTACTGTCAGATTCAAAAGTGCATTATCACGTTTACTTTGTAAACTTCCTGTTATTACAACAGATTTTAAATCAAGCAAATAATAAATCAACAGGTAAGTACAACATAAGTACCAAGACCTACATCATAAAAAAAATTTTCAAAAGTTGTAGCAACAATATATAGGGATTTTCAGTTCATCATTAATTCGTTGTGATCACCATAATAATATCTGTCCCTATATGTATAAGCTATGTAAAAGTTTGATATTCAGGTGGTGGTGCTCCCCCATCTAATGTAGGTAGGTCATTTAAATTGAGCAATGGTAATTAGAATGAATGTGTAATTAAATAAAAGAACAAAAAAACTGAATTAAAATCGATTCATCTGTTTGAGAGCTACGACATGATGCCACCGATAGAGATCTAAATTATAACACGGGTTTTAATTGTCGTTACATTGTGTATAAGCATACCTACCTACCCAATAGTAAGTTAAGAACGTAGAGATGGTAATGAACTTATGACCCCTGCCTGTACCTACAGTGTACAATCCAATGCCTTCCCGCCAGACCTGCCGTTGTAAGACCGTATTTCCAGACGTAAGTAATTAAGGAGTGAGACACAAGGTAGGTACGAGTCGGCGGCGGAAGGCGGCGAGTAACTCGACTGTTATGTCTTTGTTTTATTGCTTTTACAAGAACAATGGACAAATAATGGACCTACTGGTAGGACGAGGGGGACTCACTGCTTCAGTATGACAATGAATAATTCGTTCGTGAACAAATATGGCGTGTTGTGTATTGAAGAATACTACATGTGCTGCCATCTATTGGCTATTGAAAAACATAACGCATTTTCTTAACGCTCGACTTTACAACCCATCACGTCATACCGGGCGCTGTAACTAAATGGATTCATAAACCTAGACATTACAATAAAGCGGTGGATGGATGTCAGAAAGAAAGGAGTCCATGACCCATGCCATTCGCGGTGAAAATAAGTAATTGCGAAGAAAAACTTCAACTTGTAAAGTGATGAAAAGCTTACCTTCCAAAACGACAGTCACCATCATCATCGATCCAATCTCCAATGAACATGTAGAACGAGCCCATTGTACAAACTTCACGAAACATCAAGCAACATCAATGTAGTAGCAACGAGTAGCGTATTGGGTGGGTCTGGTCTGGGCACTACTGGACTCCCAGAGTCTGGCCATATAATAGACTAATAACATCACCTTTGAAGGCAACTCCTACACACTCCACACATATCTAGACAAGTTCACTGAATCATTCAGATTATGTATTTGACCTCATCACTATAAACTGTAGTACACTCACTTACAAAACTAGCTGACACAATATTATAATAAGCCCGCAGGGCACCAGCGACCCCGCGGTCCCGAGTGCTCCAGGGGGAAGTCACCGTTCCTCATCTCCGGCTGGCCATAGTTGGCTGATCGGAGTTTAGTGATGAGAATGTCACGAAAGTGCCTCTGATTATGTGACTCCAACCTAACCGTCACAGGTTTCAGAATGCTGTTCCGGCTGCCCCGCATCCTGCTACACATGGAGGCTGTTTTTTGGGAATTACTGCGTGAAAACCATCCGTGTGGGCCTGCGCAAACATTGCCGAAGCACTACAGAAGCGAGGCAGCCCCAACAGCATTCTAAAAGCATTATTGTATTGGACACGAAGGGCATCAAGTGACTGCTTAGAGTAACTGACCACTCAATAACTAGTTCCAGATCGTCTCGATAGACGGCTACAGTGTGCTTCAGGATTAAACTATTTGAAAGATGTCTATGGACAGTAGAAATCGACGAAGTGTGTTACGTACGAGACTACAATAGGCTAAAAATGCCTTCTTTATAAACAAAAATTGGTTGTTTGGACTTGTAATTAGATCATAGCATCGTCCATCGAGCGATTCGGAACTAGTTTAGAAAAAAAGCGAATCTGAGTGAAGGCTTATTACGATTTAAAAAAAGTGCACGATCATTGTACCATTACTTATCAGACAAATAATTAAACACCGATAAAAAAAAATCATAGCCATTATACGGTTGAACCAATTTCCATTAAATATAGCTTAAGATAAAGTCACCTTCAATTAAAAAACTAAATCAACATCGGTTTATCCGTTCAGAAGCTACGATGCCACAGGCAGACACACGTCAAACTTATAACAATCATCTTTTTGCGACGCGACATCGCTCGTCGGGTGTTAAAAAGCAACAGTCGTTCAAACGTAGCTAACTGAAAACAACAACATCAACGGCTGATACGTCAATCATACAACTGCGCTGGCCTGGGTATATTAGTCGGCTGAAGCCATTGCTCTTACGCGACGCGACATCGCTCGTCGGGTGTTAAAAAGCAACAGTCGTTCAAACGTAGCTAACTGAAAACAACAACATCAACGGCTGATACGTCAATCATACAACTGCGCTGGCCTGGGTATATTAGTCGGCTGAAGCCATTGCTCTTACGCGACGCGACATCGCTCGTCGGGTGTTAAAAAGCAACAGTCGTTCAAACGTAGCTAACTGAAAACAACAACATCAACGGCTGATACGTCAATCATACAACTGCGCTGGCCTGGGTATATTAGTCGGCTGAAGCCATTGCTCTTACGCGACGCGACATCGCTCGTCGGGTGTTAAAAAGCAACAGTCGTTCAAACGTAGCTAACTGAAAACAACAACATCAACGGCTGATACGTCAATCATACAACTGCGCTGGCCTGGGTATATTAGTCGGCTGAAGCCATTGCTCTTACGCGACGCGACATCGCTCGTCGGGTGTTAAAAAGCAACAGTCGTTCAAACGTAGCTAACTGAAAACAACAACATCAACGGCTGATACGTCAATCATACAACTGCGCTGGCCTGGGTATATTAGTCGGCTGAAGCCATTGCTCTTACGCGACGCGACATCGCTCGTCGGGTGTTAAAAAGCAACAGTCGTTCAAACGTAGCTAACTGAAAACAACAACATCAACGGCTGATACGTCAATCATACAACTGCGCTGGCCTGGGTATATTAGTCGGCTGAAGCCATTGCTCTTACGCGACGCGACATCGCTCGTCGGGTGTTAAAAAGCAACAGTCGTTCAAACGTAGCTAACTGAAAACAACAACATCAACGGCTGATACGTCAATCATACAACTGCGCTGGCCTGGGTATATTAGTCGGCTGAAGCCATTGCTCTTACGCGACGCGACATCGCTCGTCGGGTGTTAAAAAGCAACAGTCGTTCAAACGTAGCTAACTGAAAACAACAACATCAACGGCTGATACGTCAATCATACAACTGCGCTGGCCTGGGTATATTAGTCGGCTGAAGCCATTGCTCTTACGCGACGCGACATCGCTCGTCGGGTGTTAAAAAGCAACAGTCGTTCAAACGTAGCTAACTGAAAACAACAACATCAACGGCTGATACGTCAATCATACAACTGCGCTGGCCTGGGTATATTAGTCGGCTGAAGCCATTGCTCTTACGCGACGCGACATCGCTCGTCGGGTGTTAAAAAGCAACAGTCGTTCAAACGTAGCTAACTGAAAACAACAACATCAACGGCTGATACGTCAATCATACAACTGCGCTGGCCTGGGTATATTAGTCGGCTGAAGCCATTGCTCTTACGCGACGCGACATCGCTCGTCGGGTGTTAAAAAGCAACAGTCGTTCAAACGTAGCTAACTGAAAACAACAACATCAACGGCTGATACGTCAATCATACAACTGCGCTGGCCTGGGTATATTAGTCGGCTGAAGCCATTGCTCTTACGCGACGCGACATCGCTCGTCGGGTGTTAAAAAGCAACAGTCGTTCAAACGTAGCTAACTGAAAACAACAACATCAACGGCTGATACGTCAATCATACAACTGCGCTGGCCTGGGTATATTAGTCGGCTGAAGCCATTGCTCTTACGCGACGCGACATCGCTCGTCGGGTGTTAAAAAGCAACAGTCGTTCAAACGTAGCTAACTGAAAACAACAACATCAACGGCTGATACGTCAATCATACAACTGCGCTGGCCTGGGTATATTAGTCGGCTGAAGCCATTGCTCTTACGCGACGCGACATCGCTCGTCGGGTGTTAAAAAGCAACAGTCGTTCAAACGTAGCTAACTGAAAACAACAACATCAACGGCTGATACGTCAATCATACAACTGCGCTGGCCTGGGTATATTAGTCGGCTGAAGCCATTGCTCTTACGCGACGCGACATCGCTCGTCGGGTGTTAAAAAGCAACAGTCGTTCAAACGTAGCTAACTGAAAACAACAACATCAACGGCTGATACGTCAATCATACAACTGCGCTGGCCTGGGTATATTAGTCGGCTGAAGCCATTGCTCTTACGCGACGCGACATCGCTCGTCGGGTGTTAAAAAGCAACAGTCGTTCAAACGTAGCTAACTGAAAACAACAACATCAACGGCTGATACGTCAATCATACAACTGCGCTGGCCTGGGTATATTAGTCGGCTGAAGCCATTGCTCTTACGCGACGCGACATCGCTCGTCGGGTGTTAAAAAGCAACAGTCGTTCAAACGTAGCTAACTGAAAACAACAACATCAACGGCTGATACGTCAATCATACAACTGCGCTGGCCTGGGTATATTAGTCGGCTGAAGCCATTGCTCTTACGCGACGCGACATCGCTCGTCGGGTGTTAAAAAGCAACAGTCGTTCAAACGTAGCTAACTGAAAACAACAACATCAACGGCTGATACGTCAATCATACAACTGCGCTGGCCTGGGTATATTAGTCGGCTGAAGCCATTGCTCTTACGCGACGCGACATCGCTCGTCGGGTGTTAAAAAGCAACAGTCGTTCAAACGTAGCTAACTGAAAACAACAACATCAACGGCTGATACGTCAATCATACAACTGCGCTGGCCTGGGTATATTAGTCGGCTGAAGCCATTGCTCTTACGCGACGCGACATCGCTCGTCGGGTGTTAAAAAGCAACAGTCGTTCAAACGTAGCTAACTGAAAACAACAACATCAACGGCTGATACGTCAATCATACAACTGCGCTGGCCTGGGTATATTAGTCGGCTGAAGCCATTGCTCTTACGCGACGCGACATCGCTCGTCGGGTGTTAAAAAGCAACAGTCGTTCAAACGTAGCTAACTGAAAACAACAACATCAACGGCTGATACGTCAATCATACAACTGCGCTGGCCTGGGTATATTAGTCGGCTGAAGCCATTGCTCTTACGCGACGCGACATCGCTCGTCGGGTGTTAAAAAGCAACAGTCGTTCAAACGTAGCTAACTGAAAACAACAACATCAACGGCTGATACGTCAATCATACAACTGCGCTGGCCTGGGTATATTAGTCGGCTGAAGCCATTGCTCTTACGCGACGCGACATCGCTCGTCGGGTGTTAAAAAGCAACAGTCGTTCAAACGTAGCTAACTGAAAACAACAACATCAACGGCTGATACGTCAATCATACAACTGCGCTGGCCTGGGTATATTAGTCGGCTGAAGCCATTGCTCTTACGCGACGCGACATCGCTCGTCGGGTGTTAAAAAGCAACAGGCGTTCAAAAGTAGCTAACATATCATACAATAACGGTATGATTTGTCAGCTACTTTTTTATTTGTTGTATGATTGATGTGTAAGCCGATGAAAACAACAAAATCAACGGCTGATACAATAATTTTACGATATGTCAGCCGTTCAAAACTAAATATAATAGTCTATAATAGAATCGCACAATGTAATAAGTTTTAAACATGACTTGAAATCATTTTTGTTAAGTAAATGTTACTATAATGTTGACGAATTTTTAAAGGATAATCTTTCAATTAGGCTGAAATGTACAAATGCATTCTGACATTAAATCCTAGTTATGAACATTTTAGATATTGACATTGTTGAATTGGATTATATAAATCTTAATTATTCGCATAAATATTACTTAAAATTTTAATATTTACCTACTTAAATCTTGACATTGTATTGAATTGAATTAACTGACATGACAAATTATAATTTAACATCTATATAAAATTGTGTACCTAATTATCTTGCTAAATGTTAACGTAAACGCTACAAACGTAAATTGCATGCCCTACAGTTGAGTAAGGTGATTCAATAACTGTTCTGTAACACCAATATGTACCCTTATTCGCAATAAATGAATTATGAATAAATGATACTTGCCCCCACACATATTAGTTTTGAACGGTTGTTGTAAGATTTACCATACAAATTGCCGTGCACTCATTTTGAAATCTTCAATTATGTCAACAAGTTTTTCATTTGACGATACATACGGGTCGAGCGAGATTCGAGACCTAAATACATGACAATGTTATTGTCGTCAAATTATAATCGTAGTAACAACTCCGTACCTACTCACCTAAATGTCGGTACGTTTGGTTGGAAGTTGTGCACGTTTTGCAGAAATTAGGACAAAGTTTACCGGATTGTAAGTGGAATTCATCATGCAAAGTTATCGTACCTACCCCTACCTACTGTCGATACACGTTTATTGGGACACGAATATTATTTATATTTGGACGAAATTACGAAGTACAGAACCTATTGGATGGTTTGATATGTACCTCTTTCTCTCTATTCTAGTGTAGGAAAAGGTTTACAAGAAAATAATTTAAAAAGAACTCTCAATAAGTTTAGTTCTCCGAAAGATCAAACAATATCCGTTCAAATGTAGTTGACACATACCTACAGTGAACTTTATAATTTGATCAACTTTGACCAACAAAGCTGTATTGTCGCAGTTAGACAACAAACAACGCGAGGAGGGGTAAATGAAGTCTGCTCGAAGACAACGCAAGTAATTCATAATTGATAACCATCAACGTATAAAACAGTAAAATATCAATCGTGGAAGGTCTATTGGTTGCAGACATGCATCGCGTCCGCACCTACTGTAGGTACCACTGTATACGTATACACTCGGGACTCGGGAGTCACTATGACGACAACTACTATTGGAGACTCTGTTACTTCGATACTTCGTGATTATATCACACCCGCCCGACCCAATAATAAACACGAACTTTCTATCCTGTGCAGTTATTATTCCCGTCTAATTGTGGCTTCTGTCTTTCTCGTCTTCTCCATCCACTCCGCTCTAACTAACGCATACTTTGAAGCCTACCAGGAGTACCAGGTCTTTCTTCGCTACATCTGTCCACTTCGACTTCAGTCTACCCGATAAAGTACCTACTTACCAACAAATAAACACGAACTAAGGAAGTGCTTAGTCATTATAATTTGTTTGAAGGCAATTGAACGTTCCAGACAATGAGTTTGAGTAACGACTGACCACCAATTTGAGTTTGTGTGAAGTTGTTAATTAACATGTAGGTGGATACGGCGGAGATCAACGATACCTTGCTCGGAATATATCGTTCTCGTCATCGTTCTGCAGGCATTATAGAGATATCATAGAGTCATCGTTCTATCGGTAGATAACAATGCAGTATACATAGATTTTTATCTTTCAGTTTCGCAATCGAACGCAAATATGATAAACAGTTTCTATGCACTTGTATTCAAATTGTGGATCTCATAAACAACGCCCAATGGAAACCGCTGGATCTAGAAACATGTGCATATAATATGGACATTGGACACTATGGACAGTCAGACAAGAGCCATGGAGGCGAACAGTCAACTGCAAGCCATCGTCAGTTCGTCACTCGACGTTTATTGTTTACTAGCGACCCGCCTCGGCTTCGCACGTCTATATTATGCATGTATTATACCTATAAACCTTCCTCTTGAATCACTCTATCTATTTAAAAAAACCGCATCAAAATCCGTTGCGTAGTTTTAAAGATTTAAGCATACATAGAGATATAGGGACAGAGAAAGCGACTTTGTTTTATACTATGTAGTGATGAGCCCAATAAGACGAATAAAAGAAGAACAAATCGCGTGAAACGTCCAACAAACCTTCAAAAGCTTGCTCACTACGCCATGAAAGGAAATGTAAAAATTAAATAATTATCCATCATTATTAGGAAAGAAAAGCACCCGCGGCTTTTATGAAAGTACTCTTCAAATAGTAATTTAGTGACAGCATATTATTAACAGGTAAAAGCATAGAGCCCTACCTACCTATCCTATAGGTACCAGACGACGACGGTCAACGAATGACCGTGAGTTGATGGCTAGGTTAGGTTAGTTAGTTGGTAAGTACTCAAATCAATATAATTTACCTAGACTACCTACGCCACGTAATCGCGTGTTACAAAGGTCAAGCCCTAACTTTATGGTTCACAGCGGGCTGCGGGTGACACACGATATTTAACGTTGGACTTTTACATATTCTATTCGTTAAAAATGTTTTTGAAATATTTATGTGCTGTGCGATTATGTTCCAAATTGTGTTGCCATTGTTGCAAGCATAGGAAACCATCAGAACGTGTGGCACTACATATTACAGGTAGGTACGTCATTAACATAAATTAGGAATAGCAGAGGACCTACAATGTTGCCTTGTGGTACACCACATAGAGCTACATTTGGTCCGCGGTCGACCACGTTACACGTATGACGATGGTAACGTCTCAGTCTCCATACATTGAATATGCTTCTACATTTAAATAGAGTTTCGGCAGGATCATCATGATAAAACATGGCGTGTTGTGTTTTGTATTCATAATATCTGGTGATTTATTAATTAATTTGATTGATTGAATGTGCACAATAATAGTGAAAGCAATATTTTCAAGTGCGATATCATGATTATTGTTGATGCCTCCTCAACCTTCAAAACACAGTTCAAATAATGTGAACCTTAAATTGGACAGGACTCAAGGACGGACAGAAATTTATTAGAAACATTTTCGCCCCAATTCGAGCCAAGTCATATTTTTACGTTAATTAACTGAAGGAAAAAACGTCTAATATTTAGTTCTTGTTTTTTTTTTAAGTAAGTAGTTGTAAAAGGAAAGTCAGGGTTTGGTCATTAAATAACATTATGGTGTGGGTGACAGATGGGGAAGGACGGTCTAAGACCTGCGTGTATGTAAGTAGAGAGAGACGTAGGTGTGGTAAACATACCGTATCCTGTTGGTCTTCCTGTGCGCGGTCTCGACGGTGACGAGGAAGACGGCGTGGCTCCTCGAGGAGTGTTCGTTCATGTCGGTGCGGCCCGACGAGCGGTTCTTGTTGCCGGTCCTCATCACGCGGACCATCTCCGCCGCCGACTTGCACACCACCGACGTCATCTCCGGAATGTAGAACCCGTTTAGTTCCTGTACAGTACAATAACCAATAACTAATATGTTTGCCTTCTGTAAACAACACTACACCGAAAATCATCTCGAACTTGTGGCTGATTCCAGAAATCCCTTGCGATAATCCCCTGCATCGGGGATTTCAGAACTTTTGTCTTAAAATATCCTTAAATTCTGTCTGTATGAAATACTTTTGCAACTGTTATGTAATTGTGTGTGTAAAACTTGTACCTACCTATATGTTACAGTAGTGTACAGAAGCCTTACATAAATCTGTATAATAACGAATATCAACAAGTCCTCGTCACTCCTCGTATTGTCACGAGATGAAAGCATTCATACAAAACAAAACGTTATTACATAACTGTTTGTATGACCATCATCGAGCACATACACCTAGTAGAGAGGAAATGTCAGTTATTTTGTTTACCAAAAATTGCGCCAAATCAATGCGGTGATCGCTGCGTTCAATTCTAGCTAGCAAATAATTATTATTGATATTATGTTTGGTGACATAAAATGTTATTTCATAGAAATATGCAATTCAGTTTGGGAATAAGACTGCTTGCATTACACCTCTACTGGGTATGTACTCGATAATGACCACCAACTACCAGCCTCGCTCGCTCGGCACACTTTGCCTTTTGTTTGATTTCATAAAAGGTAAATTTCAAACGGCCTTGATCTCCGTCGATTTATACGTTACTAGATACTCCATGCGGTTTCACCCGCATAGTGATCTCTGTAGGTACAAATCTTAATGAAAATCCTTCGAACCGTATGACCATGGAAAGAGAAAAACAAACAAATCGCATTTGTCAAATAAGTAGGTACAAAACAAAAGATTTGATTTTATATGATTTATACAGCGCCAGTAACTTTAGTCCACGTTATTCAGAGCACAGTAATAGTGCCCGGGACAGTATTAGGTGAAGTAGGCTTGCCCAGAATCTACTCTTACATAGAGTGAAGGAAACGTAACGAAACCCACGCCTCTGTTGGCTATAGAACGTATTAATTTATTTTCTCTGGATACGGTCAACTAAGCTGAGATATGGAGTAGCTAGATACAATATCAGTCAAAGTGAGGAGCGTTAATTATTTGTAAAATAATAAGTTGTCCTAGATACAGCCCTGACCACAACAAGCCTCACATACATTACGTAAACTTCACCAATGTTTGTTTGTTGTACCAACAATAATTTTAGGAAGCATCCGTTCACACAAGGCTACGTTTATTTGCTATTTTTATTTAAAACGAATTGAATCGATGTAGATATTATAGGTACTTGACTTTTTTGCGAAATCTTAATCAAACAAAACTGTTATTCCCAATATTTTTTGTTTTCATTTCGGCCGTAGGATTTGGGACGAGTCCAAGAGTCACTTAATCAAATGATACTTGATAAATGAGCGTATTATTTTGTTACCTCTTCACACTAAAAATACTGAACCGATTGCAATGAAACTTGGTATGAAGATAGTTGAAACTCTGGAATAACATATAGGTTATTTTTATACCGATATTTCAACGGGACATACCTACGTAAAGCACACCTAAGACCATATGACATGACAGTCATTAAGGACAACACTAATAGTAGATATTACAAAGTGTAGATATATTATAAAGTATATCTAACAATACATCTACCCCTGACCCTCAACACATTGTTACCGCATTTATGGACATAGGCACAGTACATTTATGGACAATTAAATAGTCGTTCCACCAGGCGGGCAGCCATAGTCATCATGACAAATGATGACATTAACCTAATTGTAACAATACGTTGACGGTCGTAAATGTTAAAAAAATGTTTAGACTATCTGACCCGACAGACTTTGTCTCTACCAATTGCAATATCTTAACCAGATATCTAAATTCCAAACACACATAAAAGTAATCATCAAAATCGGTCAAATTATTTTGGTATTTATGCAAGCTAAAGAGGTTTCAGTAGTAAAATTTGGGAAAAGATAACTAAAACTTTTAAAATATATTTCAGAGAAGTTAGAGGTGTTTATGACGACTTCGAAATTCTTATATTAAGTTTGACACATCAAGAAAAAAGATACTCAAGTTTTTCCGAGATAAGTAAGTGACACGTATAATATGTAGAACATGGAAAGAGATTACAAAATTACAACGCCAAAATCATATTAATAGACGGTACATTAAAAATTAAATAATTTCTATTAGTACCTACTCGTATAAGAAAGACAAACAAATAATAGATAGGTTATCGCTGATTAGTATTTGAGTAGTAGTAAATCGATAGTAATCAATAAACGATGTGATAACATGACCCTGAAGACAAGTGCTGTACACGTGGCCACCACGCCCGCGCCGCCTCGCCGGCTGACGGTGATCGATAACACTCTGTCTGACTGTAGTTACCTAGGATACAAGCTACGACTATGTACCTAGGCTAGATCTTATCACGACTTTAAAGTAAAGCATTACAAATATAGAAAAGGAACCACTTGACAAGTTGGTAAGATCAGATGAAGGAAAAGAAACAACAAGTTGTTGTATTAATATAGACACAGTGACTGAAAACTCAGTGAAAATAGACAATAATGAATTTAAGGAAACAATCAATTAAAAATTGGAAGAATATAGATAAGCTGGTGTTCGAAAGTTCAAGAGTCAATACAAGACATCATAATATCGCAATACCTAGCCTAGCCGCAAAAATTATAAAGTAAATTAAAATTAGGTTTTCATTGAGACTCTACTACTAAGTTAATAAGAACAAACAATGATGCAGCAGCAGGTAGGGAGCACACTGTAAGGTGAAGACCTTGAGGCACTCCTCGTAAAACACCATTAAGCCACAAAGTGACATCACTTCAGTTCTCACAAACCTGGTACATATTGACACGTTACGATAAACATACAATGTTTACAATATCTACAACAGTCATTTTAGGTTTTATGATATTTGGTTTAAAAAAAATAACGCAGTTTAAACCTACACGTGAATTATACTCATTTACCATGTTATTTTTAACCAGATATGGTTAAATTCACGGAACATTTCTGTTCCGTGGTTAAAAATGGTTTATTTTTAACTATATCTGATTCAAATTCTGAGTGATTTATAATATCTGAGAGCTGTTGCCCGCGTCTTCGTCCGCGTAGAAGTCGGAAATGGTTCTAATAGGATTGGACAAAGGAATCACGTTGTTCCATACAAACTTTGCCCCCCTTTTTCACCCTTAAGAGTAGAATTTCGGAAAATCCTTTCTTATCCGATGCCTACGTCATACAAAGAACACACCCTCCAAGTTTACAATCAGCGGTTTAGGCTGTGCGTTGATCCGACAGTCAGTCAGTCATTCAGGATAAAGCATTTTATACGTATAGATATAGTCGACTATTCATTATACTCAAAAGAATATCAGATTCGACTACATATTTTTCCTAGATTTTCTTATTTTACTCCTGGAATTTTGTAGTACCTAAGTATCAAAAAAATTAAAACTTTTAATATGCACCTGCTACCCTCAGTCCTTTGCTGAGTATACAACTATACTAAGATTTGGTAATGTCAATAAAAATAACAAATAGATTTGTTATATTAATCAATGCTTTGTGTTACCGGTAAAAATCAAGATAATGATAATATAAAGATAGCATTTTAATTACGCATATTACAAAGGACATGCAATTAAGGAATACTTACTATTCACCAAGACGAGCGGAGCGTATGAATATTAATTCGTAATTCTAGCCAATACTAATGTAGAAACTTATGGATATCTCGACAAATATATTATAAAACCAAGCTCAAGGAAGCACGTATTGTCAATATTGAGGTAACATATTACTAATGGCTATCTTAAGTATCTTAGGTCTTGCTTTACTGATTTAAGCAAATATGGAAACTGGAAAAACAATTAATTATTAAAGGGAAAACATAGTAAACCAACATGAAACATAGAGAGCGCAAGTTTATGACGTAATTCATACCGCGGCCGCGGCTACTATGCGACAATTTCACTATACTGTTCCCAAAGGAGTTATAAAGTTAGACCTATAAAATGTTTGCTTCAAACGACTGGGAAAAGGCTCAGTTTTCTTTCAAAAATATTAGAATATTAGAACAGTGACGTATTACCTAGCCGCTAGCCTGTACAATCAACGTAATGATTCCTTTTAGGGTGCAATTACTTGCGTACTCGTGAATGCATTGTTCATTCATACGCCTGATATTGGCCGTAATATCTAGTATAGATAATTTATACATCGATAGCAACTACAATTCAGGACGCTATAGTGCCTGAGACATGTATTAGATGGAGAAGGTTTGCCTAGCACCTATATACCACTCTCTCAGCGTAGTGTCCAGAGGAAAGAACTCGTCATTAAGTCTGCAGACAACTAAAACTGAATGAAATGAGTAAAACTCACCTGTCCCCGAATAGTGAGCTTCTTACAGTCTTTGGCGAGTAGGTCTCTAACATCTTCCAAGTATAGTTCGACATATGAGCAGGAGACGAGATGTGTGACGTCAGGCGAGGCGCTGTTCTCTATGTGGGCCCAGATGTGGCGGAAGGCGCGCGGGATGATGCCCTCGTGGTCGGGAGTGCCTTCCATCGTGTGAGTCTTGCCGGTGCCGGTCTGACCGTACGCGAACACGCAACCGTTGAACCCGTCCAGGACTGATGCGACCAGCGGACGTACCTGAACAACAACAACAACGTTTTATGCATATTACCAATGAAGAAAAGAAAAAAATATTTGTTTTGGATAAGAACAGTAGTAAGTTTCTCTACGATGCTCACGGCGGGAAATTATAGGAAAGAGACATTTCGGGAAAGGGACGTTTTTGAACCTAAACGATACATAATAATATGATAGAGAAGCAGAGACAGGGTTAACGCAAGAGCTTTCCTTAAACGACTCTAGTTGAAGTATTCCAGGTTTTAGATTAACCTCGCGTAGCATGAGCTATCCTGTTTTACCGTTCGTCATATTATTCACCGTTATCGCAACCATTGTTATACTATCGGAGATTTAATGCTACAGATTTTAGGCACAGAATTTGTTGGGGTTTGCTCGGACACTAAATTGCTTCCCAACGCTTTTTACTGCAAAAATCGTATCAGAGAAAAACAGAGATAAGTACATTTTCAGTCTATTTAAACAATGCGAAGGTATTGAATTGTTTTCCATTTCGTTTTTAGATACCTAACTGTTTACTCGTGATTTGTATTGTACACATCAGGAAAGACAGACTCAGACAACTGCATTTATATTCTGGTATCTACAAGGTAAATTATAAATTATTCAACTATCCGTACTTACGTAAATTGTTTCAGTTGAATGACTAATTTTCGCATGATTAAGAAAAATGGTTAAATCCAGAGATGCAACTAAACCGATCCAATGCCAAAACTATGACTACATGAATGCATAGCTTTTTATAGAATACCATGTTTCATACCGAGGAGCGAGTGGTCAATACCAGACAGTGTATTGACGTCACGAGACGATAGAATAGCTAAGGGAATCGCACGTGTCGAATATCACACAACTTCTGTTGTTTTATGATAGCCTGGTACTATAGCGGTCGAACAATGAATAATTGCAAACAAAAGGTAAAATAACTTGGATAGTTTTGCCTTGAACAATAAGTGTAGACACGTGCCACATGCATAACGTAAAAAAATGTTGTCCAAACATTACATTGTTGGACAATCGAGGTCTGATCGATGACGTCACTTGTAGGTAGCATACTACACGTTATAAAGATGCAAAATGTAAAATATTCACAATATTAACCGACATCAAAAAACAATGAAACCATAAAAATAAAACATAATATAAGTCTAAAGATACATTCGAAATGAAAACCTCCTCCTGTTTTGAAGTCTATTAAAGAGGAGTTGGATTTCGTCTGAAAAGGGATACCTCAAGGGTTGAATTTCGTTGGAATAGATAGATAGATAAAATCTTTTATTGTAAACACATTTCTTTGATAAGACAATACAGCTGACGATGACAATTTAAGAATTTATATCTGAAACTAGGATAATTTCTCAAATTAGTACCGTCATAACAATAACGTTCACAACGTTTCTACTAAAATTGAATAAAGAGGTACATAAAATAATAACGGAACTTTTCCCTAATTTTACAGGGGAAATCAATTTACCACAGTAAGTTGCAATATTTTCTAGGTCAAAGAATCGTAACGTGACTATTTAGGGTCTACGATATTCCCACGCGATGATTTGAACGTACGATTTATGAAGGTGATCGTTTGGTGTTAATTAATCACTTGATCACTCATCGCATCATGGCGGGAGGTCGTCGCCCACAGCCTGCTACATTCATACTTGTTGATAAAAAAACCATCGAGTACATTACATGCCCACATTGCCCACGGTACAGAGGAAAAATATGTCATTTATTTTGTTTTGCAAAAATTCCGCCAAACTAATGCGGCGATCGCTGCGTTCCAATTGACCGACCCAAGTCAATGTAACAAATAGCAAATAAATATTGATTGATATAAGTATTTGGTTAAATAACAAAATTTTATTTTGTGAAAATATAAGGCATTCACCATTACGGTTTACGTTACTTACTTACGAAATAATCTTTCAAAAAATGAATAAATACAATAAATACTTACCTTAATTTTATGGCCCGCATTACGTTTCTACTGGATATGTACTCAATGTAAAAAACATTAGCCATTGAAGGCAGGTTAGGCAGGCATTGAAAACTATCAAGGCTTAGCTTACTCACTGACGATATTGGCGTAGGATGAAATACTACGGGTGATTTCCGTATGTACCTACATAGTTAGTCAGGTATCACAATATCAATCTAATTTGATGTCAAATGACTGAGTAAACAGACATGTTGCTTGCTAACAAGGTTAGCTAGGCCAGGCAATATTACGTGCTAAATAATATAATTATGTAAGTATTATATTTTTTATAGCATTGTTACTAAAAAAATGAGTGCCTATATTATAAACAATGACTTCGGGACATCGCATCGGATGGATGTATGAAACCCAGAGCAGTAAAGACCACGTCTAAAGGGCTGACTAAAACGAGTGTGAGTGTGGGGAGGAAGACATGCAGCGAATGAGAGGAAGGTCACATCTTGGAAGAGAACAGCGAGTGATCGAACTACATGGAGGAACATTGTGGAGGAGGGTTCTGTAACAATAAGTGATATAAGTAAGACTGCAGGATCGACTCGCAAACATGCATGTTGAATTACTTATTCTTCGTCCGCTGTATTCCTATTATCCCCACGATTTCTGCAAACATATGTCACAATATAGGGACAGCGCCACGTCAAAAATGTCCTTAAAGTCCCATCCCAATAATTGGGACAAGCCGTAGGGCTAGGGACCAACAACTCCTGAAAATTATTGTGATTCTGTAAAAGTAGGACGAAGAAAAATTGCCCAGAAAAATAAACGAAAGAACGTTTATTTAAACAAATAAAACACTTAATAATCTCCCCCAGTCTCACTCAGAAACATTGAATTTCATAATAAAATACATAAAGATTTACGATTCTGAAGCAACATCATTGAAAGAACACATAAAATATGTGCAATATATGAAATACAATAAATGTGTATACGTTTGTATGTAAACGAGGTGCGCACGCGCCGCGCCGGCACAACGCGGAACGTAGGTAATCGAAATAATATAATTTGCAACCCACATCACATACTACGGTACGATCGCGATGTATGTATGTATGTAACGATCAATTAAACAACTATAAAAACTACAATATGTAAACTGATGTAATATAGGTACGGATAGAAAATGAAATATACGTTATGTATATGTATACTTACCTACTTAGAAACATAAAATGTAGGTTACGCAAAAACTACAATATGTAAACTGATGTAATATAGGTACCGATAGAAAATGAAATATACGTTATGTATATGTATACTTACCTACTTAGAAACATAAAATGTAGGTTACGCAAAAACTACAATATGTAAACTGATGTAATATAGGTACCGATAGAAAATGAAATATACGTTATGTATATGTATACTTACCTACTTAGAAACATAAAATGTAGGTTACGCAAAAACTACAATATGTAAACTGATGTAATATAGGTACCGATAGAAAATGAAATATACGTTATGTATATGTATACTTACCTACTTAGAAACATAAAATGTAGGTTACGCAAAAACTACAATATGTAAACTGATGTAATATAGGTACCGATAGAAAATGAAATATACGTTATGTATATGTATACTTACCTACTTAGAAACATAAAATGTAGGTTACGCAAAAACTACAATATGTAAACTGATGTAATATAGGTACCGATAGAAAATGAAATATACGTTATGTATATGTATACTTACCTACTTAGAAACATAAAATGTAGGTTACGCAAAAACTACAATATGTAAACTGATGTAATATAGGTACCGATAGAAAATGAAATATACGTTATGTATATGTATACTTACCTACTTAGAAACATAAAATGTAGGTTACGCAAAAACTACAATATGTAAACTGATGTAATATAGGTACCGATAGAAAATGAAATATACGTTATGTATATGTATACTTACCTACTTAGAAACATAAAATGTAGGTTACGCAAAAAACGAAAAACGCTCATCAATATTTAACAGCTATAGGTACTGATCCGATTTTCATGACTTTAACTTTAAAAACGCAGAAAGGCCAACAAACACGATCACTTAACGGTTTAGAAGATACCGAAGCTAAATAATAACAGGACAGCAGTAATATGTAATTAATGACAACAAATAAAACTAACAAGGTATAGTAAGATAGTGAATCAAATGTTTTAATATGCTATTATTATAGATGATCTACTAATTTACAACTCGCTAAAGATAACAAATTGTTTCTAATTATATGTATAGTGGAAGATATCTTACATTCATCGAAGTTTATAATGTTGACTGTAAGCTAACATTGTGTCACTAGGGGAGAAACTTTCTAAAAGATTTCTGCGTGTCTTCTGCTTTTTAAAGCTCTAAATGAAGAAAGAGGGCTATAACGAGCCTGTCTGTTTCTCGCGTGGCATCAGCCAGCATCACAGCTCCAAAAAGAATAAATAGAATAGAAGAATATAATTTAATACGATTTGGATACGGTTTTCTTTGCTTAAAATCTGAATGTTCCCCGAGTAGTGTCCTTCGCTATATTTCATGAAATTAGTTCTGTCGTTTCAAAGTTATTAACAATTCTGATTTCTGATTATTATTTTACCCGCATGTCCATAATCGATCTCAATTTAACAAAAATTTCGTTTGTATGTATTTCAACGTAATTGTGAGAGTAATCTACTCGTACTATAATTATCTGTAGTATTGTGTAAATAGTCGAGTCGCTCTGGGAGTTAACACTAACAGCTGCTGTTTTGTTTAAATAATTCGGACCAAGACTGTAGCGTGCGTGGCTGCGTACTGCCGTAGGCTTATCGAATTACTTTTGTCATCTTTACATATCTTTTCTTCCGCTTATCCTCTTATCCTTTTCTTTCATTAGTCTTATTTGAATATGAGTAATGCAATTTATTTCAATTTCTTGGTGGAAATAAATATATTTTTACCGTCAAGGGACAATCAAGTTGCACTTTTAAAAAATTGAAAGAATTCTACTAATTTATACGACAGTATCTCTGTTTGTCTGTTACATTGTTACGCCTAAACCGCTGAATATTTTTTGTTATCTCGGAGATGGATACTTATAGGTTTTTTATCTTCATCCCGGACGTACGTGAAACCACTGGATTCAGCTAGTACCTATCACTACATAGTATAAAATAAAGTCGCTTTTTCTGTCCCTATTTCCCTTTGTATGCTTAAATCTTTAAAACTACGCAAAGGATTTTGATGCGGTTTTTTTTAATAGATAGAGTGATTCAAGAGGAAGGTTTATATGTATAATACATGCATACTATAGCCGTGCGAAGCCGGGACGGGTCGCTAGTATTTAATATATCTTGCAAAAAAAAAACTAAGAATTAATGAACAGTCGGAGAAAGAAATGTACAAAAATAACTGTCAGTTAGCACCGAGACTAATTAGACGAATGCATCTCAGATGCTGCTAGTTTCTATGAGAATCCTAACCTTGATCCGTGTCATTCCGACTGATGTTGTACAAAATATTTATAACTTCACTCCCGCTATGAATGTACCTAGATATACAATGTTCATAGCATTTATGACGTCAAGTTATAAAAAACACGATGCCAGTGCCAACTGTCAATAATACACGCCTAGGTGGCCTAGACTTATTGTACGCATACATTTCTAGAATATCACAGTCACAGGGACGGGGGTCCTTCTCAGGCAAGTATGTCAGACAACATTGCTTGGGAATATCTGAGATACCGAAATGAGATCACAGTTCATTTGATTCGGGATATCGTTCTACTTTTGGGGTTACGTAGGTACATATGGAAATAAATAATCATTTGATAGGTATTTCTGTTCTGTTCAACCTTTTAAATTCTTTCAGGAGATCCAGATTAGATGCTGCAGTACGGATATGAATAAATTATACTATGAATTACAGCAATGCGTCTGTCTGAATTCGTCGTCAGGGTCTTGTTACAAAACTGTCAATAAAAACGACGAGTTTTGATGATCTAGCTCCATGAAATAGAAAAACATACAAAAATTCTGTACTGAAATAAGAAATATTGATATTTTTTTGTTAAATATGTCAGATTCTCTTACCATTTCATCATACATAGTCTGTGTGTCCGCCTCGTGGTCGTAGGCTGCATCGTAAGTGAACAGTTTGTCCTGACCCTTCGGGTTGTAGACCTGCACTGCACCGCGCTCCGGCCATACCTTCACCACCTGACAACAGAACAAGGTATATCAGATCACAGTACTCTTGCTATAAGGGGGAATATTACATTGCAATTGATGGATTGTGATTAGAGATGATACTACGTGATTATAGGCACCTCGGCATTATGAAAGCGGTCACCAGACCAACAATCTGTTTGGGATCACGATCGTTAGTTGTTTACTGAAGGTATTTGCGAACTTCACACTAAAATACTATGAGGATATGGCCGTGTGAAGTTCACGAATATCCTTTATTGAAAGCCAGCTATCGTGACCACTACATGAAGTAAATTAATTATATTCTTATACTAAACTTGATGTTTGACCATTGCATGGACGTATGTAACCAAATCTATGGAATGTTATTTTTCTTCACCGTTTCAAAGCAGATTTAATGAACCGTTTCGATTCTGAATCCACAAAGTTATTTACCGATGAGGACTACTAAATGACCGACACCATTAAATAAGCAGAATGTAAATAAACTTGGTATAAACTAAGTTAGGAGTTTATAATTCATGGGCCGGTTGGTAACCTGTTGCAATCACGAGGCAAATATCACAAACGTGCTAAGTTTACAACGAGTTGAAAATCTGCCCATGAATTATAACCAGATTGTATCCCCATCGTCCTGTGTTAGTGCATCATCCCGTGAATATGTCTGGAATCACACCTGTAAAGGAACTTGGAGCTTATTGTCCTTGGTGGACAGTCGCTCGTACCATGGCTGTTCCCGCTTTCTCTTAACCTATGACAGTCACAAATTCATACCGTTTACTTCTTCAAATGTAAAGGACCTGAGTATCTTATACGATTAATACCGAAGGCATTTGAGCCAAAAATAAATACATTTCGCCTCTAGTTAAAATTCTTGATTATTGCATGGAAAAATGTTGGTGTACCGTATGCTGTGCTGCAGGTGAAGCTTAGATAGAAACAACCAGGAATTTCCCGCTAGGTACACTTACATCCAGCTACCTCTACTCATGGATAAATTAACGTTTTTGTAGATCATTCTACCGATAGAGAAAGGTGCACTAAATTATACCAAAATGTAAGAAAAGAACGAGCCAACAAACTTTACACACAACAGCACTTAACAACAATTTTCCGTGTAATAATGATCAGTTTTACTTATCGGCGACATACATTTTGTTTTTGACCACCATGTGTACCTTAACTTAAGTTATTTGTTACACTAATGCTTATTAAATAGCAACTTGTTCTGTTCTGGTTCAAAGGTAGGTAGATAATAACAATTGTAAGAGTTTCTCTTTCTATGACAACATAACAACAACAACGATATAAAGTAGGTACGTATGTTTGTTATTATCTTGCGTAAAACATCATCGGCCACATGTTTACATTAACTTACATGCAACAAGTGGCTGTAACATCATGTTAATTACATCTTACAGTGACTCGAAGGTTCCGCCCCGTTATATTTACTAATAATATAACAAATACTACATACTTACCGGAAATGTGGGTTTTAAATAATTATTGTCATATACCTACTACATGCATCAAGGTAGATTTATGGGTCATTGTAGTTAGCCTGGTTAGCCGTATTTATTACAAAGGGAATAATACGTCTGATGCCGGTTAACCGGTCTATTACGCATATTGACAAATATTCTACCAAGATAATCTTATGTGTGTGCGTGTAACCCGAGCCAGCTCGCGCTCGGTTTCACGGGTAGTTGCACCTTCCACCTGCTTTCAGCCGATATCGATTGCAACATTTGCCTGTTTGTATTAGGTACCTACAGTACTCTACTCTACTCGACCCCTATATATCTATACACTTAGTGGAAATTTCACATTATAGGTACTACACAGTTCAACTATTACTAAACTTAGAGGATTTTTATCTATTGTGCGACATAACTGGAAAATATTCCATTTTGTGTTAACAGAGACTACGTTTCACGATCCCCTAGGAGCAACATTACTTCAGTAATAGATAATAGTCCTACGCACATAACGCCTATTTTTTGCCCCGATTTTAAATAGGATCGGGATTTGAGCATTTTTCAAAAAAATTCTGAATTCTGATTTTGATGTGTCCCATAAATTGACTTTTGTTTTTTACGTAATATAAACATATTTTGTTCAAGATAACAATTACATAAATAATTATGCGAAAACAATGCATCATTTTAAAATAATTAATGTTTTTTAACATTCATAAAAAAGGTCATTTTGCGGTTTCCTAGTTAGTTACGTGATGAATCGAAAATATTTAAATAAAGTTAAGTCGATTATGGTTTTCTGTGCACTTGAAACATTTAAGAAGAACGTAGCACAAAGTTATTTTGCTGTAATCTATCAAATTAATCTAAAAACATTGTTGGATTGTGTGGTGCTCCCCGGATTCAAAAATTGTTTCGGTTTCGGTTTGTTGTAGTTACGGAAAAACAAGTGTAAGTTAATGCTCTTTTACGTTTATAGTAACATGGATTGATAATTGTGTATTAAGTTTTCGATATCTTATCACAAAACAGTCGATTTTATCAGATTTTTTGTAGAAAAGATTAAACTTTCGTTCTCATGTTAGTTACTTCCTGTTAGTAACTTTTGTAATTGGAAATCGTAAGGCAGAATCCACATCTTAAACAATAATTCAGTGCTTTTATTTATGTAATTGTTATCTTGAACAAAATATGTTTATATTACGCATGGATCGAAGATATTACGTAAAAAACAAAAGTCAATTTATGGGACACATCAAAATCAGAATTCAGATTTTTTTTGAAAATTGCACATTTACGCGGTTGAAACATTAGGGGGACGTTTATTGAAGACGACAATTAATTAAGTACGTACTCATTAGAAAATATTTTATTGTCAACAAGCGGTCACACAGTTACCTACATATCTACATAGTGAGTAGAAGATATGCTTGGAACATATCGAAGGCTATCTGGACGGCGACGGGCGACGCGAGAACTGCTTCTATGGATGATGCCCTAATTGGGCTCAATGCCTGTCTCGACCTCATCTTTGTTTACTTTTTATAGATAACTCTTGAGTTATTGCGAAATGCGAAGTTAGTAGGACCGTACCTTTTTGTGCCTTTGTGTCATTTACAAGTATATTGAAGTATTTATAACATTGATTTGATTAGGTAAGTATCTATCTACTAATTTTAGATAAGTAGATTTAATGATGACATTAAATTAAAAAAAGAAATACGAGTAATAATAAAGAGCCTATTTAAAGTAGGTACTCTATTGAATGTATGAATTTGAGTGTAGTAAAATTAACAAAGAGTCTTTAGAGTCTGTACCTCGCTGTAGTCGCGCTCGGGCTCGCGCTGGGCAACAATCATCAGCAGTCGTGGCAACTGCACATGAAAATTACATTTTCGTAACTCTTTGTATTGCCCAAAAAGAAGTTGTGATTGTGAAACATTTAGATAACAAACAAACCTAATAGTATTTTAAGTATTTACCTGCTTATTACGAATGGATAATCTCTGAAGGTCGATTTCGAATCTTTAAACTTTTTATAAGTAGGTAGCTACTAAGTTTGATAGTTGTGTTGTAGTGCCCAGTGACCACTCTAACATCTAATAGTTCGAAGTTTCGCAGTATCTCCAGCGAAGCGCGCGCTACAAAAACCATCGTCGTCAGCCGTCGCCAATACAACAGAAAGAGATCAAGAAAAAAGGTTCGACAACAAAAGATCAATTTGTACGAGGTATTGGTGATCATGTTTTTGCTGAAGACTTAACAGATACTTTTCTAGGAGCTCTATTTTTTATGTTCATTTAATTTTGTTAGACGTTAAACCTTGGACTGTCAATACTGTCATCTATCTAGTTGTTGAGTTTAATTTTGCCTAACAAGCGTACAAAAGTAAAGGCAATGCAGGGCTAGGACCGATCAGAGGGATGAGAATAATTTGTAAGGTAACAGTATTTTATTCATAAACCAAGGCCGGAACTACTTCCTATAAAACGGAAGTTGTTGAGTTCCACAAAGGGTGAGCACGCGCCGGGCGCAACCAACGCGCAACATACATGCCTGCCTGTGCCTACCTAGCTATGCTACTAGTCTACCAGATGTTCTGCGACCTAAATGATGATGACACGTATCTATATGGACACACGGACGGACGGGACGGGTAACCATTCACTGGTTTACCTCAGGTCAAGAGCAAATCTACGCTCTCGTCTTATACTTACTGCGGTGCGTTATTTATAACTGGAAATTAGTTATCGCTAACAGACGCCAGTGATTTAAGTACTGATACATTTTATAGGATATAGTCTTCTGAACTGTGAACACTTCAAATGACTGAGCCATTTTAATAGGGATTAAACACGCGTGCCCTCTATGACTAGGTACCTACTTGTCTCTTTCGACGGATTACAATAGAACACAAGCAGTGATATGTTTATTGGCTAATATCGTATATCAGCAGCTCTTGGATTTACGCTAAAAATATTTGGATAACGATGGCGATGGGGTACTTATAATAGGAATTTGTATTCGTGCGAGCTTGTCTAATAGAGGTGTCATTATAATGTCACCACTAGCTGCACCATGCGGTTTCACCCGCGTCGGAATATAAAGTAGCCTATGCCCTTCTCCATATTTTCACGAATAAACTACTGAACAATAAGAAAGCTAATTAGTTATTTATTACCATTACTGCCCATAAAATTAAATATAGACTATTGAAAGAAAAAAAACAAAACATTGTTTATCTCTTTCAGAGATAGCTCACTACGTAAACATGGCTCAATGAATGACTCAATCTCCTTTGTGAGCTGTTTGAGGAGACAACTCATAAACCAACTGGATTATTATTTCTAAGTACTTACCTTTTATAGGTACCTCATTCGATGAAAAAAACAATGCTTATTATGGTAAAGTATGGTTTGTAATATTATACTGTGGTATAGTATAACACTTACCTACCTAATTGTGTACACATTAATTGTGTATGTGTGACCTACACTATATCAATAACTTATGGAATTATGCATCAATTCCATTCAACTAAGTCTAGGTAACCTACTTATGTTTTACTAGCTGCGCTCCGCGGTTTCAACCGCGTAACTCCCGATCCCGTGGGAATATCGGGATAAAAAGTAGCCTATAACCTTCCTCGATAAATGGACTATCCAACACAAAAAGAATTTTTCAATTCGAACCAGCAGTTCCTGAGATTAGCGCGTTCAAACAAACAAACTCTCCAGCTTTATAATATTAGTATAATATATATTATGAAAATACGCGTAAATAAGTACCCAGTTTAGTTTGGTTTTACAGTTTTGCATGTTAGAGATTAATATATTCATTTAAATAAAGTAATAACTAATAAGCTTTTTTGTTTCAATGTTCCTTGTGTGGTGTGCAAAAAAAAAAACAACACACATGAAATCTTAATTTTCAGTTCATTACCCTCTAACTTCCATGTATGTATGAAGGTAAATATGCTAGTAATATCTTATCTGACTGAACCAGAAACATATCTTCATCATATATTACCCATAAGGACATTTAAAAGACTTATAGGGATAAAACTTAGTAGGTAATTCTTATCTACCTACCTATAATTTTTTTATGATTTAAATTATTTTATTTATTATCATTATAATATACTATATTATTATTGTTCGATGATTTAAAAAAAAAGGTTTTGGTAGGTATCTAAATAGACCTACAAACACCTTTATTAAAATCTAATCTACACTTCTGCACTAAAACTATTTTTTTATAACATATAGGCTCTGAAACTACTGGACCGATTTAGATGAAACTTGAAGTAGCATATTATGCTACTTTTTATCCCGATATTTCTACGGGATCGAGAGTTGTGCAGGTACCTACTGCAGAGCGCTGCTGGTCACAGGTAAATCCACTGGGTTAATCATTGAGGTAGGCAGTAGCACAGGTAGTAGGTAGACCCTGTTTCGCCTCCTTTCACCACAATCAATATATTATCTGGGTAGGTACACAAGGAGGAATTACCAAAGTACAATTAATAATATTTTATACAACTAGGTACGTATGTATGTACCTACTTACCTATAGGTATCTATCTACCCACATCCCCAATAGGTGAATCTATTGTTTAATGAAGGTAGTATTGTACCTTATAATTTGCAAATTCATGCAGTAGTATTTACCTAGGCGTAAATTCAAAGCCCACGCGCGTGATTCACTACAACCGTCGTCGTCGTCTTTCTTCACATTGAACTTATTCATTCAGGCATTAACGACCTACCTAAATACTTCAATATGTTTGGCTTTAATCCGCTAATTGCAAGAATTTGCGTGCAGATTTAATTTTCATTGAAAGACCTAGCGCGTAGAGCTAACATGTTTTGTTGTTTGATGTATCCCTGATGGGTAGGCAGGTAAGGTAGGTAGGTACTGTGTAGGGGTATGTTCAGTAGAAGAAACGTACCTCGTCGTGGCCTTCGTTCTTCTCCCGGTCGGAAAGCGGTCGGCACCGCACCACCACCTTGACGCACTCGTTGAGCGCGGTCCGCGGCCGCGCCGACTTCTCCATCTTCGTTTCACCCCCTATCTTGCTCGTTATCCACAATCCGACCGACTAAAGTCACCGATATCGATCCATTCGGAGAACCCTTGTCGGCATCACCTGTTTCACACTCGCACGATACGGTCACCGCGTATCTATCTATGCCACAATACACTGTTTCGTATAAAAATAAATAACACACGATTATTTTATTTACAAACGAAGGAAAATAAAATCGTAAATTTATTATTTTATCAAAGCGATGATCAATCGGCCGCTTCAAGCGGACATTTCTTTTCAACTGATTTTTGTTTGATTTGTCATTTCCCGCTGCGCGCGCATGTTTTGTTTTGACAGGCAATTTTCGTGCTTTCCAAATTGAACTTTATGTCTCAAGTCATGGAGCTTAAATTTATTCACCAATGATTAATGGCCGGTTGTCATGGTTTGACAGATGTTTCGATATTGCCAGTATCAAAAACGATGTAAATCGGAAACGGAAATGCAAACTACCACAGACCCTCGTTGATGATTGACAAGACTAACCGGAAACAGCTGATTTTGACATCAAACCAAAACTCCTGTTGTGTTGTGGATTTGCTCTTGTTTTTCAAGTTAGAGCAAAATATTACATTCCTCGTCTCATTGATTTAGTTCTACACATTTATATAATGTCTACAAATCTGTCGATCAATCTAAAAAGAGTCAGCAAGGTGTATCATGAAGGTGTAAGTTAAGAACTTGCTTACTTCTACAATTTTTTATCTTCTTTTCACTTTCTAGACATAATATAGCTGTACCTTGATCAAACATTAGTCAGTGTCTATTAGCTTATGAAACTGAGTATTAATGAGTGAAATGGCAGAATTGCGCCTATAAGTCAGCAATCTGCCATACTGCTGAATGTACAGGGATCCTCTTTGGAACAGGGTACTAAACTTATACGTGATATATCTTGTAATACTGTGTTAGGAGACGATAGCCGGTGTGGCGGTAGTTGATAGCGGTGGCGAGGTGCGGCACGAAGGTCTCTCGCTGACCATGGAGGGCACCGTCAGTCTGCAGCTCAGCTCCAAGAACGCAGGCATATTCGACGCATTCTCCAATAGCATTAAGGTAAGAGGATCACAATAACTATCTACCCTAACTAACAATAAAGTTATAAGGCTTATTACACTACACTGATTCAGGGTCCCTGAATTTAGGGTGGTTAGGGACCTTATTATTTACCTCGATTATTACACTACACTAAAAAGGGACCCAAACTCAGTCGGACAGTGAACAGTGCTGCCACTTCAGTGATTTTGTTACTAGATTTAGTGAATTTTCGAAGTTAGACAGTGATATTCTGAAAAAAAATCACTGAAAAATATTTTAATGACTTTTAGTGATATTTATCAAATCTCAATAAATTTAGAAAATACATATTGGCAACCCCCTTAACCGTCAGAATATGATAAATGTATATCTTTGTTTGGTTATGCTAGGGGATTTCCCGACTAATTAATCAAACCATGTTAGGTTTTTAAATTTTTGTCACTGCTAAACACGTTTACAGCATCTTTGTAGTCTATATTTAAGTTTATGTAAATGAATAATTCATTTTTTATTCTATTTAGGGACGCTTTATTTCTTTCATCCCGCCACTTCACATTCATTAAAGAAAAAACTCTCTCTGTAATAACTGAAGAGTCAGGAATGGATAACAAATAAGAAGTTATTTAAAATAAAATAAAATAAATTGAAATTTTTATTATCCTTCCTTACTAACTATTTGCTGCCACTTTTGTGCAGTGGTTAATGCAAAGCCTTATCACTATTTATTAACTACAATAATTTATGAAATGAATTCTAGAGAAATCACAAACTATGTGAAATAAAGTATTGTCGCGTACTTTATTTTCCTTCTAAAGTATAGAGTACATTTAGCCCGAAATAAAGTATATACTTTATTATATAGTACGGTTGGCAACCCTAATAAGGGCCCTAAATATTATTACACTGCACGGTAGTAAGGGCGGTTAGGGAGTAGGCGGACCGGGTCCACTCTGACGCACTAATTAGGAACCCTTACTGCCTGACTCTTATTACACCTCTCTTAATTAAGGGTTAGGGACCCTGAATCAGTGTAGTGTAATAAGCCTTTATAGTCTAGTTACTTGGTTTTGGCCTAGAAGTCTCTATGTAAATATTGTAGGATATAAATAATAACAGGCAATGTCTGACAATATTAATATTTATTTAAATGTATTCCATTGACAGCCAATAAATCTAATCAACACATCAATAGACCTAGCCCCCGCGGGTAAGATCCCGGCCGGCACCACGGAGATCCCCTTCGAGATCCCACTGCGAGCTCGGCAGGCCATCTCCCCGGGGTACCCTGGCCTACTGGAGACCTACCACGGGGTCTTCGTCAATGTTATGTACGTCTTGAAGTGTAGCATGAAGAGGTCCTTCTTGAACAAGCCGTTGAATGTTAGCTGTCAGTTCTTTGTACAACATCGACAGGTTAGTACATTTTATACAGACGTTTGCACTCTCCTTGAATTAATGAATGTCATTTATTTCCTCGAAATATGGTACAAAGATGTCACAAACTCCTTCAACTCCTTCTACTGAGTCCATTTGTGAATTTAAACCATACATCCTCCCCACTCAAACACACAATAAGCGCCTCGCGATTTCAAAGTATCCCATAAGAATATCAGGATCAATCCTAAGGATTCAATATAATCCTCTTACCAAGTTTTATCAAAATCGGTCTCATAGTTTCAGCTCTTTATTTCACTATAAATAAACATAAAAATAGATAAATAGAATTCTACATAATAATTCATAAGGATCAGTATTTGTAATGTCTAAAATGATGACAATTTCCAGCAAGAGTGTGTGCCAATAAAGCCAGTCCGGTGTGAGATCAACGAGGCGAGTGTCCGCGCGGCGGGTACCGGCGCAGGCGCACGCGGCTCCATGCCCGCCTTCCAGATATATGCTGAGATCGACTCCACGGTCTGTGCCCTCGATAAACCTATTACTGGAAAGGTATGTAAAACTGGCAGACTGCCTTGGTTGGGTCACCACATCATGCCAGAAAAGTTGTGTACACGTTACCATCACAACAAACAAGCTAGTGATAAATGTTATGTATGTTTCAGATCCGAGTCGATGAATGTTCAGTTGCAATAAAGTCGATAGAGCTGCAGCTAGTCCGCGTCGAAACTTGCGGCTGCGCTGAGGGATACTCTAGAGATGGTAATATTATATTGATAAGTATTGTGCCATATAGTAAGGCCCCCTTTGTGTTAGTAAAGGACTCCAGCTTTGGTGTCTAACTACTACTCCATAATATATTAAATTTTTGTTGGAACGAAGTTCCTTATCGCGCGTTGCGAAAAGGGGCTAGACGGAAAAAATGAAGACCAAAAGTTGTAACGACACCTTTTGCATAGAAAGCAAGCCAGTTATTTTCGTTTCGTCTTTCTATTTCGCATTGAACAGTGTGGTGTTGCGACGATTATTTACAAAAAAAAAAAACATTTACAATTAATTCATTCACTAATTAATCAAAAGGAACTTCGTTCCATCCGGGTGTCCCTACACCTCTCAAGTATTTTTTTGTATAATAGCGACGGAGATACAGAACATACAAGTGGGTTCCGGCGACGTCGCTCGCGGCCGTGACGTCCCTCTCTACATGGTGTTGCCGCGGCTCTTCACCTGTCCAACTACTACTACACATAATTTTAAGATAGGTCAGTATTAAATGTAGGAATCATTCTCAAAGAACCTAATTCTTAAGCTGCTGCCCACGTTTTCACCAGCGTTAGTCGCGATCCTGTGGGATAAGTGACAATGCGGTATAAGATGTAACTCGCGACTTACAGACCACCAAATTGTATCCCTACCAACACACGTCAGGAAAGATTCCGTCACGGTGCCAATAAAGAATGACTAAGTGCGGGTGTCTGAAATTTTCATCATGAATGAGTACCTATCGTTTGCCTGCGTGGTATGACGAAAGAATGGAGATAGTAAGACTAGGTCGTGCGTGCAGTTCTATCGTACACTCCCTGGGTAGGTACACTCCTACTAGCCAGCCCCCTTAGACAAGATTGCTAACTATTAGCGATATCGTCAATCGATAGAATTAATTGTATGCAATTGACATAAAGCATTGTATAAAATTGGCATAAGATGAAATTTATCTATCATTTATTTTTCTCTAACGCAAGCCTACGTGACTTTTCGTTGCCTTATGTAAATTTCATACTAAAAAATATAAAAAAATGTCTGTCGATTGGCGATATCGCTAATACAAAGCAATCTTGTCTAAGGGGGCTGGTCCTGACTGCAGCTTTGGTCTGTAGAGTTTGCCGCGGGCGAGGCACGCCCGTCGCGGCGGCGCCCCGGCCGACCGAGGATATGCCTGCCTCAGTCAGGACCCGGTTATGGAGGAGCTTACCCCGTCAGTCTGGTGCCTAGCGTGTAATGTAATAATAATGTATAATTCTGTTTTATTTGTTCCAGAATTTGAATTAAACATAGCTGTAATATTTGAAGATGATCATTTGGTGACGGAAAACTTTCCTATTTTACTTCTTAGGAGTAGGTAGAGAGATAGTAAATAAGATCTCTATGAAATAAATAAATAATAGCGTGTGACGAGCTGTGGTGCGGCCGGAGAACATCACCATGCGCCTGCGACGGCTAAGGTTACGGGTTCGATTCCTGTCTCAAACAGGAATTAGTGTATCTTTCCAGGATTATTTATTTGTATAATTAGACAGGAAGCGAAGCTAGGATAATGGCATTTCCAAAACTTACCCTGCATTTTTCGCTTTTTTAGGAGTCCTCAATTCTCGATAATTTCAAAACAAAATTTACCAACAGGTTTTAGGTGGGTACTTAGACCGGGAGATGGTGACACAAAATACTAAGTCATTTGTACCAGTATGGTGGTTCTTCAAGGGTCGTCATAGCGCTGATACGGGCGCGTCGGTGCGGGCGGCCCAATCGCGTAGGCGTTCATGTGAATGACTTAGTATTTTGTGTCACCATCTTCCAGTCTAACTGTTTGTATAATCATTCCTAAGTATTTTTTATTGCCTAAATTTTAAGTAGATAACCTAAAGTTAGAAGTCATCTGGCCCAGGCATCAATCTCATCTAAGATGTATTTTAAAAAAAATAATAAACACATTTATTAATTATGGTTGTTTAATAATTAATTAAAACTAACTTACAGAACGTTTATTGTTACCCTTTTGTCTGTAAATTTTAGTTTTGTCTGCCTTCATCTTGTGGCTGGTTGGTGCGTTCAGTGACTTGAAGTACCCATAACCGCCGCCACCTTTCCTCTTCTGAGGTGGTCCTTTGTTCGCCACTTTTAGTTCAACAGCAGGCGGTACGGTGAAACCAAATGATTTTGATACTTTAGCTAGGTCAATAGTGTCAATGTCAAATATTGTCTTCAAGTGATGAGAGTCGTAAGCTCGTAGGTAGCTCTTGAAAGCTTCTTTCGCCGATTGGTTTAAGAAATAATTCCGAGATATCAGTTTCTCCAGTTGTAACTGTATATCTGCAACTTTGTTCCATGAGAATTCAAACTCATTGAGTGCCACTTTTGACTGCTTCAAATACCGTAAGAAGCCGAGTTCTTCAGGCCTTAAGAAGAGTAGCGCGTGACCACTGGTGCCGAGACCTCGAGCCGTTCGACCGACTCGATGGATGTACTCCTTAGGATCATCCGGTGGGTCGTATTGAACGATCCAGTCCACCGCAGGTATATCGAGGCCTCGCGCCGCCACGTCTGTGCACAGCAGGATGCCAGACTCAGCGTTGCTAAATTGGAAGAATGTTGTAGTACGTTTAGTTTGTTGCTGTTTACCATGTATAGACATGACGGGTAGATCGATATAGTTGAACAGTTCGTGATGGTATTTGACAGACATGCAAGTGGAGAGGAACACCATCACCTTCTTGTTTCTATTCTTCTTGAGGAATGTGAACAATACCATCATACGTTTCTCTGATGGACACACGATATAACCCTGTTCTAAAGAATCAACCGTTGCTTGTTCCCTATGATCGTCAACACCAACGTACACGGGCTCTTGTTTGACTGCAAGCCCCGTTAGAGCTTCAGTTTTCTTCGTTTGAGTGGCACTAAACATCATAGTTTGTCTCCTTTTCGGTAACAATTTTATAATTTGTTTGACCTCTTCTTCGAACCCAATTTCTAAAATACGATCAGCCTCATCGATGACCAAGCATTGTAAGTTTTTGTACAAAAAGTCTGGTGTGTTTTGTAGGTGATCTAGCAAACGTCCCGGCGTCGCTACTAAGATGTTAATACCTTTGGAAAGCTTTTGAGCTTCAGTACTTCTATTGGCGCCTCCCATGACCAAGCCGTACGTATGATGATGGTATTTCATCAACTCCATCAGAACACCGAACGTTTGCATCGACAACTCTCTCGTAGGTGACAATATGATCACTCCCGTACCATTCCTCGGTTTAAACTTAAGCTTATATATCAAATCTATAGCGGGTATAAGAAATGCCAGTGTTTTTCCGGAACCTGTCCTCGCTGCACCGACTAGATCTCTGCCTTCAAGCAATGGTGGTATCGCTTTAGCTTGTATCTCCGTCATGGTTGTGAAACCCATGTCCTTGATGCCCATTAGAGTAGCTTCACAAACCTTTCCTTCTAGTGATGAGAATTTCTGGTCGGAGAGTATGCCGAGACAAAGGCTCGAACCTGGCAATTGACTTTCATCATTTGAATTATTTTTGTCATTATCTGCATTGTCCGAGTCATTATCTGAATCTGATTCTTCTTTCACTTCCACAGGTTCTTCTTTTACTTCCTCTTTTACTTTTTTCTTCTTTTTTTTTGT
Source organism: Idaea aversata (assembly GCA_907269075.1). Taxonomy (NCBI): domain Eukaryota; kingdom Metazoa; phylum Arthropoda; class Insecta; order Lepidoptera; family Geometridae; genus Idaea; species Idaea aversata. The sequence continues at coordinate 12,947,763 of OU026103.1, forward strand.
TTTGACTGCGTTTCGATCAACTTCTTCTAGCGATCTTTTCTTTACTTCGCTATCTCGATCTGTCCCATTTTGTGTTTCGGATTCTTCTCTAGCTTTCTGGCTGTTGAGCGTAACCTTTTTCTTTTCCCTTTTCTTAATCTTTCTCATGAGAATTTTATCAGGAGTGGGCATTTTTGTTGTATGATTAGGTTACTTATTTTTCGCAGAAAACCACCACGCACCACATGTGCCCCACGAGCGAACTTCAGCGAACAGAAGTTTGACTTGTGTTGTGTTTGACAGAAAAACTATTGAAGTGAAGTGTGGTGTGTCCGCAGTGTTGCCAACTCGGATTTGCGAAAATGCGTAGACCCCATTATAAAAGTTCGTAGGTCTACGTACTTTTTTCTGCATGAAATGAATAGGAATAACATAAGTGTTTTATATCTGCATTTAACCCGCGCGCGGATCGTAACTAGTTCTTTCTTATATTTTTTCCTCAGTTGTGTTCAATTAATTCGAAATTTGGTGGATATCAAACTTCAACCATTTACTACTTAGGAGTTTCATTATTTTACAAATTTTTAAAAAATACGTAGATTTTAGGACTGAAGTTCGTAGGTTTGCACATGGTTTGCGGGTTCTTGGTCCATGTTTTTAATATAGAAATAAATTGCATCTATGTTTGAAATTTCCATGGACGTATTTGCCAGTATTTACGTCCATGAAAGTTTCCAACTTTTTGTATTTGTATTTCTGTAACGTGTCTGTAACTATCCCAGCAAATAATTGCAAAAATATTTACTCAAAGGAAGATGGCAGCACTTTTGAAATAGAACATAAATAGAAGAACTATTTCCTGTCAATGGCATTGATTTTCTGTCACTGTCACGCGGTCAAAACAAATATCGATTGTTGTTTTTGTTGTTCTCGTTTCAATTTATCAAAAATGTTATATTTTGTGTGTGAACTAAACTAAGAATCACTATGTATCAGTTTCCTAATCAACAGCTTTACCACCACGATCCGTATCAACATTGTCAGTTAGATCTAGAAGATACACTCAAACAAAATGTGAACACACTTCCCGAGCCACAATTCCATCAAGTTATAACACAGAATATTGCTTCCAACAATACTTTAACACATAATGAAAACACTGTAAAAGACTGCGAAATTCCTCTAGAAAGTGCCACAAATGAAAAAAAGAAAAGAAAACCTGTGAGAAAATTAAAAAATCAACAAAAAGACGATGACGACGGTAACAAGGAGAAAAAAGATAAGAAAGACTTAAAAAAATCTTGCGTAGATACGTCAACGTTTAGTATAGAGGAGAGATTAGTGGCGGGGGTGTGGGTTCACGAGAGATCTTACACAAATAGTACTATTAGTGAAGTAATTACATGATTATTCTTTTCTTGCACAATTATTTGAAGGCGAAAAGTTAAATAATAAGCCAACGTAAACTGTTTGTTTTGTGTTGACAGATAAAACATAACTTCAGAAGAAGGTTTGGTCGCGACCCTCCGTCCAAAACCACTCTGTTTGCATGGGAGCGCAAGTTGTTCACTACGGGCAATGTCTGTGATGCTCCGAGGACCGGCAGACCTGTTAATAGGTTTGTTTTACAACTGAAATCTATATCAAGAGGAAGTCAGAGTTTAGTTTTACGGGGCTGTTTCCGCACTTAGCCTCATTATTTGGGCCACTGTGCGTAGAGAAGTCGGAGTTAATAAGTCTGTACTTGATATAGCTAATTCCTATTCTACTGATCAGAAATTATAATCTTTATTTTGTCCAGAATGCAGTTTACAATTTTTGTATTGATTTGATTCGAATGTCTGTCTGTTCATCTGTTTGTCTCTATGTTACCTATGCAATTTAAAAGAAGATACTTCTATTTTCGAGGCAGGCTGTGTTGTACTTTAAGATACGATAATTTTTATTCAAAAATATATCAAATTAACATAAGTTCCAAATATTTAAATAGATAATAAATATATATATATATATATAGTAAATACAATAAGTATTATAGTTATAGGTACAAAATTGTACCTAAATATGTGTCCACTTTACGATAAAACTATCTTGTAATCAACAAAAAACTGCAGGAATGCACTCTGGGGCTGACATTTATTCAAATTTTTCCACAGGGTGGCAACTAACACAGGTAAAACCGCGAGGTGCAGCTAGTTGGGTATAAAGCAGAATTTTGTATGGCTTGCATTCACTAAAGTATAGTATTGTATTGTACCAGAAAGAGCCACGTGTCAGAGGTGGCAGCGTCGCTCCGCTCTGCGCCGGCGTTGTCGCTCCGTGCGCGCGCGCTGGCGCTGCAACTACCGCGGACTACGTTACACAACATACTGCGCAAGGACCTGCCTTACGTCGCTGTCAAGGACAAGATCGATAGAGCTAAGACTAGTGAAGGTTCGTATTTAGAGGACACAACAGAACTCTTAGCTAACTCATTGCAATTGGTTTAGGGGTTTTTGCATCTTTAGGTAATGGTCATAATAATATTCATACAAACTTATGCATCTATTTATTTTAAAGCTTTTTTCTTTTCAGCAGGTGAAAAGCGTCCCCCAACGAACAAGAAGCGCACGCCGTTGCCGCCGCCCGCTCCGTGCGCTAAGCCCTTCCCCCCTCTGAAACAGGAGTGTGCCCCCTCGTTCCCCCCACCCCCGGCACAAGGGGGGCCCCCACCCCCGCCACATATGCACTACGTCATGCACGCCGTGCACACACACACGCATGCACATGGATACTCATGAAGATGGAAGGAGTCTTCTATTATAAAGTTAAATATCATGTTTGTAACATTTCAATTATGTACATTGTACATATACGGACCAAACTTTTTACAATATCAATATCTTTTATTAAAATGATGGATAAAAAAATTACAAACCCATGACTTGGTTGACTCCAGACATTGAGTTATTTCCTCTGGAGATGGTTGACTAAGCTGAGAAGGTGGTATCAGTTCTGGACAAGCCTTCCCTATATCCCAGGCACTACAGCACCCAATATAAATAATTTAGATTAGATATTCACGTCAGTCTATCACATCTGAAATGCGATGCGTCCATTGCTTGTTATATGTATAATATACAAACTTACTGTATTTAAGGTAGCTTTAAGTTAATGAAATGTAAAACAATGTAAATAATAGGTTATTAAACATTTATTACATAAGCAAAGTTAAAAACATTATTTACAATATATAAAATGAATTAATGGCTAGATTTGTTGTGATTTGATCCTTAGTAATATAGAGAGTTTGTGACTTCGGATTATGTATGTTTGTAATGGGGGATCATCTCCAAAGAAACTACTTGACTGATTGTGATAAAACTTGTTATGAGGATACATTTAATTTAGAGAATAATGAACAAAACTTCTTTTATTTCCGATATTCTGGTAAAAAGGTAGTTCTTATAATAATGCCTTATCAAAAGAAACGATAAACAAGGCTCTACATATACCTACATACTTGACAAATATTATTACAAAGATCAAGCCAAAAAAACTTAAGTACCTATATTTAAACAGATTTATGTATAAAAATATTCACTCACTTTAGACTTTTAAATAAACAAAAACAGTAAAAATCTATTTAATAAAATTTGACTATAAATACAATTTTTTTTACAAAAGAAACACTTTCTCTCGACATTTTATTTGATTTTGCCTTTTCTCCAGGAAGATTTCACATTTTAATATTCTTCAGTCTTTCATTCATAACTTGTTTTGTTTTACTGAAATGTATAAAACAAAAAAATTAAGACATAAATAAAAGAGATTGTGTTGCAACCTTATATACACAAGTGGCTGTTGCCCGCGACTTCGTTCGCGTAGTAGTTTTGTTTAATGTACCAAAACCTTTCTCTTGAATAACTCTATCTATTAAATAACCGCATCAAAATTCGTTGCGTAGTTTTAAAGATCTAAGCATATTTATAGGGAAAAGCGGAACAGCGGAAAAGCGACTTTGTTTTATACTATGTAATTGTTTAATGACACTGTATTCTTGACAAAAATGAATGTCACTGCATTTAAGTAGATAAGTCTAGTTTATCAATTGATATGTTACTTACGTTTGTGATTATTTTCATTTTCGTGTCCACAGATTCCCCCTTGTGACATTATATTTCCTGTTCGTAGTTGTCGTCGCCGGTGTCCCGCGGAGTGACGTAGTTCCGACACAGGCCGTAGAAGGCGTGCGGTTTGAGGTGCTTCCTTTTAACGGAACAGGTATTTGATACAATATAGCCCAAAGGGTAGTAATCGCGAGCATTGAATATAGGTACCTTAGCGCAGTGAACCGCCAGCCGACATGCTGGCTGCAGCCGCCGCAGAGCGCGACGCGCCACGCGTACCCCGGGAACCACGAGAACTCGGCGGAGGCGGAGCCCGAGCCCACCGTGTTGGTCGCCGTCGTCACCGTCACTACGTCGTGCATGAAACCACCTGCCGAACATACATCACCACCATCACACCAACCCTACACTCCCACTCATCACCCGCCGCCCGCGCCGCTGGGGAATGGCCGACGACGTAATCGAATGTTATGTATGTACCCTCATCACGCGCGATAACTCCAACTTTAAAATCTCTTTAACGCCTCCAGTCCAATATTACATTTTTATTTCGATCACACTCCCGGACTTTGATGGAGTTATCTACTGTTATAGATCATGTAACAGTAGGTATATTATAATTACCTAAATTGGTGTAATTAGCGTGAACACCGTCCGTAGACATCGCGAACACGTTGTCACGTCGCGCGATCTCACACGAACACGACGAGCAGCACAGGACACTCTTCTGTGTATTACATACATAGAAAACTTGGTAAATATACTGTCTACAAGTGCATGTTTATTTATATAGAAGCCAACGGTTGTAGTATACGTACCCTGGCAATGAAGGCGCACTCCATATGCAGCCGCTGCAGCGCGTCGTCGACGAGGAACAACGCGAGCAGATCCCGCGGTGACAGCGTCAGGTTGGAGGCCACCCAGAACGACAGCGATACCGGCTCCGTTGGTAACAGGTGATCTGTACATACAATATATTACACCCGCGCAACTCCCTATCCTGTGGAAATACGGGATTTAAAATAACATGGGTGTTAATCCATGTCTCATTTATATAGACTCACCGAGGTCCAACGTTTGGAAGTAGTCCCTGATGATGTTCCTCATACGTTTGTAGTCGAATATCTGGTAGACGAAGCCGGGCCACGGGGTAACCGCCGCGTCTAGTACGCGGACTATTGCACTGTGACTGAACATACAAACAGGTATGGAAGGTTAAGGTGAGCTGCATCCCGCCATTTAACTAACATATTATGTATTAATCCAGGCATCTGTATACTGAGGTTATTGTAACCGGTTCGTTAAGTAGTAACAAACATAAACACAATCTTTCATATTTAATAAAATCTAAAGTCTCCAACTTTTATATAGTAAACCGTACAAATATATAGGAAGCAGTGGTTACCTTGCAGAACGTAAGGAGTCGAGTGATGCGAGCCTCGCGTGCCGGAGCGGCGCGCCCGCCGACGTCTCAGGCAGCACGGTGACCCGGTAGTGCCGTATGCCGCCGGCCCGCAGTGTCCCCGTCGACTCCCGCAACTTGACGCGGTGCGCGGCGCGTGCCTTGAACGTCACCGCGCCCGTCCCTCGGCCCGCCTCGAACACCGAACACACCACGCCGTAGCCGCTGATCACGCTCCCACTCTCACTACACACACACACAAACACCATGATGATCAAATGTTTGAAAACTTAAATTACTTAAGGGGCGAGTCCCTAAGATACGAGCAAAACGTCATTTACTATTTTAGAAATATTGAAGAACTCCCTGCATTATAAGACACTAAAAAGAAATCTCGATAGCTTATTAGATGAGTCACCATCAGATATTTTGAAAATAATCCATAGTTTTTGAAAAAACAATTATTAACTTTGATGAAAAACATCGAAATCGACCTTTTCTATTTTAAGTATCTGTGCTACTTCGTTGTTATATTTGAAAATATTTTTGGTTAAATTGTGAGACAAAAGTATAGAGAATGCATTCATCATTGCAGTTTTTTACTTATTGAAACCAAATAATAATAATCAATGCCGAAACATAGATATTTTTTTTGGTTAAAATTAGACATGGGGCGGGTAGTGGTTTTGCCGGGTACTCGCTGAACGGGTACCCGACACATTCTGCGCCGGGTACTCGTGGGTACCCGGCGGCGGGTACGTATCGGCGAAATATCTATGCACACCATCTAGTTCTGTATACAGCGAACGCCTGTTCTCAGAAGCAGGGCTAATTTATGACAAGAAACGCAGTCGCCTAAATGCTAACCGCGCAGAAAAATTGGCGTTTTTACATCACAACTTACCCATCTTATATTACCAATATTAAAATAAAATATATATTTAGTTTTTTTAGTTCTTCCTGATAAATTAGTGAGCAAAACATAATTATAATGATTACCGTTTGTGTTCAGCATAATAAATAATTTAAAAAGTGTAATATGTTTCATTATTTTTGGTCTATCAATTTACCCGGCAGAGCCGGATACCCGGCACCATTACCCGGTACCCGGCCGGATACGTACCCGCCGGGTACCCACGAGTACCCGGCGCAGAATGTGTCGGGTACCCGTTCAGCGAGTACCCGGCAAAACCACTACCCGCCCCATGTCTACTTATTAGTATACTATATATTATTAGTAGTATACTTATTAATAGTATACTTATTTAGGCGCGTTATGAAAAATGAAGAGAGTGAATTTTTATGATGCGCGCGTAGCACCGTCACACGGAAAATTCACATGTTGAAGCTGCGCAACCCAAAAGTAAAACAAGTTGAAGCTGCGAGAGTGAAATTTTAAGATGCGTCCGCATCTGTTACACAAAAACCACATGTTGAAGCTGCGCAAATATTAGACAGCCGGCCGTATAACCACATGAGTAAAGAATACAACCAGAGACTAATGTGTCATACAAAGCTCTCTGACAAGTCCACTACTACAAGCTTGACGCGCGTGTGTGCGTGAGCACTGGCGGCACGTCACGTACGGAGAGAAACCGGTCTATACTGGCTCGGCCAGTGCCCAAGTTCAGGGCTGTCACACTCGCATGCGAGCGGTAAACATCACGCGTCGCATGTTTGTCTCATATTGTTTAATAAAATATAGTGTTATTAATTTGATCTTAAGTAGGGAGGGAGTGAGTGTGGACCATTCTTGTGTTATGGTGACGAGTGACGAAATAGAAGACTTCAATAATTTTCTTTCTTTCGAAGGAAGGGTGGGAACGATTGAGTGAGTGAGTGAGCGTGTGCTCCAGTCTAAGCAACTAGGCTTGTGTTATAGTGACTAGACGCGACGGATATAATAGTTATAAATATGTACCTTTACTGGGTGGGAATTGAGTGCGTGAGTGCCCCAACCCAAGCAGCTAGGCTTGTGCTATCGTCACCAGACCACGGATAGAAGATTTTCTTTTATAGAGAGGGAGGGAGGAAGGATGAAAACGATTTAGTGAGTGAGTGCTCCAGTCTAAGCAACTAGGCTTGTGATAGAGTGACTAGACACGACGGAAAGCATAGTTATATGTATGTATAACAAACTACTTGTGAATTCTAGTATGTCAACGTTTATCTATTTAACGTTCGATTCTGTGTCATCAAAGTTTCCCGGAAAGCCATAAAAATTTCTGATTTAGGTATTAAGTTCATCATTCATTTATTTACCTACTAGCTGCACCCTGCGGTTTTACTCGCGTAAGTCTCGATCCCGTGGAAATATCAAAATAAAATGTAGCCTTCTAGAAAAATGGACTGACCAACACAAAAATATTTTTTCAATTCGAACCAGTAGTTCCTGAGTTCAAACAAACAAACAAACTCTTCAGCTTTATAATATTAGTATAGATTAATCATCAAAATTCAGATTACATTGTTACCGCGTTAAAATAAACGCCCATAATAAAAGACACTGAAACACATTTTTTTTGGAACGAAGTTCCTTACCGCTCGTTGCGAAAAAAGAGACGGAGAAAATTAAGACCAAAAGATGTAACGACACTTTTTGCATAGAAAGCAAGCCAGTTATTTTCGTTTCGTCTTTCTATTTCGCATTGAACAGTGTGGTGTCGCGACGATTATTTACAAAAAGAAAGGAGATATAAAAAAACAAAAAACTTTATTTTATTACAACTCCTTAACTAATTAATCGAAAGGAACCTCGTTTTATCCGGGTGTCCCTTGACACCTCTCAAGTTTTTTTTATTTAATATAATCCACCTGTGCCAACCCTACATGATTATGTCACAATTACGTATTCATTTTGACAGCTCCGAACAACCTTAGCCTCTGGTCATCTCTACTCATGTGGTATAACTTCTCACGCGCGTGCATAAGTACAGTCACATTACCAATTAGCTGAACCCCACGTGACCCAGAGCACATTCGCATATCTGTAAAAAATATAGTATATACCTTTTTTGTTATTTTTTTTATATTTCCTTTGGGGTAGCCTAATTCCTTTAGGGTAGCCTAATTCCCTACAGGACGCGTCCCCAGGTGGCGGATAGGGGAATGCTCGATGGAGGGTCAAACCTCCATAGGGTAGGAGGAAAATAAAATACCTCCTGCGGACCACAAGGCCGGAGAAGGACACTTCGACATTAAACCCCTGCCCCGGGCTTCTCTGACATATTTAGAGTAGAGGCCGAGGGCAGTGCTGCGGGTCTAGGCTGGGGCAAACAGAAGAGTTGGCGGCGGATGAACCCATAACGGGTCAACGGCGGCGCTCGCACCTCAAGGGAGGTGACAGCCTTGGTGCCGGGTGACAACCGGCTAGATAGGGGAGCCAACCCTGAAACAAAAACAAACAAAGAGAGGCCTAAAAGGCCGATACTCACAGGTCGCTGCTCCCGGCACGAGCAGCATCGTCAAAAATAAAAATGGATGCGGAATTTGAAAACATACTACCCCAGGAGGGTACCAGCGGCGCTGGAGAATCCCTCCCTGAGCCCAGCTCAGGCAGCTCCTCGTATTCTGGGGGGAGCAAAATTTCGCAAACTACGAAAGTTTGCACGATGGGGGTGGGCAGCCAGGCCCCCACGTGTGTAAATGCGTCTGGCAGCGGCAGCAGCACTGGTGTTAAAAGGCTAGTACAACAAGCATTCCACCCGAGCTTATTCCTCAGTCCCCGATTTTCACCTGGGGCTAAACAAACGGATCCAGAGACAAGTGCCCATAATACTGGTAACCCCAGTGTGGAAATCATCATAGAGCAAGACCAAAATTTGACACAGCCACCAGAATGGCAACAAATGCCAAAAAAGACCACAAAACGGAAGCTTCAAAAAAACAGTCCGTCTCCTGAAGCCAAAAAAATCTTGAATAGATTCGGTATGCTACCATCAACAATGACCACTAACAATAGATTTGAATCACTACCCCTGGATGAGGGTGGCGAAATACAGCCTATTAAAGAAAACAGACTCCCACCATTACTGCTGTATGGGGTACAGGATGTTAATAAACTGATAGAAACCATCGAAACAGTTTTAAAAAAACAGAGTACCTCATAAAAATTATCAACAAGAACAATATGAGGATAACCTGCAATTCAGCAAAAACCTATAAGTCACTAATGTCACTTGTTCGAGAAAAAGGCATGATTGGGTATACCTTCACTAGAAAAGAAGAAAAATGCTACAGATTTGTAATCAAAAACCTGCACCACACAACTCCCCACGAAGCTATTATAGAAGAAGTTGAAAAGACAGGGAATAAAATCAGAGGTAAAATAATTAATGCCAAGTATGGGCCAGGTAAGCAACCCACCTCCACATTCTTTGTCAACCTGGAGCCCAGTCCGAAGAACAAAGATGTGAAGACAATCAGAACTATCTATAACACATCTGTTGTTATCGAGGATCCTATAAAACGTAAGACCATAGTACAGTGTACTCGATGCCAACAGTATGGACACACAAAGAACAACTGTCTGAAACCCTATCGCTGCGTGAAATGTGCTGAAGGACATAAAACATCAGATTGCCCCAAAAAAGACCGCTCTACCCCAGCAAAATGTGCATTGTGTCTTGATGACCATCCATCCAACTACAAAGAGTGCATTGTCTATACAGAAATATTGGCGAGGAAAATGAAACCAAAAATGGTTAGACCACTAGTTCAACCATCGATACAGGACCCAGCCATGAATCGTACCAAAGCACCTACGGAAAATCATACCCCTCAGTCCGCTCAAAATTATAACCATCCCAGAAGACGCTCATACGCGGACACATTGAAACCGAAGCCCAACCCAGGTAACCTAGAACAAAGACCCTCAACAACAATAATTGAAGAATTACTCATCAAGCAAGGCGAAAAACTAGACCTCCTCTTACAACAGATAAGTACCTTAATAGGACTTATGACAACCCTCATGAGTAAACATTTAAAATGATGTCACTAAAAGTGGCAACCTGGAACCTTGACGGACTTGCTCCAAACAAAAGAGAGGTAGAGCTTCTAATAAAAACTCATGGACTAGATGTGGTACTAATCTCTGAGACCCACTGCACGAACAGAAGCCGCATTGTAATTCCAGGATACAACGTATACCTCACTAATCACCCTGATGGCACAGGTCACGCGGGATCAGGTCTAATCATCAAGAAGACTATTAAACACAATCTTCTCCCAAAATACCGTACAGAACAGATTCAAGCCACCACAGTATCGGTACAAGATAAAATGGGCTACTGTACAATTTCATCTGTCTATTGTCCTCCAAAATGGGCTATAAAGGAAGACAAGTTTGCTCTCTACTTCAAAACTTTAGGTGAACGATTTATAGCTGGAGGAGACTGGAACTCCAAGCACACGCAATGGGGCTGCAGATTATGCTCTACCCGCGGTAGAGAACTCAAAAAATGTCTAGAGGTGCTTAATTTGAGTACAATTTCTACTAATGAGCCCACGAACTGGCCCACAGACCGCAATAGACGACCAGATGTTCTTGACTTCTTCATATCAAAGGGCATATCACATTTATATTTTAAAATTGAATCTTGCCTCGACGCCTCTTCGAATCATGTGCCTGTGATTCTTACAATGAGCAGCACCGTCATATCACACGGTACAACGAACCGTCTTTACAACAAGGACACGGACTGGGATGACTTTCGACAACACCTTAATGCCAACCTAGATCTAAAACTAAGACTGAAGACTGAGGACGATCTTGAAGCCGCTACTAAATACTTCACCAATATGATCCAGCAAGCTTGCTGGTTAAGTACTCCAAACACGCAAACAAAAGTTAAATACCCTAATAACATACCTAGGGAAATAAAGGAGAAACTACTTGAAAAACGTCGTCTAAGAAGAGTATGGCACACCAGCAGGCATGCTGACGATAAAAGGCAACTAAATCGAGCAGCCAAAGAACTGCGAGAGATGCTTAGGGAGGCAGAAGACAGAACGTTGCAGACGCAACTGACAAACTTGACGGCCACATCAGCTACCAACTATTCTCTCTGGAAATTCACAAAAACACACAACCAACCCACACAGCCAAAACCACCGTTAAGATTGGAAAATGGCAATTGGGCAAAAACTAGCACGGATAAAGCTAACACGTTCGCCAAGCATCTGGCTTCCGTCTTTGCACCAAACGCACCCAGAAATCCTGACAACGATGAGTCAGACATAGATCAGGTCCTGCAACAAGATTTCCAAATGAATTTGCCTCCCAAACCAGTCACACCCCAAGAAATCTCGAGACAAATTCGTTCGTTGAAGGATGGAAAAGCCCCAGGGTATGACCTTATAACGAAAAAGGTGCTGCAGGAGTTGCCTAGAAAAGCGCTGGTGCTCCTAACTACGATCTTCAATGCATCGCTAAGGATCTCTTGTATTCCTCTGCAGTGGAAAATATCGCAGATCATAATGATCTATAAACCTGGGAAGCCAGAAAATGACCCTAGCTCATACAGGCCAATTAGCCTGTTGCCCATTGCCTCGAAGCTACTTGAAAAAGTTATACTCGATCGCCTCAAACCTCTGCTCATTGAAAATAAAATAATACCAGAGCACCAATTTGGCTTTAGACAAAAGCACTCCACGATCGAGCAAATACACAGGGTGTGCGGTAAAGTGAGAGAATCATTGGAGAAGCGGGAATACTGTGCCTCGGCATTCTTGGATATCCAACAGGCCTTCGATCGCGTCTGGCATAAAGGCCTGTTGTACAAAATAAAACAAAATTTGCCACACACTTATTTTAGGATCCTTGAATCATATCTCTCAGACAGACTATTTCAAGTAAAAGAAGATGATAGCTATTCGGAGTTCCACGAAATCAAGGCGGGAGTACCGCAGGGGTCGGTGCTGGGCCCGGTGCTATACACTATATTCACTGCAGACATACCGGAAACCTTGAATGTTACAATGGCCACTTTTGCTGACGACTCTGCCATACTGACTAGCGAGAGAAATCCAGCCACAGCGTCTCGAAACTTGCAGACAGCACTAGACAGAATCGACCAATGGCTTGAAAAGTGGAGAATAACAGCCAGTGCCTCAAAATCAACTCAAGTTACCTTCACCCTGAATCATGGCAACTGTCCGCCGGTTCGATTGGGTAACAGTGAACTGCCACATAGGGACTGTGCGAGGTACTTGGGTATGCATCTTGACAGAAAACTATTGTGGAGGACGCACATCACAGTCAAGAGAGACGAAGCAAATCACCGCTTTAGAAACCTGTATTGGCTACTCGGAAGAACATCAAGACTATCCTTAGAAAATAAGATTCTAGTATACAAAGCAGTTATCAAACCGATATGGGCATACGGGATTCAACTCTGGGGTACTGCATCCAAAAGTAATGTCAACATAATACAACGGCTTCAAAACTCCATCCTAAAGTCAGTATCAAATGCGCCCTGGTTCATAAGAAATGAGGAAGTCCATAAACATCTAATGGTTAACACAATACAGGAAGAAATAAAAATCGCAGAACACTCATATAAAAATCGCCTCGAACGTCATCCCAATCAATTGGCTGTAGGCCTGTTAAACCCAAGCGCATTAAGACGGCTTAAACGCCATAACATACTGGATCGCAATGTTAAAGATAAAACCTAGTGCCATGCCCGTTGGGGTCATCGCGCTTCACGCCACTGAAGACCTACAACTTATTTGTTTATAGCCTGATGGCTGATTGCAGATCAAACTCGGAAGAAAAAAAAAAAAAAAAAAAAAATTTTTTATATTGCACATTGTATTGTATAGTAATATTGTAAAAAAAAAAACAGAATCAGGTAACATTACTTTACAACCTTACAGATTTGCGAGTGAGCTCTAGGTCACGTGGGGTTCAGCTAATTGGTAATGTGACTGTACACGCACACATTTTTTTGTAAATATATACTTATAATACATAGAAACAACCAGACCTCAAACAAATATTTAAGCATAAATACTTGTCTGAGGCGGGAATCGAACCCGCAACCCTGTGTTTGGCAGTCCGGCGGCATGGTGACCATTGTACCAACTGGGTCGTCTTCAAGTAGCGTTAGCAAAAAAGTTTTGAATAATAGGTAATTAGTTTTAATATTTTTTATTTATTCATCTTAAGTGTAGCCATACAGGGTGAATTTTTTATGTGGGCCTTCAGGGCTATATCCTAAACCATAAGAGATAGTGAAAAATGCTGAAAGAAGTTGCGTGCCCGATTTTGACAAAATCTAAAACTGTATCATTCGATTTTTGAAAAAGTCATTTCCCTTGCCGGGAATCGAACCTGTTCATTTTGCAAAATAATAATCATCGTATATTTTTGTACCAATCGATAGTGTTGCTAATGGAGATCAATTCCTGGAAACAAACATAGTGGTCACAATGCTTTTATTTGAATATCCCGTTTCTGAGCTGCTTTAGAGGTTTGGTGTGAAGACATAATTTTTTTGTTGTAATGCCTTTTATCAATAGGTATGGGTGTCAAACTGCACAGCGGCATTTTAAATTACTATGCCGGTTGTGTCCAAAGATCTTTACATTTCGATCTCTGATTGGATATGTTTTACAAACAATTTGCGGGAACTTCAACTAGTATTTGACGTTCCTGTCTTTTGCAGGACTACAGTCTCTAAAGAAATTAAAATTGAAATTTATTGAGTTGTCAAAAATAAAATAAAAATATGGAAAAGGTATGATTTAGTTTGGTAGGCTTTTTACCCAACTGTGTCGAATATTATAAAGATTGGTAGTTTTCCTGAATATTTGTATAATATTATATGATGCCGATACCGACACGTTTTGACCTGTTTCTTAGCAGGGCACATCGGTACAGACGAACGTTTATGTGTGAATTTTCAATATATAGAGACGGATGTATTAATTATTTCGCATAATTATTATTATAAAAATATAAAAATGATTATAGCACAGAACATTTACTTTTTGACAAATTTCGTTATCAAACAAAATACCAAAAAAACGTACACTCGGACCCCACCCTACTTACTACCGGACTGCAGTCTTTGCGATGTGACAAGTTAATTACTACATACATTGCGTGTTTTCTATGATATTCATAAACATCCTACGAAGACGAACGCTTGATGAATATGTAACTTGTACAAAATATACGATGCATCGAAAGTAGATTTATTTGTTTCCAGGGTGCGTAATTTTAATACTGCGTTGCACCTGTGTGATTAGAAAATATCAATGTGTGTGTTCTATCAGAAGTTCCCACGGTCAAAGACTAGAGTCTTAAGGATTTATTTTATTTTTTTATATGTAATAATTTTGCCTTTTGTTTTTATCATGCAATAAAGTGTTTATCTATCTATCTAAGTTGTCTTCAAAAACTCTGTGACACAGTAGGTTAAGTAGGTATCTCATTCATAAGACTGTAATACATAGAAGAATAGAAGCCTACTGTGATAAATGTAATATGTATTAATAGTTTATAACACAAATCCTCACTCAGGAAACAGCAAGCCAAACAACTTTTCCTTGTGTATAGCCTCAGCGACGAGAGCAGCATCGTGTGAGTTATTGATCAACATGGGCACAGTCTCCCCGGGGAACACGCAGCTGTGGTGAGGCATCGCAGGCACCAGGCCCTCCCAGCCAGCCTCCAGTACGTTTCGACCTGCTATCTCCTCTAGATCTGAACCCATATACTGTAAGGATACAGGAAAGTTACACAACATCATTAGTAAAATGCACTTTACACTGATAATGCAAAGCTAAAAGGATTGGGTTTATGAGGATTATCCTGCAGGGAATAGCTTTATTGAACATAAGAGTTATCTACCATATTGTCTTAGGAAATAGTACAAACGGAATGTGTAGCGGTGAGCGTGATGTCGAACGGCTGTCCCTGGCCGTCGTCGTCCGAGTCGCTCGCCTCCTCCAGTTCAGATAATTCGCTGTGCTCATCGTCAGAATCCACTGGAATCATACAAGCTTTATTTTTCTCGACGCACATGGAGGTAGTTAAACAATACGGATACAACACTAGTCTAGATAAGATCTGCTGTGATAGGCCTAAAAGTTAAATACAAAAATGTGAAAACATATACTTTCTAGATACCTACTATTTTTAATGGAACTAGAGCGCCAAGAGAAGGAACGTAGAACGATTGCTATACAGTCTTTAGTTAAATACTCACAGTTTACTTCCATAATATCTCGAAGAAGCTGCCGCAGAAACAGAATTTTAAGGCTTTGATATTAAACTGCGTTATAAAAGAAATCTTGGAGAAATTACCTCCAGAAATTAGAAAATTGGATGGAACTGCGAATATCTTCCTTTTTGTTTAGGTACGTTTACAAAGATAGCTTTTGTGTGTTTGTTTACGAGTCTAGTCTTATTGGATTAATACAACTGATTTATTTTTTAGCTAAAATCTGTAACATTTTCTCAAACCTAGACAATTGCAAGAAGTTTAAATCTAGTTTTTAACATCTAGTCTAGGTACGTAAAATTAAAACCATGAGTTTTTTCTTTGTTGTTCCACTTCGTAAACTCAACCCAGAACACAGTTGTTGTTGTCATAGATAAGTACAGTCAAAGTCAATGTCATTCGTAGTTATAACTTTTTATTCTATGGCTCATCATCATGGATGTCATTTCACGATTTCGCGATCGCACGTCTCGTGTGAATTTTTAGAAAAATTGACGAGTAGTGCTCGAGAAATGTGATTTACAAGTTAAAAGTTACGAATTAATGAATCACAATGTATCGTAAAATAGTGTGGTGTTACATAATATTGCTTACGTTACTGGATATATCGCTGAACACAAAACTCTCTGCTCAGGGAAAAAGCCATGGGAATGGTAAATCGATTTTAATTGTTTTTTAAGTAGTTAGCTTATTGTAAGATATAATAAGATAAACGTTACCACCGGGTGCAACTATGCAGCCCGATTTAATAGGTATGCGGAATACCTACAGACTAGGAACAATAAGTTGGCATGTTGTGCTCGCGCTCGGTCGGACAGCAGTGATCGGCGCGTGTTATTTTTGTTCGTTCCTGGGGAGATTTGTTTGTCGTTTTGTATTGTTTGAGTGTAGTGTTGACGAGACGACAGGGACGCACGGTCGAAGCCGCGGGAGACCGCGCACACGTGCTCACAGCTCGCGTACCGCGCGCGGCGGCAGGTGCTTCCAATACTATAGTGTTTATGATACTCCAACAACTCATATCAGAATCATGTTTATCTTTTACCTGCTCATGGTATTTTGTTACTCAGAACATGGTATTTAAATTATTGAGTAGGTACTCATACTTTTTTTTAATATAATAAGTGGGGGTAGTATTGTAATAAAGTGAATATACCTACAATGAATGTGTGTTTATTTACAGGAGTATCAGTCCATGAGTCGTTAATGGAAGGGATCTCTCTACAGGTGGGTTCTGGATTACAACATTCCTCAGCTTATATATATATTATAATAATTGACTAAACCACACATTGTATATATAACTAGCTTTAGCGTTAGACCGTATTATGGGATAATATTATCAGGGTAAAATGTAGCTTATGTGATGATCCAGATCTGATTGCTCCAGCTGGTATCTGATTAACAAGTTTCATTGCAATTGATTCTCTTTGATTGTAAAGTGAGATTTAAACAGTACAAATAAAGAAGAAATAAAATAATAAGTAGTAACTTAATAAGTATATAAAGTAGATTGTTTGCTTGGGACCAGATGGTGGTGTGCCCTGTGATATAAATATACTTGTGACATGAGTACATTAAAGTAACAAGCCTTGTACGTACACCTACACAATAATGTTGTTTATTGACTAATGAAAGGGAAACCACAAAATATTGTGTTGGTCACATTATACCTACCTACATACATACAGACTATATTATACTGTGTCATCGTAACATACCTACATACTTCTGAATTATCATTTACATAGATACAGGGTTATTGAAGTGTTACCTAAGAAACGAGTTAGGGTGTAAATAGCCACTAAATGAATAATGCTTGTTGCATGAATTGTTAAATATTACATTGTTGTTATGTGAAGTTTTGTACACTGTTTGTAGGTTTATACAAGACAAAAATTCCTAGAAAGTGTTCACTCGCGTAAGTCCCATTCTTATGGGAATATAGGGATAAAAATTAACCTATGTTACTCCCAAGAATTCAGTATAATCGTTATATTATTGATTATCATCATAATCGCCACAGTAAATACAAAAAATGTCCTCGTTTATTGGGTAATAAACAAGGACGCTACAGTTGGGTAAGTGTGGCGAAGCAAAGGGTCATGTTTAGACCCATTTGTGTGTTCATCTGCATATATCTTCTAAACTACCTAGGTACTACTTATAATATTATAAGTGTAGATGAATCAATAACCCTGTGTAGTAAAATGTCAGTTGTAGTTCCCACAGACAGAGAAACACAATATAAAGTTACATATAATTCATGTCCAAGTATTTGCCAAGTAAATAATGTATCATGTTACATTGCTTGCTGTACACAGTAGGTACCTATATACATACTTACATAGTCCTAACAGATTAGATGTTTAATGTTGTTATTGTAAGTGATGTGCCTCCACTTGAAGGTAGCTCAGTTGCAACGTGTTGTGCCTCCACTTGAAGGTAGCTCAGTTGCAACGTGTTGTGCCTCCACTTGAAGGTAGCTCAGTTGCAACGTGTTGTGCCTCCACTTGAAGGTAGCTCAGTTGCAACGTGTTGTGCCTCCACTTGAAGGTAGCTCAGTTGCAACGTGTTGTGCCTCCACTTGAAGGTAGCTCAGTTGCAACGTGTTGTGCCTCCACTTGAAGGTAGCTCAGTTGCAACGTGTTGTGCCTCCACTTGAAGGTAGCTCAGTTGCAACGTGTTGTGCCTCCACTTGAAGGTAGCTCAGTTGCAACGTGTTGTGCCTCCACTTGAAGGTAGCTCAGTTGCAACGTGTTGTGCCTCCACTTGAAGGTAGCTCAGTTGCAACGTGTTGTGCCTCCACTTGAAGGTAGCTCAGTTGCAACGTGTTGTGCCTCCACTTGAAGGTAGCTCAGTTGCAACGTGTTGACAAACATTATGCTATAACTGGCTGCGCTTAGCGCTTAACCTATGTGCTAGCTAATCCAGGGCTTTAGCTGTTTACATATCGAGTTTCATCGCAATCAGTTCACTAGTTTTGGCCTGAAAAGTAACAAACTTACATATAAAGTATATACATATGTCCTATTACTATTATCTACAATGCTGCTCGGTAGCTTGTACACCATTCGCAGGAATCGAACAGGGTACTTTTAGGACAAACACGAAAAAAAAAAACTTACATATAAATAATACCAGGTACCTAGTTATACCTCGCGATATCCCCTACCTATGCTATACCTACCTAATATAGGTATATACAACATTATCACTTCAGTAAATAAAGTAAATGATAAAACAGTAGATACAAACATGGCGCAGCACGTGGGGGTCCCACCTCTAACCATAAATAATGCACTTATCAATGGATTTAATGATAGACAACTACTTACCTACCCTACTTGACTTTAATCTTATTTAACTATCTAAATCATTTATAATATCAATAATAATAATATAACAATAATCAAGAGCAACTTCAATACATGCCATTTACGGCGTCCTCAACTACCCTCTCAGCTTAGTCGACCGTGTCCAGAGGGAAGTAGGTACTGGTCAATACGTCCAGCTAACAGAGCCGCCGCGCCGGTTTTATCACCATGTCTTCCTTAACCATAATATGAGCATTGAGCAATGACGATTAGGTACGACATAAATGGATTATTTTATCCAAAATGTATGTACAGGGTATTATCAGCTGCGCCCCGCGGCTTCACCCGCGTAAATACAGAATTGGGATAAAAAAATTCAGTCGTTCTCCATTAGGTCCTGAGTTATTTATATCACTAACTAGCGACCCGCCCCGACTTCGCACGGCTATATTATGACTATCTATTAAAAAAAACCGCATCAAAATCCGTTGCGTAGTTTTAAAGATTTAAGCGGTCAAAGGGAAATAGGGACAGAGAAAGCGACTTTGTTTTAAACTATGTAGTAAAGTAATAAAGCTGAAGAATATAATAATGTTTGTTTATACGCGCTAATCTCTGTCGACTACCAGTCGTAGTCGGTGAGCGCAGCGGCTAGTTGTCACATGTTGTATAATGTGTCCAGGAATGGGGTAAGGACGGTGGCGAGGGGGGCGAGGGCGAGGGCCCGGGGCGCGGGCGCGGGCTGCCCCCGGACACGCTGGCGCTGTGGCCGGCGACGCTCGCGTTCGGCCCGGCCGCGCTGGCCGCGCCCCACGCAAGACACGTCACCATCACCAACACCGCCAACGAGACCATACACCTCGCCTCCGTCGCCGGCACCACGCCTGACTTCCACGCTTCCTTCTTCGAATCTAAGGTAATCTTACATATACCATACATTTATATTCTGTCTGACTGTATTTATACATAATCGGCGAGAGCTCAAACTCTTCAACAAAAATACGAAAGTTAGCCAAAGATTGCTGGAATAAGCCCAATCGAAGAGGAATTACCTATATTCATGTAATATTTCTAAACAAATCCCCTTACCTTCTTTTTTTGCTTGTCAAAACTTGAATCACAATAAAATTGGCAAAGTAATAAATGGGTAAAAATAAAAATATCGGTAAATGTACCGCAACTTTGCACGGATTTTGACGTTTTTGCATTATATCTCTTTGATGTGTTTCTTTTATGGCTTTTTTAGTCCATAAGACACATGACATGATGCATAAGATGCAATATTGTTTGCCTTGATATTTAAGGTAGTATTTTGTGTAACAGATGCAAATTCTACGAATTATAGACATTCAAAGTCGTAGGCAAAGTTGTAGGCAAAAAATGCAACTTTGCCTAGAAGGATATCTCGATAAATAATATGTGGATCGTTTAAAATTTCATTTCAGCATATGCATAAAACATTATACCCGGTCCCAGCACTTAAATTATTAATATAATGACAATGAAAAACAATTCAGAGCCATTAGGTAATGTTGTATCAGGTTCCACTA
Source organism: Idaea aversata (assembly GCA_907269075.1). Taxonomy (NCBI): domain Eukaryota; kingdom Metazoa; phylum Arthropoda; class Insecta; order Lepidoptera; family Geometridae; genus Idaea; species Idaea aversata. Next base: position 12,968,355 of record OU026103.1, read on the forward strand.
ACTTTTCATACAAAAAATAGGGTTGTCAAAATAAAATATTGATGTTATAAAAATGTTTAATGAATAAAAATACTCTTTTATAATCGAGGAAAGAAAATAGAACTTCAAACAATGTCATAAAGTACATGCTTAAAAAGACATCACTTTTTAATGTACAAATAATAACCACTTTGGCATCTCAACAACGAAATGGTATCTTTATATAAAATTTTAAAACAAATAAAAAATAAATAAAAATTTAAAAAACCGACTTCAAAAAAACCTGAAAAGAAAAACAAACAAAACCTGAAAAAAAAACTAAAAAGTGAAAAATAATCCATTTCGGGTCACTAAGACAGCAGATAACTAAAACATAAGTACTTACTTGGAAGTCTGACTGGGTTAGATTGAATGTTGAGAGGTATAAAGAAAACATGGTGTCACCCAGTCCGACTTCCAAGTAAGTACTTATGTTTAAGTTATCTGCTGTCTTAGTGACCCGAAATGGATTATTTTTCACTTTTTAGTTTTTTTTTCAGGTTTTGTTTGTTTTTCTTTTCAGGTTTTTTTGAAGTCGGTTTTTTAAATTTTTATTTATTTTTTATTTAACCATTTTTAGTGCCACTGTCACTGAAAATTCTACTCCATGAGGCGAAAGCGACTGTTTCTTCAAATTGCAACCTGTACCTAATCGTAACCCATTGAAGAGTTTGGTGATAAGAAGGTGTTTTCGGATGCCCCATTCATCCTTTTTGTGTATGGGCCACTTCTATTAGTGGAAATGGAAACCTGAGCAATTTGTTGAATCTCGCTGTGCAGATCTGTTCATCACTCCGAAGATCCTCATCAGATCTTCATTTAGGATAGGGTTTTCTATCAAAATTCATTTAAACCCAGTCCGGCGAGGCAAAAGCGAATATTTTATTCAAATTGTAACCTGTAATCTTAACCGATTGAAGAGTTTTCTGATGAGAAGGTGGTTTCAGATATTCCATTTATCGGTAACTATTAGTTTATGGGCCAATTCTACTGGTGGAAATCGAAAAATGAGCAATTTGCTGCACTCTCGAGGTGCAATTCTGTTCATCACTCCGAAGATTCTCATCAGATCCTCACCAAATTTTTATGGGACCACCCCTGAGGTATCACTTTTCGAACACAAAAAGAATCATCTCAATCGGTTGAGCCGTCTTCGAATGATCGCGTAACATACACACAAAAAAAAAAAAAAAAAAAAACATACAGACGAATTGAGAACCTCCTCCTTTTTTGAAGTCGGTTAAAAATACTGCAAATTATGCAATTGTTCCTCGTCTTCTTCTGCTTCGCCTTTTGCTTTTGTCCATGTTTAATAACTGTAATAGCATTAATTAAGTTGTATGTATTCTTAACAATAATTATATCACGCATAAGGTAACCTAATTTTAAACTTTTGACATTCCTTAGTACAGCAGTAGGAAAAGTAGATACATGTTGAAGTATGCTACGCGTATGTAGTTACTATATTACATGTAAGAAGATGTAGTATTTTTTTTAATATTGTCAGATTTTATTGTCAACCCTAACCCCAGGTAAAGTTGCATCACCTATGTTCGTAAAACACTGTGCATCTATGCCTACCAAGTTATTTTGAGGAAATAATGCTCTTATTGTAAAAATATAAAACAATACGGCTTAAATAAACAAATCTCTTACCCCTGAGTGTTATAACCGCACAAAAACACCTATCCTACGGCTCACACAGCAAAAGTTCCAAGACGCCAAAAATTCACTGCCACTCGCGCTGACTTTTGTCATTCAATTGCCGACCGTACAACCACAGAGTAATAAAAAAAAAGTAAAAAAGGTGGTCCCATAATAATGCAAAATTAGTACCAAATGGTAAAAAATAAGAAAAACCTTAGCAAACGCGAGATATTTTAATAAAACCGAAATAGGCAATTTTGCAACTGGTTGGCAATGTTGCAGTGTTTTACGGTATCGGTACAGTGTAGCGTTGTTACAATGTATTGTATTGTCCTACGTTACACATTTGTTTATAGTTGCATGAATTCATTAATTATAACTCGTTAACAAATCAACCAAACGTAATGACCATTATGTTTTAAGTGAGTTAACTAATTATCAACCTAGCAATGTAATAATGAAGACGAACAATAGTCGCTCGTTAGACACGCATCGACCGCAGGCCGCTGCAGTACCGCGTCACTCGGCAGTTAACACACTGGACGGCACGAGCGGTCGGAGCGGTCCGGGTAGTCAGGTGACTGTCCAGTAGTGTAACATAATCATAAACAATCATTGATATATGTTTACATTGACGAACTGACAACTATTGTGTTTGCTTGCGCCGTGATCCTGGATCCACCCCTGTCCTGCCCTGGTGTAGGTGACGTGACGTCACGGTGTCCGATGCATATACACACACACACACACACCGCTACCACCGCATTATTGTCTTGATTTGATAATAAGTAAGGTTTCCACTTAAACCTTGACATTGTAACGTGGTACAACAAGAGTTATATTACTTGCGAAGACGACGACGACGACGACTTGCAATAAGTACGACCTTTACCAATAAATACGAGTGCTAAAGTCTCCCGCCCACTCTGTACCGGACCATACAAGTACCTACCTTATCTAGTTTGTGTACCAGTATATACAGCTCTGTTCCGCTTGTGTTGTGTTCGATACCGGTATTTAGAGTTAAATTACAGTAAAACCATTTCTAACCGTAAAACCCTTCAAAAGAAAGGAACCAAATCGAATTAATTTGTTAATATTCAGACGCCTTTCCGCTACTATATTTCGGTCTGTATTTTCAATCCCTGCTTCATCAGATAGTTTATATAAATGAATGAAAGTACCTACAAGTAAGTAGGTCTGTATAACATGGTAATGTTATATGTATGAGAGATGTTGTACCATGTAATGTGTGAATAAGGAAGGAAGGTATACGTGTTATTGTATTGTAAGATGTAAACACGTTATCTGGTAGGAGTAGGAGTCAGTCAGTGAGTATTGTTTACCTCGACGCGACTCTCATACCGCAAAAGGGCGACATTATAGTGGCTCCGCCCCGGGCGAGGGCGACTGTAACCGACGACGCTACGCCACTGGACAGACAACAATATTGTATGCTTGTAGCTTGTAGAGATGTGTGCGTGTGATGCGCGATGATGACAGCTATATATGTCGCATCGCGTCGCGTCGTCACGTAGGTAGGTAGGAAGGATGCGCGGGAGTCGGGTCGCGTGTCGCGTATACTTACTCTACTATGGAATCTCAAGTATTCTATAATTATATTATTGTAGAGTATAAGTGTAACATGATACGATGTGTCGTCGTGTTCGTGTCGCACGTCGCGCGTCGTACTGTTGGATAGGTATACATACACCTACCCATACTTTACTCATTTAGAGGATAAGCTGTCCCGGCAAACGTTGTTTTGATACAAACAAACAGGAAAAAATATTGATATTGTTCGATTCTCAGATCTAACGAATATAAACTTACACAAAAAAATTCATACACAGCGGTTCAACCTCGTTTAGGTGGAATTTGGCAACTGACACTACCAGAATTTTATATTAAAGATTAAAGAGATATATTAACTTCTTACTGGATACTACTGGACAGATTTTGATGTAACTCGGTATGAAGATACATCGATTCATTGACAGTAACATAGTCTACTTCCTACCCCGATATTCAGACGGGAACGGAAGTTACGCGGGAAATACCGCAGGTCGCCGCTAGACTTTCATGCCTCATACGTTGTCTCTCGACATTATAATGTAAACCTAAATAAACAAAACATTATCTTTTCTAATAACTCATTAGAAATAGGAAAACGTTCCCCTCTATAATCAAAGTAAACACTGAGAGTCAGTCAGTCAGTAACTATGTAGTTGACAATGGATCCCTTTCATCTTCCTTCAGTCAGAGGTTATTGTGTCTACATACGTTATATACACACACACACACACACAGAGCACAATAAATACATATAAAAGTTTATCACATCAATAAAGGATAATGTATTAGATGTAAACAAGTAGGTATCCGTTATGTATGAGTCAACCTCAACGCCTCATTAGGAAAATGTCCCTTTATGGAGTTAATTAGTATATTTATAAATGTATGTACCTATTTATATAGAATATATTCCGGCAGTAAGATGTCATCGCAATGAAGGTAAATATTAAATAAAAAGATACCTACCAACTCTAGACTACATTTGGTTTTTGTTACTAACGCGCGAATACTGAAAGTCTACTTATCCTGAGTGGCGATTACAAAAGCTTAAAATAGGCTTACTTTAAGTCATAATAAGTTAAAAATCTCAGTATATAACGTAGGAATCTCTAAAACATTTAGTCCTTAGGGCAAATGTATAACCTTAACGCTCAATCGTACGCCACACCATCGCCATGCTTCGTCACATTCATAAGTATACCCAATTTATAATAACACAGTACAGATATATGTAGTAGACATTTTACACAGATATTTAAAATATTGACTATAGGTAGGTACTGTTGTTTTATACTGTTCATTTACCTTGTTTAGTTCAATGTTGTAGTCAATATTACATTTACCGCTAGTTATCTACGCTAGGTACTTATATGTGATGTAGTTGATTGATCAATCGCATCTCGTTTGAAAACATTGTGTATATAGACGTAGGTATTATATGTCGTCACATACGTATGTAGGTAGGTAGGTAGGTACCTATACTGTTATATATTATCAGTAAGTTAATTGATTAAAACTTAATAGGTAAATGTATTTGTTTGTATTAGAATCAGCTGAGGGAATGTCAACAGTGTTCATGTTTCAATCAAACATTTACATTCTTCTACAATAAATGACGTCTTCATTTCAGTTTTTATTTAAAGACTAGCTTTTGCCCGCGACTTCCTCCGCGTAAAAGTCGAAAATGGACGCAGGATAACGTTGTCCCATACAAACTTTGCCCCCCCTTTTTCACCCCCTTAGGAGTAGAATTTCGGAAAATCCTTTCTTATCGGATGCGTACGTCATACAAAGAACACACCCTCCAAGTTTCAGGTCTCTGCGATCAGCGGTTTAGGCTGTGCGTTGATCCGTCAGTCAGTCAGTCAGTCAGGACAAAGGATTTTATATGATTAGAAGATGCAGATGACTTACATAAGTTGCATTTTTTCGTTTTTGTTTTTTAAATATAAAACGTAAAGTTGTGACTGACTTAACAACCAATAGACAGATCGTGGTATAATATGGCGTACATATAGCAGTCATATGGTAGGCATCCGTTCAGGAAGGATTGTGTTAAACTCAACCAAAGTACCTAGCGTGTGAAAGGTATATCATGTACCTACTGCTCGCTCGGCTAACGGCTTGCAATATGTTGACTGACTGACTGACTGAATAACTGATGTAATAATACAGTAAGGTAACACTTACAATAGGTAACGTAAGTAAGCTACATATAGTATAATATATACTCAACTAATGTATCAGTCTACTCATTTTACTTTATTTATAATGTCAAGGTAAAGGACTCACGTTTTAATGTTATTTATATATTACATTCTATATAATATTAAGTGTTTATATTAGGTTTAATTACTTACGTCATAATATGGAGCGTATAATCACTACATAGTATAAAATAAGGTCACTTTTTGCCGTCCCTATGTATGCGTAGATCTTTAAAACTACGCAACGGATTTTGATACGGTTTTTTTTAATAGATAGAGTGATTCAAGAGGAAGGTTTATATGTTTAATACATGCATAATATATCCGTGCGAAGCCGGGGCGGGTCGCTAGTTAAACTATACAATACAAATGATTCTCAAAGCATCATTTATAAAACTACTAGCGACCCGTCCCGGCTTCGCACGGTATATTATGCATGTATATGTCGGAGTGTAGTCAGACATCAGAAGTAAAAGCCGAGTTTGATCCAATAGTATTAATTAAACAATATAGGAATCAGAAGCTAAACCTACTAAATGAAGGTGCACAAATAACAGGTAACAGGATAAAAAGGTTCCAACATGAACCACTGACATGGACGGTGAAGTGAACCACATTTCACCTTTTATTATTAACAAATAAATAATTTAGAAATCAATTAATAATTAATCAGAATAACACTTGAATAAAGGAAGTGACGAGAGTAGCGACAGTCAGTCACGACAGGCAACGATCCGTAAAGGTCCGTTCGCCAGGACGCAATCGTGAAAAATGCGTCCCGTTCCAACGTTGCAGCCCGTTTTATACAATTCCGAAGTGGGGAGACTCGCCACGCCCATGCCCCTCCTTTAGGCGTTAACGCTTGAAAAACGTACTAGTAACGCCATCTGTTGGTTGCCTGTCGTAACTGTCTGCCGCAACTTCATATTAGTGCTTCCGCCGTCATATACATATAAACCTTCCTCTTAAATCACTCTTTCTATTAAAAAAACCGCATCAAAATCCGTTGCGTAGTTTTAAAGATTTAAGCATACTTAGGGATATAGGGACAGAGAAAGCGACTTTGTTTTATACTATGTAGTGATAAAGTAAAAATGATAACCTACTTATTTATTTGAAACTAGCGGCTGTCCGCGGTTTCGTTTACGTAACTCTCGATCCCGTGGGAATATCGAGATAAAATGTAGTATATGTTGCTTTCAATGAATCAATCTATCCTCATACTTTTGATCTAAATCGGTTTAGTAGTTTTGATACCTTTTCAATGCAAACAAATAAACAATCTAATTATTCCTCTTTATAATATTAGTATAAAGTAACAAAAATCAGTATGTTCGTTGAGGAGCTAGAGTAACACGCGGAGATGCCATCTCTGTCTGACACCAACATAGGTTTGTTGGAGTAGAGTAACAGTTGGTTCGTACAAGTGAATGTAGTACAATAATGTAAACGTTTTGTTCTGTGTGTAGACGCTGTCGCCGCAAGCCAACACTACCTTCACGGTGGTGTACCTCGGCCGGAGGGAGGGAGCTGTCGCCGCGTATCTATATATACACACCTCGAAAGGTGTATACAAATATCCTGTAAGTATACACACACACTCACACATCTAACAATAATAATTATATTTCTTACAAGTGATGGTCCTTCGAGTCGGATCGTTATTGTTGTTTTGTTAGTAATATTGTATGTGTGTGTATGGCAGGTGTCAGCAGTGGGCGTGGCGAGCGAGTACCGCGTGTGGCCCCTGGTGGGGCTCCGTGTGCCGCTCAACGTGACGCTGCAGCCGCTCCTCACGCTGTACAACCCCACGGATACTACTATACAGGTACTTGATGCTTTACTTTACTCACTGGCTCGTTGCTTGCAGGGAGAGAGGGAGAGAGGTATATACTGTATGTGTGTGTGTAAGGTGAACGAGGTGTACTCGTCGGGCTCGTGGGTCGGGCTCACCCTGCCGGAGGGGGGCGCGACGTTGGAGAAGGCGGCGTGGGCGGTACCCCCGGGGGCGACGCGGGACCTGCTCGCCCTAGAGGTGGAGGGCGGGGCCGCGCCGCGCACCGCCTACATCCGCATCAAGGGCACCTGGCCGGGCGCGCCGCTCGTCGTCTGCGTCGAGGCGGCGCCCTCGCCCGCAGGCCTCTACCTCGCGCCGGCGCAGCTGCGGCTCGCGGTGCGCGGCGCCCGCGACCCGCCCGAGCGGTTCCTGCTGCACGCGGGCAGCAGCGCCCCGACGCCGCTCGAGCTGAGTGCTGGCGTGGAGGGCGCGACGTGCGCCGCCCCGGGCGAGGCGCCCCCGCCGCCGCCCGCCGCGCACAACGGCCGCACCTCGCCCCCGGGCGCCACGCTCGCCCTGCTCCGCGGCACGGTGGCGGCGCACAGCGCGCCCGCGCCCGCCGCACACCTCACGCTCGACTACACCGAGCTGTGGGCGGGCGCGGGCGCGACGACCGAGGCGCTCCACTGCGCCGGCTGGGCCCGGCTCGGCGCCGCGCACGCCCCCTACTCGGTCACGTTGCTGCCCGGGACGGTGACGCTACATCCGAAACACTTGCAGTAAGTACACTCCCTATCGCTATCCATACGACAATGGTCCTTCGTACCGGATCGATTCAACCGAAAGTGCATAAAACTCATCAATTGATACATAATGTTTAGTTTTGTGACGGCGAACCCAGCGGAAGCGCTGAAAGTCCAAGAAATAACGGTTCACAACGAGTTCCCGATACCGGTCAGGATAGCGGAGCTGCACTTCCCGGACGATGTCGAAGAATATTTCCACGTATGAGAACACTTTCTTAGCCATACATTGAATGTATATTATTCGTATAATAAGATCATAAATGAATATAATGTTGTATCTCGTGCACATGCAGACGGAGTGGTTCGGCCCCATGTCGGTGGGGGCCGGGCAGACGGCTCGGCTGGGCTCGGTGCGGCTCCGCGCGTCGCACGCCGCCCGCGAGCTGCGAGCACATCTCACCGTCTCCACCAACGTCACCGACTACTACCTCCCGCTGTTGCTCTACTCGGGGAAGTTCCATATCGTGAGTACCTAGCCTACCTAGCCTAGACTACCTCCGCATACGACATACTATGTACAGTACACGGAGCTAATGCAATCTTATAATCTAATCTGTACTCAGGAATGGGATTGGCCGTCGGAGTGGTGGTCCTCGGAGCAGCTGGACCTGGGCGTGGTGTCGACCGGCGGCAGCGTGGAAGTGGTGGGCCGCGTGGGCACCGGGGCCGTGCCCATCCAGCGGGTGGAGGCCGTGCTCGAGGGGGGGGAGGCTCATGTTACACTTGTCAATGGGGACGGTCAGTACCGGCGTCCGTCGCGTCCCTCGGTGACGACACGGCGCACGTTATGTTCGCTGTAACGATACAGGGAGCTGATAGCTATCCGTTCCCGGCTTCCATTTCTATGGATGTTTATTAAAATTATTATAAAAATACATTTCTGTTCCTTAAACACGCGAGCAGACGCGAGACTGTATGAAGTAAGAAAAAGACGGTATACGATAATGATTAGAAGCAGTCGACTCGACCCAATCCATCCAGTCCTCGGGGACCGACTCAACTGGACGTTGAAAGCTTATACAGTACTTGTAGCTTAGCGCAGTGTTGCCAACACACATTCTAGGAACTCAGTACATTTTATGTTTATGAATGTAAAATGCAAAAATCAGTTGTTCCACTTTATTTTCTATGTAGAGTTGGCAACGCTCTCGCTGGTATAACGACAGATTCGATATCTAGAAATATAATATAAATAAATATATGTGATGTTGTATGTTCGAGCAGAGGAGGGCACGGTCGGTGTGAGGCTGTCGGTGAGGTTCGGGCGCGAGGCGGGTGCGGCGCGCGGCTGGCTCGAGCTGCGGTCCGAGCACGCGGCCACGCGCGTCGCGCTCGTGCTGCACGCGCACGCGGGCGACGTGCGCGTGCTCGACGTGCACCTCCCTCCCATTGCACCGGTACGTTATACCTTGTGTCTGTCACCTCTACACTAGAGACGAGACGAGACACTGCAGTATGTATGGATGTATGTTGCAGTACGTGTGGTCGTCGTCGCCGCTCGTGGTGGAGAGCAGCATGTCGCTGCGCATGCGCGTGCTCAACGTCACGCAGCCGCGCCTCGCGCGCGACCTCGCCCTCTCCGTGCAGTGAGTTATACATTATATATACCTACCTACTAGCTGGCCCGGCACACGTTGCTTTGACAATTACAAAAAAAAAGTGTGTGTGTCAGCTCCGACGCACAATTGGAGTTTACTTCACAAAGCACACATGTTCAGATATACAATACATACAATATGTCGGTTAAACACAAGACGTATACAAGCTAGTCACACACACACGATTGAAAAGTGAAAGGTGCGCAGAATAGGTTGCGCACCAAAAACGTAACAAGGTCATTCATCAGTAGATTTTACTCCTCACATTTTTCACATACCGGGCGCCTTATATATGTCGATTCGAGTAAACTCCAAAAACTAACGGAAACAAAATAAAAAAATAGATGTTATTCGATTCTCAGACCTAACGAATATAAAAAAATCATACAAATCGGTTCAGACGTTTAGGTGTACATTGGTAACACCGCTACACGAGAATTTTATATACACGATGTCCGGTAATGAATGGATCAGCGGGCACCTACGGATAGAGGACACTGTGCCGGTTCAGAAAAATGAACGTTATGTTCTATGAAAGTCTCTCGGTTTCCGAGATATCCGGTATTTTAATTTTTTTGAAGTTAGTATGACTTCAAGACTTATAGCCTCCTTGGCAATGCGTATCCCAAACCGGAGGAGTATAGGTTTCTTCCTCTCAGTGGGATCACCGCGTTAATCGACCACTTCTTCAAAGAGTAAGAAACATCAAGGTAGGGGTAAACACAAAAGATCCCATTGGGTCGAAGTGTTGCTGGCAATTTCGTCAGCCCCCATTATATAAGATAAGATAAGATGACTTCAAAAATATTAGGCGCGTTATGAAAAAATTATGAGAGTGAATTTTTATGATGTGCGCGCAGCACCGTCACACGGAAAATTCACATGTTGAAGTTGTCCGCAAACCGCAAGATGACAGCTGTTATAAAACCAAATAGTTTGCATATATCTACTACCTACGTGAAACTGAAAATGAGGTTAGTAAAAAGAGGTACTACTACATAATTATTTTAATGTACTTAATTAATTATTTATATGTGACTGGAAAATTATATTTAAACTCCCTTCTCCATTCTTTTTGTTACCAAAACTGCAAATGAAGGAATTATTCCAATCTGTTTTTTGGATAGCATTCCAGAATAAATGTGCTATCGAATGCAATTTTTTTTTATGACATATCGAAAGTTTTTTTAAACTAAGATTAAAAAATAATGGTTTGTATTCGATAGCACATATTTTATCCTGGAATGTTATCCAAAAAACAGATTGGAATAATTCCTTCATTTGCAATTTTATAAAGGACCAGGGGCCCTACCGCGGTAAGTGCGTCGGCTTCAAGCCGACGTCGATATGCCAAACCCCGTCTCACAATGGGCCAATTTTTGAGCTTGCTTTTCATAGAAATTTTGAATAATTAAGTAGTGTTTTTGTGTGTTTTATGTATGCAGGATTGCCAGGGACATCAAAACTTTCAAAAATAAGTGATTATGGTATTATTATTTAAAAAAAAACACAGTCGTATTTCGTAGTGTTTTTTAGAAATAACAAAACCAGAATAACTTATTTTTAAATGTTTTGATGTATTCAACAATCCTGCATACTTAAACACATGACAAAAACCACTTAATTTTTCAAAACTCCTATGAAAGACAAGCTCAAAATTTTGCCCAGTGTGGGGCGCAGGACGGCGTAAACCGACGCGTTGGTTTGAAGCCGACGCACTTACCGCGGTAGGCCCCCAGCTATTTTAACCAAATGTGAGTGTAGGTTACGTAATTATAAAGGCACTTATCATCAGAACATATTTCAATCATATAAATTACATACCCATCAGCGTTATTTAACTACAACGCTTAATCCACTCACTAAAAGGTATTAAACTAATTAACTGAAATAAATTGTGCGACCATGAAAAGGTTCAGGCATCATGAAGCTACTGCGACAGAGAGGAATAAAATGACGGAACGTGGTTCATCGTTCCGTCATTTTATTCCTATTTATAGACACAAAACAGTAGTCAAGATGACGGCGCCCTGACGTATACATCAAATGAAGCACTTGTTGACTTCCTTCAGTCGTTTTCGTTTTGTCACTGACAGTTTTAGCCCCAAAAAGCATGGTGAAATAAGAAATAAATGGGTGCGTGTACTTATGTACGCCGCCCGTGAGAAATTATACTTCTTTGGCATCATTAAGAAATAATTTTCCAGTCACATATAAATAATTAATTACATTAAAATAATTATGTAGTAGTACCTCTTTTTACTATATAATTCTTAGCAATTAATGATTTTAATGATGATGAGCTCGCGCGCCTTTACGTCGGTAACGATAGATACGAACTTACTCACAATAATGAGGTTAATGCTGATGAGGATATTTCGCAATACCGAGTACGAGTTATAGCTCGTACAGTAGATATATGCAAACTATTTGGTTTTATGACAGCTGTCATCTTGCGGTTTGCGGACAACTTCAACATGTGAATTTTCCGTGTGACGGTGCTGCGCGCGCATCATAAAAATTCACTCTCATAATTTTTTCATAACGCGCCTAATATTTTTGAAGTTATACTAACTTCAAAAAAATTAAAATACCGGATATCTCGGAAACCGAGAGACTTTCATGGAACTTTTATTTTTCTGAACCGGCAGTGTCTTCTATCCGTAGGTGCTCGCTTATCCATCCATTACCGGTCACCCTGTATATAGGGATCTATATTTACACATTATGACGTCACACACAACAATGTCCCTCGACCTATCGAATATGTATGAATGTATCGACAAGCGTTTGTAGGGCTCACCCGAGTGAGGATGTTGTGTTATTGTAATAGTTTGGACGTGGAGCGTTCGGTGCGTCCCGGTCGCAGCGTGGTCGGGAGCGTGGTGTACGCGCCGGAGTTGCACTGCGAGCCGCGCTGCTACACCGGCCTGGACGTGTTGCACTCGCCGGAGGGGAGACGGTGGCTGGCGCGAGGTGTTACACTCGACGGTCTCTTCGAGGACGGGGAGATGGCGCGGGCGAGGCGCGCGCTGCTCCCCGTCCGGCCGCACACAGCCGAGCTGCTCGTGGAGACTGCGCGCGTGCGCCGGCTGCACGCCGCCGTGCGCGCCCACTCCGTGTGGCCCCACCTCGCCGAGCGGCCCGCCCTCGCGTGGGACCTCACCGCCGTCGGCGCCGCCTCCTCGCTCCGGCTTACCCTGCACAACCCCTCCTCGACGCACACGCTGCTCGTACAACCGCACATACAACAACACAGGATCGACATGTCAGTATCGAACACTACTATACTATACCTAATTATATAACATTGACGTTTTGTGTTCATTCTATGATATATGGCCAGTGTGATACATCTAATAGATAGTAATACATTATCGTGTGTGTGTATATTGTAGCGGGCAGGAGTCTAACGAGGAGTGTCCGGAATGTGTCAAGTGTGACACGTCGTTCACGGTGGGGGAGTGGCGGGCGACGCGGGGGGCGGTGTCCGAGTGGGGCGGGGCCGGGAGCTACCTGTTGCTGCAGCCGCGCGCCCAGCTCGACCTCACCCTCACCTTCACGCCGCTGGGGGCCGCTGACTTCGCCGCATATCTATACCTCAGGTACATTACCTACCTAGCTAGTACCACAGTTTATATACATAGATAGAGTGATGTCATAGGTGTGTGTGTGTGATATTCTGTATCGTTGCAGGAATAACTTGACGATCCTGGAGCGTGTCCTGGTGCGGGGTCGGGGGGCGCATCCCATGTTCGAGGTGGACGGCCGCCGGCCCAACTCCACCGAGCCCATCCTGGTCGAGGTGACGGAGTGCGGGGCGGAGGGGGGCGCCGGGGGGGCGCGGCGCGCGCTAGTCGTGCGCAACACGGGCGCCGTGCCGCTGCGGCTGCGGGGCTGGAGGCTGGCGGGGCACGCGTGCGCCGCCAGGGGCTTCCGGCTGCGGCCGTGCGCGGGCGTCGCGCTCGCGCCCAACGAGTCGCGCGCCTTGCACCTCGCCTTCGCCGCGGACTGGACGCGCGCCCGCGCCGACGCCGCGCTCGCCGTGCGCGCCGGCGACGCCACGCACACGTTCCGGGTGGCCGGAGCGGTGTCTGCGCGCACGCTCGCCCGCTGCGCCGCCGCCGCGCGCCGCCCGCCCTTCGAGCCCGCGCTGCGCGCGCTCGGCGCCGCGCTGGCGCTGCTCGCACTCGCCGGCGCCGCCGCCCTCGCCGCGGCGGACGCGGAGCGCGCGCTGCGCCGGCACCGAGCCCAGCGCCCGCCGCCGCCGCCGGCGCGCGACCCCCTCGACCTGCGCGCGCTCGCCCGTCCCGCGCCGCCGGTCCCCCCGGCGCCGGCGCCGCGCCGCCGCCGCACGCCCCGGCGTCGAGTCGCCCCCGTCCTCGACCCGGCGGCGGAGCGGCTCGCGTTCGAGCGGTGGCGCGCGGAGGTGGAGCGCCGCGCCGGGGGCGGAGCCGGGCCCGGCGCGGAGCCCGCGCGGGACGACGACGAGTCGCGCTCCTCGGAGGAGGGCGAGGCGGAGGGCGCCCCGCCCCCGCGGCCGCGCACCCCGCCCCCGCCCCCTAGGGAAGATACTTCATCTTCCTCACCGGATTCATCACCTCCACCGAGCGACAGGTACTATTTAGTTCCGTTGTATAGTAATCTTTCCGAAGTCACACGCCGTTCTTGGTCCACGTCTCGGGACGTCGGAGATCTTCAATTTTAGTTTGTCGATGTTTATAATGTTCCGATTATTTTTTTGAGTTTTATAATTCTTCTTCTTTTGATTGATTAAGTAATTATAATGTTTAAGTTACTCGAGTGTCCACCGCCTCGAGCCGGAGGAGGAGTGCGCCTCGACCGGGTCCGACTCGTCGTCCGCCGGCGACGACCGCAGCGACGGTAGCGAGGGGGCCGGGGGGGCCAGCGCGCCCCCCGCCGCCGCCCCCGCGCCGCTCCCCGCCGCCTCGCACCCCGCCTGCCTCGAGCCGGGCTGCAGGCGGCGTGACGCGCCCCGAGCCCCGGCCGCCGCCCGCGGCGCGCGCACCCCCGCCCGGCGGGACCGCGCCCCGCGCCGCCGCGACCGGGCGCCCGAGCCGCCGCGTCCCGCCCGCCCCGAGCCGCCGCGCGTGCCGCCCGTCCGCTGGGGCACCTCGTGGAGCTCGGTCGTGTCGTCGAGGGCGCCTCCCCCGCACCCGGACCCGCCGCCGCCGCCACCCGCGCGCCCCGCCCCGCCCGTGCCCTCCCCTCCCGCTTCGACGGACAACGTGACCGGCCCGGGGGCTCCGCCGCCGCTCGCCCCCATCGGGTCGGACGTGCGCCGCCGGCTCGGCTCGCACTCGCTGTTCTTCTACAGCGGCGGCGAGGGCGTCGCGGCGCCGGGGACCGCCGCAGCCGGCGCCCGCTGGCCGCCCGGCGGCGACGACCCGCCGGAGCCGCCGTACCGCGCGCTCGAGGCGCTGTGGGGCGGCGACGCGTGGAGCTGGGGCGGGCCGACGGCGGCGGTGCGCCCGGCCCCCGCCCCCGCGCCCGCCCCGCTGCGGCCCCCGCCCGGGTTCCCGCTGCCGCGCGCGGTACGCCCCTACGACCCGTTCCACTCGCTCGCCTCCATCTGGACCCCGGCAGCCCTCGACTGGCGCCTCGAGTCCCCCTCCCCCGGCGCCGGCGCGACCCCCCCACCGGACGACAAGTTCGACGGCTCGACTCCAACGAACGGCAACAACACCAACTGAGTACTTAACCTACCTCCATTCCCCTATCTATCTATACGTCACACAATGTCCTACCTACCACCCGGCGGGCGGTGACCGGAGCCGCGGCGGTACCTAGTCATGCCCTGCACCGGCCGCGGCCCGGTGTCCCCTCTTCTCCCTTCCCCCCACAGATCTGAAAGTGTCGATCAAAGCTCCCCTGTGCGTGTGCTGTATCTATAATATGTGTGTGTAAGGTAACGGTACAGTCCGTCTAGTCGCGACCGACGCGCGCCTCGTGTCGGTTACATACAACAGTGTTCCCTTATCGATTGTCTGTTCAAGACTGAATATAACTTTCTTAATATTCATCCTTTGTTTTATTTTTCATCCCCGTCGCAGCGTAAGTAAATAAAAACAAGCTATCAAAAAAACCATTTCAATATTTCCAAAATTATTCTTTATTACTAAATTAAATACAACAAGCTATATTATTTTTACACAAATCTTAAAAACTACAACATTTATAACAATGTCGGACAATCTGCATATTTAAGGAATCTAAGATAAATAAAATATGCCTTACAACTACCATTATATAGGTAAATGAGTAAAACCAGAAATACATGACGGCGGAAGCACTAATATGAAGTTGCGGCAGACAGTTACGACAGGCAACCAACAGATGGCGTTACTAGTACGTTTTTCAAGCGTTAACGCCTAAAGGAGGGGCATGGGCGTGGCGAGTCTCCCCACTTCGGAATTGTATAAAACGGGCTGCAACGTTGGAACGGGACGCATTTTTCACGATTGCGTCCTGGCGAACGGACCTTTACGGATCGTTGCCTGTCGTCACTTCCTTTATTCAAGTGTTATTCTGATTAATTATTAATTGATTTCTAAATTATTAATTTGTTAATAATAAAAGGTGAAATGTGGTTCACTTCACCGTCCATGTCAGTGGTTCATGTTGGAACCTTTTTATCCTGTTACCTGTTATTTGTGCACCTTCATTTAGTAGGTTTAGCTTCTGATTCCTATATTGTTTAATTAATACTATTGGATCAAACTCGGCTTTTACTTCTGATGTCTGACACTCCGATATAAATTTAATCAACATACGCCTCTTGCCACACTCTATACTATAGTATGAAGAAGATGATTGTACCTGTTTATACAGCTTGTAAGTCTTGATCGAATGCTTGAACCAAGTAACGTAGGTAGTATAACTTAGTATCTATATTTAGTTGAGTAGTCTTTAGGCGAGACGACGAGACCTCGGCCCTTGCGAGCTCCGCGGTACACCGTCTCTATGATGTCAATCATCTCCTGCTTGTCCTCGAGCGGCCAGTTGATCTTGTTGTTATTGCCGGTGCCCAGGTCTATCATGATGTGCTTGTTGCGGAAGAAGAACATCACTGTGCACGGGTCGTACAACTCATACCTGAAATGTAAACGAGGACCGTGTAGGTATACAGCTCATACAATTACTTTGAGTATAATTTATTAATTTGAAGTAACTCGAATTTAGTAACTCGAAGAACTTAAAAACTTCTTAAAAATCAGCTAAAATCATAAACTACATCAGAAAAAATCTACTCAAACTCAAAAAGATAAAATCTTATAAATTGCAATCTGTCAATGGATTCATTAATGTTCTTAATACCTACACTAATACTTACAATACCTAAACTTACTCTAATACATACTCCCTAATGCTTTTACTCTACTCCAACGCCATCTACATTTAGGATGGATAAATATAGTAGAAAACTGTAAAAATTGACTTATTAAGGTTGAATGTTTCGTATCGCTAAGCAAAGTATTCCGCTAGATGGCGCTTGTTTTCCCCGAAAGTATTGTTTTATTTTATTTTGCTATAATTGACGTGGAATTAAAGTATTTGTATATATATTGCCTGTTTTCTAGTTTGCTCTGAACATATTTCAAACATAATTTAATTTTTTGGAAGTCACATTTTAATGTATTTCCAAAGTACAATTTTTAACTCTTGTCACGATATAAATGACACGCACACATACAAAACAATAAACTGTAGCAACTATAGACTATATTTGACGTAGTCCTACAGATACCGATTGGTGTAGTCATTTAGAGCGGCGGGGTAGTGTTCTGAAGAGCCCCGGTTCAAATCTCGATACAAATATTTTTTTTTAATGAAAATATATTTTTGAATAAATTTTCAAAAACAGGATCAATTTTATGGTAGGTACTGTTAGTAATCATTTTTTTTTTAAACTAGGACGAATTCTGAACTATGCAAATTGTACTAGGTCTGAATGAAAAGAGAAAAATAAAGACAAAGTAATGTACAAAAAGGTTTATTTATTTAAAATTAGTTCTATCTTATCTTATATCGCGGGCTGACATAGCCAGCAACACTTCGACCCCTTGGGATCGATTAACGCAGCGATCCCACTAAGAGGAAAAATCCTATGTTCCTCGAATGTAGTAGCCCTTCACTGATTTCCCACTCTTGCGTGTGTTTCTTATCAACGTAATCCTTTACGGCCTTTGTGATTGTGCATGCTGGCAGGCCCGTACATGGTTCTGGTCCAAGCATAGCACTTGCCGATCCTGTTCTTGCAGCTCATCAGCCTTCTCATTTCCTGCTATTCCTTCATGGCCTGGGACCCAGAGTAGTCGTAGTTTGTTCCTACGGCCCAACTTGTGTTTAATAATTCAATCACTTACAAGACACTAAAATTTCCTCAAGGTTTATTTTCAGTAGGTGCTCAGATGGATGACACTTTAAACACAATAGTAGGAATATAATAAATGATTATAATATTTTATTTTTGGTTTTTCTATTTATTGACTACTTGACATCTCTGTTGACTCTCCGTTACCTAGGTAACAAGCGCGCATCTAGTGCGAGGCAAAGTATCGACTGGGTGTATGTTGCCAGTGTGTACAACAAACAGTACCAAAAAAACAACAAGACTGCTTGGTTTTTTTTCTCGCGAATTACTATACTTCATTTATATTTTATTATATTTTTATACTATTAATTAAATGCAAACAAGTATAAATGTTTATTTATTTATTATATACGTAAAGTGATAATTTGATAAGTCTATCAAAATAACGTATAATTCAAGTATCAAAAGTGACGCGACAGTGCCAAAAGTTACATAAAATCTTGCAGGTGTAGGTCTGGCAGCACTGAGTTGAATATCATGCAATTGAAAATATTTTGATTTTTATTAGACAGATTAGACGGAGAGGCAACGTCGCCCTTATCCAGCAAACTGTATTGCGGCTCTGCTCTAGCGTAATTGCGTGTTCCTGCTTCCACACACAACGCGACAACGTCGCGTGTTTCCACACATCTATGCATCACTTACACTATGACCATACGTCAATATAACCGTGCACCACTACATACGTAAAATTGGTCTCTTTTTTCACGCTGAAACAGAGTACTTCCTGGATGTTAAACAGTGATATTTTTGGTCTGCCCCTACAATAGCTTAAATTAGGCCTACTTTAAGTCATAATAAGTTAAATATCTCAGTATAAAACGTAGGAATCTCTAAAACATTTAGTAGGGAAAACGTATAACCTTAAGTATCAAATTTTTAAACAATTTTTGTCACAAAAAATCATTTGATATATATCCTCGAACCCTGCTACTGACCACTGAACCAATTGCAATAAAACATGATACCTGTGTATCTTATAGCTTGAGCCTTGGAGTAACATGCCCAACTTTTTTCCTAAAGGATGAGTAAAGGGAAGAACGATGAGTGTGGTTATAACCCGGTCACATTATCTTGAGACCTGGCGTCGATGAAAGTTCAAAGTTTTAACAATGAAATGTTTAAACATATACCACAAAAACAAGTCGACGCGTATCGGCAACGAAAGTGCTAACTGTACTGACGCGCCGTGGCGAGCGCGGGGAGGTGAAAGGAGAACAGGGCGGGAGTTTGCATTCCAGCCAGGTCTCGAGATAATGTGACCGGGTTGTAGTGTTACATAATTATTGTAAAATAAAGTAAGTACTTTTAAATATAGTATAAAAAGTGTATCCATACATTTTATTAAAGTCTGGCACCTCTGTGATGTCAACGAGGTATATAACTGCAAAGTTCTTCACCTTCTCGGCTATGCTGTACAACACCTCATCCATTTTCATACACGTCGGGTCCCAGTCGTGACCGAACCTTATTACCTACACATTACAATCATAACATTATTAATTAAGTCAAAGTTATCTCTCAAGAGGGGGGGGGTCTTTCCTACATAACCTAAATATTTAGCTTTACAAAAGTAAAACTACTGGCCATATATTATGAAGAAAGTAGTTTGTTGTACTTAATTATCATAGAACACGAACAGAATCATTTTCAATTTTATGGATGTTATAAGGTTGGTTTGTTTATTTATGAATGTATCTAGAAAGTTCATGTCTTGTTTTCGACTTGTACTCACCACGACGCGGTCCTCCTCCGATAGTATAGCTTGGTCCACTTGCCAGCCATTGTGTAGATGTCCTAACATGTAACTCATGGTGAAAAATAAAAGATTTAATAATAATATGAAATAAATATTAAATTCCGTGGGCTCTACAATGGCTCTGCACAAATACAAGCAATGTGTCAATGTGTGTTGATAAAGCACACATGACATTGAAGTTTATTTAAATTCTGACGTTGACAGACTGCAAACTTGTAACAGATAAGCATTTCATTATTCACTAAGGTTCAAGTCGTTGGGCGCGCGTGATTAGGGGCGGAGGGGGAGAGGTTTTTGTATGGCAATCTCGCCCTAATCACGCGCGCCCAACGACTTGACGCTTAGTGAATAATGGCCCAGCTTCGTTTTTACTCGGTTCGTATAGTTTCTAGATAGCTAGATGAGCATTTTTCAAAAAAATTCTGAATTCTGATTTGGATGTGTCCCATAAATTGACTTTTGTTTTTTACGTAATATAAACATATTTTGTTCAAGATAACAATTACATATATATAAATTAATAGTTTAAAAAAACTAAAAAAACACGCTTTAAAAAAAATTCAACTAAAAAAATAGAAAATAAAATTTAATAGGTACTAATTTGGATTAAGAATGTTGTAAATAGTAAGCGTGTTACATTGTGGTTGCAAAAGAAAAATAATGAAGGTGTAGCATCACAATGTAACACGCTTACTATTTACAACATTCTTAATCCAAATTTACCTATTAAATTTTATTTTCTATTTTTTTAGTTGGATTTTTTTTAAAGCGTGTTTTTTTAGTTTTTTTTACACTATTAATTTATTTTATACTTTTTGGTCTTTATTACCGAAATATGTTAGATCAGACCCTGGTTACCATTGAAAGACAAACTACTCGTCAAGACCATTCTAACGAGCCCAAACTCGATGGGGTTGTGTCGTTTCATTGCGAAGTTCCTATGACCACCTTCCAATTCCATCATCAGACCCTGGTCACCATTGAAAGCCAAACTACTCGTCAAGACGATTCTAACGAGCCCAAACTCGATGGGGTTGTGTCGTTTCATTGCGAAGTTCCTATGACCACCTTCCAATTCCATCATCAGACCCTGGTCACCATTGAAAGCCAAACTACTCGTCAAGACGATTCTAACGAGCCCAAACTCGATGGGGTTGTGTCGTTTCATTGCGAAGTTCCTATGACCACCTTCCAGTTCCATCATCAGACCCTGGTCACCATTGAAAGCAAAACTACTCGTCAAGACGATTCTAACGAGCCCAAACTCGATGGGGTTGTGTCGTTTCATTGCGAAGTTCCTATGACCTCCTTCCAATTCCATCATCAGACCCTGGTCACCATTGAAAGCCAAACTACTCGTCAAGACGATTCTAACGAGCCCAAACTCGATGGGGTTGTGTCGTTTCATTGCGAAGTTCCTATGACCACCTTCCAATTCCATCATCAGACCCTGGTCACCATTGAAAGCCAAACTACTCGTCAAGACGATTCTAACGAGCCCAAACTCGATGGGGTTGTGTCGTTTCATTGCGAAGTTCCTATGACCACCTTCCAGTTCCATCATCAGACCCTGGTCACCATTGAAAGCAAAACTACTCGTCAAGACGATTCTAACGAGCCCAAACTCGATAGGGTTTCGTCGTTTTATTACAGAGTTCCTATGACCACCTTCCAGCTCCATCATCAGATCAGCACCATGTTATCATAATATTGCATTGTCATCGGTTTTTGACAAGTGTGCAAAGTTTGAATTAAATCTGATCATTCTAAGTAGGGCAAAATCGTGCCCAAAGGAGTCGGTTACATACAAACAAGCAAACATACAGGTGAAACTAATAAAAGCGTGTTAAAAAGCACTGAATTATTGTTTATATTCCTTTTCTAATTCTTGTAAAAGTTAGATCATTTATGAAAAAAATATTAAAAATTAGAACTTTGAGTGTATGTATGGAGAGTGATGTGTCCCATTAAGCAGTGTTGACTTTCTATAAGAATATTTAAGATAACATTGAGTTTGCATTTAACTTTTTGGTACTATCTTACACTGATTATAATCATTTACATATACGAATAAACAATTCTGCGAAAACAATGCATCATTTTAAAATAATTAATGTTTTTTAACATTCATAAAAAAGGTCATTTTGCGGTTTCCTAGTTAGTTACGTGATTAATCGAAAATATTTAAATAAAGTTAAGTAGATTATGGTTTTCTGTGCACTGGAAACATTTAAGAAGAACGTAGCACAAAGTTATTTTGCTGTAATCTATCAAATTAATCTAAAAACATTGTTGGATTGTGTGGTGCTCCCCGGATTCAAAAATTGTTTCCTGGTTAGTTACGGAAAAATAAGTGTAAGTTAATGCTCTTTCACGTATAAAGTAATATGGATTGATAATTGTATATTAAGTTTTCGATATCTTATCACAAAACAGTCGATTTTATCAGATTTTTTGTAGAAAAGATGAAATTAAACTTTCGTTCTCATGTTCGTTACTTCCTGTTAGTAACTTTTGTAATTGGAAATCGTAAGGCAGAATCCACATCATAAACAATAATTCAGTGCTTTTATTTATGTAATTGTTATCTTGAACAAAAGATGTTTATATTAAAGTCAATTTATGGGACACATCAAAATCAGAATTCAGAATTTTTTTGAAAATTGCACAGAGACAGAACAAAATAAAACTATAAATTAGTTAATATCTTCGTAAGTAATTGTCCGATTTGGATAATTCAAAAAGGAATATCATTATTACGTCATAGAGAATAACGTGGATGCAGTCTATTGAATTTGCTATTACTTTACCTACTGATCTTCATTGTGTATTATTTTGATTTTTTTATAATTCCCTTTTTTTGTTAGTTACCTATGTTTCAATAATGAATAATAATAGTAGTTACATAAATATTTTTGTACCTACTTATCTTTTTTTTTGTCTTTTTTTTTGTTTAGTCTTAGTCCAAAATTATTCTGCACAAGGAATCTCAAGTGTACCCTGAGTGTACCGGTCAAAACATCATACCCGTGATGTTCACCGACCGTGGTTCACTTATTGCTATAATTTTTTCCTCGACTCGTTTGACATTGGCAGAATTCCGCCCTTATGTCAGCAATCAGCCGCTTAAAAAAGATGAAGTTGAAGCATTTCAGCGGGAAATTCAACTAGGCAGGTACGAGGTAGGTACTTAGAACGAGAGTTGACCTATACTTACTTATTTTACCCACTTACTTAGAATATAATAAAGACCTTTTACCATTTGATAGAATTATAATTAGGCACTTATGTCTGAATGAATAAATTATTATTATTAAGTACTTACCTATACCAGAGGACGTTTTTTTCAACGGTTAGTAAAATATTTTTATTCTATGCGATGTTTAATGGAGTAATCTTGCTTGAACTGTGGAGCGCATCAGGAGAAGAGTCAGCCTAGAGGGAGGAGGGAGGAGAGAGGAGGGAGGGAAGCTGGCACGATGCCATCACGTCGTCGCGTCGCCGGAACGGAACGCGGTCACACACCAAAACATACATATTTCTAGGGAAAAAATACTCGAGCAGTACGTTATTGAGTCCGTCGCACGCGTCTCTCCCCAACACTCGTCGCGTGCGCGCCGCGTTGTACTCACCCACTCGTACCTTGTGCAGACGCCCGCGCCGCGTCGGCCTTCACGAGCTTGTTTTGATTCGTCATCTATTGTACCTACTGGAAACAATACTCTCGATAAACTCCAGACTATCATCATTATTTAGGTAGATCGTGCCGGCCCGCGCTTCCCGTGCTATACGGTGCTACGACGTGTCACTCACGAACATTACCGTGCAGTTTCCTACATAGAGACCTACGTTACCTACGTAGCGATCGCGTGCTGTTTTACGGTTCACCGATCGTTCGTCGTGTATAAAGAAAGTCGAGGATAAACATCCGAGTGTGGTCTGCTCTGACGCACGAGGACATTGCTTCGGTGAGTCGACTTTATTATTGTTTACAGATTGTATATCTTTCGGTAACAAAGCAGAGATATGGAATATTCCGCGGGTATACTCGTCCACCGCCTGTGCTCTGTGCTGCGCACACAACCTTACCTCCTACCTACTACAAGGCTAGTACCTACAAATACAGTAGGTACAATGTCTATACATCTACACCAGCCAGTCAGCCAGTAGGTAGCACCACACATGTAGCTGCCTGCCATCGTGTATGTTTACATTACGTTAATGATAGCAATAACAAACATACAATCAGCAGCTGCTGAGTGCCGCCACTGGAGAACATCACATCACTCATACCTACCTAATACATCTCGTACACATACTTTGAATGGCAATTTTATAAATATTTCAACACAAATTATATTTGTGCTCTACCTACCTATAATTTGAGTAATCCTTCCAACGATTTCTCTCTCCACCTAGCCTATGTATTGTACCGGCAACAAAAGTGGAATTGATATATTGCACCTTATATCGTGTGATATTGTATAACAGAGCAAAGAGCTGCGCCCCCCCCCCCCCCTCCGTATGGACGCGGTGTACCCGGCGGGTGCGTCGGCGCTGGCTCGCGGCCGGCGGCTGCGGCGTCGCGAGCTGGACCACAGCCGGCAGCGGCACCGCACCATGCCTGTCACATTCGCTGAAATAAAGGTACCTACGACTATTACACATACCTACATACATACATATTATATCAGTCAGTACAACGTCACGTCACAACTCCCTCCGTACGTCTCGCGTACGTAGGTAGGCTGTACCTAGTTAGGTAGGTACACACTACAAATTCTACTTTAAATTTCAATTTCCGTAAATTATAAAACTAACAGCAGTGGGACGCAGTATGAGCCGCACAAGTCCCGTAGTTATAAATGCCAATTTGTATCGGTCCTTCGAGCCGGATACAATATGCTGATTCTAAAGCTGTCGTTGTGTTCGTGTTTCAGGAAGTGGACGAGGAGAGCAGTGCCGACGTCGATGTGGGGGAGGGTGGCGAGGAGCGGCGCCGGAGGCCGGACGTGTTGGACGAGCGGTTGGGGAGTGTTGGCCAGCTCGCAGTGTTCCGGCGGCGGCGCGGGCGCGCGCGGGCCGAGGCGCTGCGCGAGCTGTCCCCGCCCGCCCCGCTCCCCACCCGGGCCGTCTCCGAGCCCGAAGCGCTCCACCGTCACCCCGACGACGCCGCCCGGGCCGCCCCCGGCCCCCCTGCGCCCGCGCCGCACACCTGACCTCGCCCCCTCGACTGTTGTCTCTATAAACGCACGATAAGAACGACAGTTTCAAGCTGAAACTTTACGTTACTTAAACTTGTCTAGTCATAGATTCCAATACCAATCAAGAATAGATTCATGGCCCGTGGTCCCACCGTTTCATCCTACCGGTCCCATAGTCCCCCTAGTGTTGGGCTCGTGGTCCCACTAGTATGGAAAGTACCGTTACCTTACCTTGGTTGGTACTGAGTGTGGCAACTCAAGATGAATGAACCCTTGAAGTAAAACACTTGAAATTAAATGTTAAGTATTTGTCATGTTTATTTGTACATTAATAAAATAAATAGCACTCTCGAGCACGCGTCGCGCGTTGCACGTCACACATAGATCGATAACAAGTACAATCCTACATAGTGTCAACATTGTATTACTTATGTATCTACTTACAACATCAGACTTACATTACTTACATACATATATATCTGTAGGTATATTGTAACATTCATACAAACTTATAATTATATACTTTTATCTTATGTTATTTTAATAATATATTCTCATAGGTAAATAACAAATATCGTAACAAAGTATTTTATAAAGCTTTCAAGTTTTTAGTTCCTCTTTTGCATTTAGGTAAATAAAAGTATATTTAATATAAGATACATTATTACCTACTAACAGTAGTAAAGGAATTAACAAAACTTAGAAATAAAGACTCTGTATTACCACCAAATCTGTCCCACTATTACCCGTGGCCCCACCGGTCGGTAAAAACAGGACATGTAGTTTTCTACCCACGGTCATGTATGAAAGTCTTAAAAAAGTCTAAAATACTTTCTGGTTTTATTGTGCCTAAAAATATTCCGGGCGCAGCTGCAGGGACGAGTCGTTGCGTCCGGCGCGGGCGCGGGCGCGGGCCCGGCCCGAGCCGGAGTATATCTGTTGGCTATAGTTATGTTCAATATATAGGTGCCATTAGGTGCCAGAGTGCCGGTCGGGTGGGAAGTAGGCGCACACGTACTTATATCTAGTTGTTATGTAAAAATATACTGCTTTGGTATATAACGCTGGAAGCGATCCTATTAAGCACATAAAGTTTATTTTATTTAAGTATTGGTTTTTATAGATTTGTATTTATATTCCTTACTTAATAATTATGTACAATAACATTTACCTAACCTAGTCTATAATTGGCACTCATTTAAATTGAGCAGTGCAGCGAAACGTTACCCGTGTAACCACTGGCAAGTTATACTAATGGGAATATGGGGCATTGTGAATCCTCTTGTCCCAACTGATGCATTTGAATGGATAATACACTTGGCTGTGTAAGTACAGTGGCCTTGTTAATCTAAACTGTTAGTGTAAGTATTTAACTAAGTAGGTAGGTACTATGTTTTCCTAATGTATAATAATGTATAAATAACCAAATGCTGTTTCTCTTCCAATAAATACTTACCTAAATATAAATATTAAACTAACAAGTCAACATTTTGTTCGTTCAGTTTTTACAAGTTTCCAAGTTTCTTCATTGTAGGTGATTGTTAATCGCTTGTACAACTCGAAGACGGAATGGACAATCGCCGGACAATCTTACAATTTTATACATTCTATTATTATCCTACGACATTTCTAGTAGGTAAGTAATAGTTTTGGGAAATTATTTATTACTTTTAGCCTGTAATTTACACGTCGTGTAGTTTTGGTAAATGGATGTAAGTATTGAATTTTTATAAGGAAAATGCTTGTCAAATATGTAGTAAGTACCTATAAGATTTGTACGTATTGAAATACCTACTATAGAGGCGGTTTCATTTTGGATAGGGGTGGTTTGTTAATCCTACAGTAGACTAAACTTGTAATCCTGACTGTACCAACATTAGATTAATACCTACATTAGATACACTACATACATACATACCCCAGGTACAACAATAATACACTTATTATTATCGCATATCACACGCAAGTAGTCTCCCGACCATCAGTCGGCCGACTCTCGTTCGAGCACAGGCTCCACTATGGCTCCACTTGGCCCGGCATGTGGCCTGGATTACGGGTGACGAGTTCAATTCAAAGATGATCATTTTCCTAGTTATGAACAAATTATATCATCCTCTGTGTTTGGGTCAGAAAAGTGGCAACACTAAAATAATTCTGAAGGAAATTACGAATCTGTCAAATAACAGTAGCGATACTCCGTCTCTTTCTTTCCTGAGCATTCCTTCATATAGCTATCCTTACCACACTTACTTCCGTCTCTTCCTACAGCCAATGAGCGAGCGAGAAACGGACACAGCCAATATGGCGTTTTCGGTTCAAAAAGAAACAAAGTACTCGCATTGTTTTGATGTGTTTAGATCAAAAAACTTCATAAACTATCATGTGCTATCATGTTATGATAATATAAGGTGATCTAGAAGTGAACTGTGACATATTCGTCGTAAGCTGGCATAGCAGGAGGACTTTATCTTCAGTTTGAGCGGTAAGTCAATGGCCTATTCAATTTTCGTCCGAACTTAGGTATGTTCGCAACCTGTGTTTGACAGATTTCATAACTACAAACAAAAGAACCTGCAATAACACTTTGGATTTACAAAAATGGAATATTTAGGATAAGTAGGTACTTGTTTGATTATGAATGAATCAATATAGTTACCATCTCAAGTCAATACATTCGTCGGTAAACGTCTGGTTGTCTCTAAACTAATCGTCTCTAATTGTAATTGTCTCTAATAGATACGTAATTCAAGTACTGTACGTTAAATCAGGTTATACATACATAGACAGCTAGCATTGTGAGCCTCTTTTGTATCCGTAGCACATACATACATACATACAGTAGGTAGGTAGAGGCTACAGTACAGCGTGTACCACATCCATACACATCGTATTCTATGTTTGTGTAGTACTGTTGTTGCCAGGTGCCAGGCTAGGTGAACGGTCACATTGTTTCATATCCCATATCACGGACCTTTCAAAGGCCTTTTTACTACCTTATTATTATGTAAGTAGGTATATCTACTTACGATACTCTTAAAGTATAAACTTAATTTAACAATAAATAATTTAATAACTAATATTGACATGATAGTGTATTTACATACAATTATGTACAGTCGGCTGCATAATTGCAGCCCCCGGTAGAGTTCAAAAATCACTATTGTTGGCATGTTTTCATTCTAATATTTTTGTTTGATAAATTCATGAGTTAAGTATAAGACTTTAAACTTCAACTAAAGCAGGTGCCTAGAATCTTGCTTGTGTTGAAAACTTTCTTAAAACAGCCGTTTTGGAGCTCTACACAGTGGGTCTGCAATTATGCAGCCGACCGTACCTGTACCTATAGGTAAGTATAAATAATAAACCTTTTATAAATGTGGGGCGTCACGTCCGCGCCGCGGCGGCGCAGTACAATCATCTTAAATGTATATAACTATAAATACAGTCACAATAACAGGCCCTTACTCTAACCTAACTACAACTAGTGTAGGTAGGTATGTAAATTTATCTAAATAAATAATTTATCGTAATACTTGTTGTAGTTTCTGTTCATTGTTCATATTTAACGTAGCATAGTGTACGTACACGTTCGTTCTACTGCAACACTACTGGACGGTTCCTAACGTAAGACACTGGTGAGGTGGCGGTTAGCGCTGGAGTAGGGGGGGCTCCGGGTCGTCGGGCTGCGTCTCCTGCTCCGCCGCCGAGGGGATCGTCTGGAGGTGGCGGGGGGCCGGTAGCGCCGGCGGCGAGCCGGGCGGCTCCTCCGCGCACAGCGCCGGCTGGCGCGTGAGCCGCGGCCGCGGGCCCGTCGCCCCGCCGCCCGCCGCCGACCCGCCCGACCGGGACGTGCGCCACGTGCCCGTCGACGCGGTCGCGTTCGACCCGGACGAGTCGTTGCGCGACGACGATAGGTTCGAGTCCTGCGAGGTCTTGCGCGCGATCAGCCAGGAGGCGGCGCGGCGCGGCGGCGGCGGGGCCCGGCCGTACGTGCGCCACGAGTCCGACCGGGACGAGGAGAACTCTACCGAGGAGGAGACGGAGCCGGTGCGGGCGGGGGCGGCGGGCGGGGCGCGGGGGGTCGGCGCCGGGGCCGGCGTGCGCGCGCCGACGCCGGCGCCGCACGCGCGCAGCCAGCGCAGCAGGCGGCCGCGGGCGGGCGGCGTCGCCGGCGCGGGCACGCCGGCGGGCAGCAGGCGCCGGCACGCGCACGTCGCGCCGTGCTGGCCGCGCGACGACCGCTCCGCGAGGCTGTTGGTGTTCGCCGGCGTCTGGCGGTTGCTGAAGTTGGACGAGTGCCGACACCGGCCGATGCCGCGCGTCACCCGCGACTCCTCTATCGCCTTGCAGACGAGCGCGCAGTCCTTCTTGAACTGCTTCGTGAGGATCGCGTACAGGAAGGGGTTGCAGCACGAGTTGAGCGGCAACACGAACACGGTGAACACCTTGGCCTCCTCGAGCGATACTAGTTGCGCCCCGAAGGCGGCGGTCAGAGCGAAGAACGCGATCGGCGACCAACATAGGAAGTCGGTGAAGACGAGGAGGGCCATGCGCTTCGCGATGCGGGAGTCGTTCGAGTTCCAGGCTTGCGAGCCGCGGATGGCGCAGTACATCTTGAGGTAGCAGCCGAGCAACACGAGGAACGCGAGCCCGTTGATCGCGAGCAGGGCGACGACGTACCCGAGCGCGGGCGGCGAGCTCGTCTCGAACGGCAGGCAGACGGCGAACTTGCGGTAGTCGGAGATGCCGAAGAGAGGCAGCGCGGCCGCCGCGAGGGAGAACGCCCACCCGGCGCCCATGACGGCGGCCGCGTGCCGCAGCGAGAGCCGCTTGTTGAGGTGCATCGCGTGCGTGATCGCGTAGTTCCGTTCGAGCGTGATCACAGCGAGCGTGTACACGGAGAGCTCCGAGGACAGCACGCCTAGGAAGCCGGCGAGCCGGCACCCGGGGGACATCTGCCAGGCGATGGCGTGCGCGCGGAACTCGCCGAGCGTGCCCGCGTCGACGACGGCGAGCAGCCCGAGGTACACGCCCATACAGAAGTCGGCGGCCGCTAGGTTAGTGACGAGGAACCGCGGCACGTCGATGCGGCTCCTGCTGAACACCAGCACGAACACGACCGTGCCGTTGCCGAGCAGCGCCAGCAGGAACACCGCCCACACGCCGCACCGCAACGTCCACCAGTCGAACAGGTCCACGCACGGCAGGAACGGTCCTGTACACACACACACACACACACACACAATCATTAGATAGATATATATCAATAGAGTTCAGCCAGCATCCAGTTGTAGTATACCACGTTGACCTCACCAGGTAGCGGCAGACATTGCACGCGGCGCGGCTGCTCGGCCCGCCACTGGTCCGGGTCGGGTCCGGCCCGTCCCTCGCCCCGCGCCCACCCCTCCAGCAGCGCCTGCAGCCGGCTGTCCGTCGACCCGGTCACGTTCACTGCAAGGTACACACAACACATATGTATCACAACACAATAAGACACACCGAGGTAGGTAGGTATATAGGTACTCACAGTGCGACCATATCTCGGTGGCGTTGGCCCAGACGGCGATGTCCATCTGTCCGTTGGGTAGTATGACGAAGTCAGTGGGTCCCTCGTCGTCGTCGTCGTCCTCGGCGGATGTACCGGCGAGAGTGGGTCCCTCGCCGTCCATGAGCGGCATGAACTCGCAGCAATGGTACGCGTACGAGAGGACGAGGGTCTGTATCCGCGGGAACAGCTCCGGCGGGTGGAAGTGCCTCAGGTTGGGGTTGTTGTGCGCCTTCAGGTGGACCAGCCGCTGCAGCCCGCTCGCCGGCAACGTCGGGAATATGTTGTTGCCTACGTTACTGCAACACACCGCACCGCACGTCATATACCTACCTACTTGCACATTGCGAGGGTAATTATGGTTATATACAAAGTATAATTGGTTGAACTTCTGATACGATAGGAAAAAGAAGATAGTATAATAGTACCTACATATAAACAGTAGGTACACTACAAGTACAAGAGTATACTTACAGATCTTCAAGCCTCGATATCGGTACGAAGGTCTCCATGTCAATGTGTTCGATCTCATTCTCCTCCAGGTTACTGAGAACGTAACAAACAAACAAACAACAATAAACTAAGCGTTCGTTGCAGACTGTCTTACTGGCACGATGTTCCTCTTCAACCTCTCAACATTATAATATTATCATAATAAACTGTTATTTAAAGCAGTAAAAGTATTGTTTAGGCAATGTTTACCAAAGTTGAGCGTCGAGAGTACCTACCTACCTACCTACCTACGTACGTACGTAACGAGATGGTTGTTTTGTTGTTGAAACCCCTCCACCTTCCCTAATCCTCCCCCCTCCGTACCCCGTTCCTGTGAGAGGTACCTACCTACCTACACAACCCGACCGACGACGGACGCCAACGGGCGGTTTTATAGCGCTACCTCTCACAACTTCCCCCTCGTGTTAGCTCCATTCATCTTCCCTAGAAGTAGTCTCTACTCTACCGGACGACATGCGATCGAGATCTACCTAGTCGCCACGCGGAGCATGATCCCCTCGCTACATCCTCTCGGTTTACACTGTAGTCTCTACTCTATCGGACGACATGCGATCGAGATCTACCTAGTCGCCACGCGGAGCATGATCCCCTCGCTACATCCTCTCGGTTTACACTGTAGTCTCTACTCTACCGGACGACATGCGATCGAGATCTACCTAGTCGCCACGCGGAGCATGATCCCCTCGCTACATCCTCTCGGTTTACACTGTAGTCTCTACTCTAGCGGACGACATGCGATCGAGATCTACCTAGTCGCCACGCGGAGCATGATCCCCTCGCTACATCCTCTCGGTTTACACTGTAGTCTCTACTCTAGCGGACGACATGCGATCGAGATCTACCTAGTCGCCACGCGGAGCATGATCCCCTCGCTACATCCTCTCGGTTTACACTGTAGTCTCTACTCTAGCGGACGACATGCGATCGAGATCTACCTAGTCGCCACGCGGAGCATGATCCCCTCGGTTTACACTGTAGTCTCTACTCTACCGGACGACATGCGATCGAGATCTACCTAGTCGCCACGCGGAGCATGATCCCCTCGCTACATCCTCTCGGTTTACACTGTAGTCTCTACTCTACCGGACGACATGCGATCGAGATCTACCTAGTCGCCACGCGGAGCATGATCCCCTCGGTTTACACTGTAGTCTCTACTCTACCGGACGACATGCGATCGAGATCTACCTAGTCGCCACGCGGAGCATGATCCCCTCGCTACATCCTCTCGGTTTACACTGTAGTCTCTACTCTAGCGGACGACATGCGATCGAGATCTACCTAGTCGCCACGCGGAGCATGATCCCCTCGCTACATCTTCTCGGTTTACACTGTAGTCTCTACTCTAGCGGACGACATGCGATCGAGATCTACCTAGTCGCCACGCGGAGCATGATCCCCTCGCTACATCCTCTCGGTTTACACTGTAGTCTCTACTCTAGCGGACGACATGCGATCGAGATCTACCTAGTCGCCACGCGGAGCATGATCCCCTCGCTACATCTTCTCGGTTTACACTGTAGTCTCTACTCTACCGGACGACATGCGATCGAGATCTACCTAGTCGCCACGCGGAGCATGATCCCCTCGCTACATCCTCTCGGTTTACACTGTAGTCTCTACTCTAGCGGACGACATGCGATCGAGATCTACCTAGTCGCCACGCGGAGCATGATCCCCTCGCTACATCTTCTCGGTTTACACTGTAGTCTCTACTCTAGCGGACGACATGCGATCGAGATCTACCTAGTCGCCACGCGGAGCATGATCCCCTCGCTACATCCTCTCGGTTTACACTGTAGTCTCTACTCTAGCGGACGACATGCGATCGAGATCTACCTAGTCGCCACGCGGAGCATGATCCCCTCGGTTTACACTGTAGTCTCTACTCTACCGGACGGACGACATGCGATCGAGATCTACCTAGTCGCCACGCGGAGCATGATCCCCTCGCTACATCCTCTCGGTTTATCTTTAAACGATATGTACCTACATAAACAACAGCTTCTCAATTTTACTGCGATAATATAAACATAGGTACATATTGCAATGTATTTGATAGATCGCAATAAAGCGGACACCTCACTGAGTGAGTGCTCCGATGATGTGCACATTGCACATGTAACCTAGCCTACTGTAGTTAAACAAACAAAACACGGCAACATCCTGCCGCCGCACTTAGTTTACTTTAACGCGGCTGTTTCCGCACTTAACTTGTACGTCAATGTATCTCGATATGTCCTCGGCCTTGACTCATTTTGACGTTCGTAGCTCGTAGATACGTGGTATATATATATGGTTTACATTAGATTTGAACATAAGAGAGAATACGTTTGTTCGTAACAATGGCTATTCTGAATTGAATTAATTAAGTACACTGATCTGCAGAATCGTGAAAATAAATTACGCCGAATTTTGACTAAAATACTTTTCTCACTGGATTGGACCAGATGGGTTCTAGTTCAGAAATTTCGATCTAATCGAATTTGAATCGTTACCGCATCGATCGTAGATGAAGACGTTATACTCACAGGAGCTGCAGGTCCGGTGTATGAGTGAAGGCATCGCGCGGCAGGTGGCGCAGGTGGTTCCTCGCGAGCAGCAGGTCGTGGAGGCGACGCAGGCCGCGGAGCGACTCGCCGCTCAACACCGCTATCTTGTTGTCTGACAAGTCGCTACAACATACATACATACATACTACTGTCACAACACTCACTACAGCCAGTACTCAGGCAGGCAGCTTACGGTGACGGTAACAACACTACGATTGATTTAAAAGTTTTATTGAATCGAAGCAAATAGGAGACTTGTGTGTTTTCACGGAAAGCAATGTGATCACGATCGTTCCTACCAAGTAGGTCAGACGTACACAACATCTAGTCTAGGTAGGTAATGGTGGTTTAGGTATTACAACATTTACAACGGATATAACTTATTACCAAGTTTATAATCTGAGAAGTCGTAAAGGGGTCGCTGTTATCATCGCAAAACTTTTGTAATTAAAGTGAATTGTGGCTTCATTTTATCCGATTCAGTAAAAACGGAGCTGCGACGGTTCGGTCGGGCTATCGCGATGTACTCGGTCGGAGTTTTACACGAGGTGATCAATCATGGCAGTGAAACGGTTGATTCCTTTCAATACGTTATCAGCCCGGGCTGGAGGCGAGGCACGGCCCGCGCACCCTCGTCGGTCGCTCGACACAACACAATCTGTTCATCAATTTCTACGTGATTGAAATTCAATAGGTGTAAGTAAACGGAGGGTCGCGGTCGAGAACACGTCTACTTTGGGCCCATCACGGGGCGGCGCGACGTGACATCACCCGCGCCGTGCCACGCTTGCCTGCCATTATAGCCTGCCGTAGCTCGCGGCGTGGGCCTACCGCGACTGGGACTCAGATGTCTCAATAGATTGGTGAAACCCTAGACGTTACTTCACAGTCAACCGCTTAGGTATTGAACATTTGATAGTTAATTGTGTACATACAACTAGTATGGTTTAGGTTTAATAATGTACAGCTAAGTCAACTACGTTATATGTAATACTCACAGGACGCGGAGTTCGGTGCAATCCCGCAGGTCCGGAACGCGGTCGAGGAAGTTGTATCTGACGTCACTGCAACATACAAACGTACGTACATACATACATCATTACTACACAACTAGAGAAGTAAGTACACTTAACAAGCGGTATCCTCTCCTCACACAATCCACCTTATTGCCCTCGGGATATCAGAAGACCAACAATAACATTACCTCAATACTGAACGTACAAACAAAGGGTTCCATTCATAATGGAACTCTGCCTCTGATACAACACAACACAACATAGTACGGCCACGTAAAGTTCACAGGTTTATAATTGTAAAGCTATACCTAATGACAATGTCACGATACGGGGATTGTTCACTAAGTTTGAGCTTCATTCATGTCACGTCACGTCACGACCTTCACTTGTCTTGTAATGTCATTGATATATAGTATGTGTGGTGTGGGTGTGTGTGTGGTGTGTGTATACTCACAGCGATCGTAGTTGCGGCGCGTGCGCGCACAGCAGCGGGGAGAGGCGCGTGAGTCGCGCGTGTGCGGCGCGCAGCGTGCGCAGCCTGGAGGAGCCGTTCAGCGAGGGCAGCTCGCGCAGCCCGCGCGCCTCCGACACCTCGCTGCAGGCAGGTATCGTCTGTCTACACTAGACTACAGCAGGCCGGCCGGTCGATGGCGGCATTCATCTACCTACTCGACTCGAGCGCAAGGACCGGACGTACAATTACATCACTCATTATATTATCGTTTTACTAACTTCAATCAATGTTACTGTTCAATATATCAAATTGCAAAATTACCATCTTAAATGATGTGAATCGTGTCATATAACGAGGTTACGTACTCGTAGGTACCTACATCGATCGACTGTTGAACATATGGTTGCGCAATAAAGAGGATAATAATCTGCGAAATGTACAGCGTGCGATCGCTCGCGGCGATGTAACACTTTACGACCGGTCTCTAGTGTCGTCAGCATCGAACCCTCCCCCACACAACCCCCCCTACCTACCTACGTAGTCAGCAGACGTACCACATTACACCTAGTTAGTGGACGCCCTTCACCGGGACCGCTTTAATGCAATATAATATATTCGGACGTCCTCAACTTGATTGCTGAATGAATCAGTTTATCACCGTGGGAACGTCCTTGCCCCACTAAGGAGTAGAGAGGAGAGGTTATCATGTCGTCCGGATGTCTACCGGACGTCATCGTCGCGTCGCGTCCCTTCCGTATCGGGGGACACCGGAACGATGTTACACATAATATTATACAAGCTTCTGCATTTAGGGAACATCAGATACAGGGTGCGCGGGTATACTGCTTGCTTTATTCATACAAATGTATTCCCCTGAGGTATGGTGTACGTTACACACGTATACATGCCCCTCTGTCTTCTATAACTAAGTACTAAACAAATATCATGTTACCTTCAATTACAACATAAATATTTCATCCAACCTAAGTTTTATAGAATACGCCCTGGCTTCGCACGGCTATATTATGCATGTATTATCTATACATATAATAAATCTGTAGACATAAAAAAATCTGTAATTGTAAAATATCCAGAAAAAAAATACACAGGTCGTCTTAGAATCGTTAGCTGAACACGATAGGGTAGTTTTTAGAATTTTTGTTTGTCTGTTTGTCTGTTTGTTTGAACCAGGTAATCTCATAAACTAGAGAACAGATTTCAACGAGGTCCACACCAATATGTTCAGAAAATACCAGATTAACATTTAGGGTATTTTTTAATTTAACTTTAATACAATAATTATGATATTTGATAAAAAAACATTTAAAAAATGTGAAATCGAAATATTTTTCCGTGTAAAACGTAATCAAACGTCAAAAAGGAACAGTACGCCTAGCACTACTTTTTTACGTATTCGATCAAACATACTATATTGAGTATTTACTATGAAACTTCCTAAAAATCAACTTACTAGATCCACCCGTCTCTGAGAATATCGGTAGTGACACACTGACAGACAGACAGACAAGACAGTGACCTTATAAGGGTTCCTTATTTTCGAGTGCTTCAACAAGTCATACTAGGCGTACAGGTACATGCCTCCGCTCAAGATGACAGTTGTTATAAAACCAAATAGTTTGCATATATCTACTACCTACGTGAAACTGAAAATGAGGTTGGTACAAAGAGGTACTACTACATAAAATTACGGATCTCCTATAGCGAAGACCTCCTCGATGTTACACTTATATCGCGCTCAACTAATTTATTTAAATAGTTTGAATTATGAGTTCAAGTCGCGGACACCTTAGAAAATAAAAACAAAATAAAAAAAACCGGCCAAGTGCGAGTCGTACTCGCGCGCCGAAGGTTCTGTACATTAGTTTTTATACACCTTGATTTTTATACACTAATAGGGACCATAGACTTCAGTAGTTTCAACTTGCTGTTGTTGTTGGACTTAGGTCCAACCGTTCCTTAGATAATCGGTGGTGACACACGGACAGACAGACAGACAGACAAGAAAGTGATATTATAAGGGTTTCTTTGTTACCTTTTGAGGTACGAAACCCTAAAAAGAATTTTCCAAATCGGTTCAAGCGTTTTCGAGTAAGTAATCGGCGAAAATTATACATAAAAAATATACGCGACGAATTGAGAACCTCCTGCTTTTTTTGAAGTGAATAATAGATAAGGTATGTTTGTAAAAATCAATTTTTAGGGTTCCGTAGCCAAATGGCAAAAAACGGAACCCTTATAGATTCGTCATGTCTGTCTGTCTGCCGTATGTCACAGCTATTTTTTTATTTTGTTTTCCCCAAAATTACGTAGCCCTAGCTACTTAATTAAGAAAATCTGGGAAATTTGGTCTAGAATTCAGAAAATTGCAAAAAGAGTTCGGACATTCAGTATGGGAGCGTGGCAGTGTTATGTTTTTTGCGCTGTGATTTTAGACCCGATGGATAAATAATGCCCTTACGCTTTATAGGTTTTTGTATGAGGGCATTTTTTGTTCATTTAGGTGGGTATGGGTCTCAAAGTGACCGCACACTTTTGAAAAATCATAGGACATCATTTTTCTTTAAATATTCCATTTCCCAGACGCTTTAGTAGTTGGAGGTTGGCTTAGAGGTTTTAGATGGG
Source organism: Idaea aversata (assembly GCA_907269075.1). NCBI lineage: Eukaryota > Metazoa > Arthropoda > Insecta > Lepidoptera > Geometridae > Idaea > Idaea aversata. Next base: position 13,006,064 of record OU026103.1, read on the forward strand.
AACCACACTTTTGGCATAAACAAAATGTCCTTTTGTAGTTTGGCATAAACGTTCTAGCATAATAAAATAACCCTAGGCATACCGTAATTTTACACAATTATTATTGGCATAAAGTCACCGCGCACTTTTGGAAAATCATGGAACATCACGTTTCTTCAAAAACCCTGTATCCTTTAGAAGTTTGGTGTGAAGGCCCTATTTGTTTTCTTCGATGTCCTCCATCGATAGGTATAGGTCTCTAAGGGCATCGTGCACTTTTGTAAAATCATAGGACATCACGTTCCTTCAAATACCTTGTTTCCGAGACGTTTTAGATGTTTGGTGTGAAAGCGCATTTTTTGTTCAACGTAATGCCCGCTATCAATAGGTAAGGACGTTATTTTATGTATAAGTATCTGTTCTGTCCAATTGGCCTTTCATATTTAATCATTAATAATATTTGAAAATAAAAAACAAAATTTTATTTGCACCAAAATAGATTATTTTTGCATGATGTTGGTGTTTATAAATACTATAACCTACCTTATTATGAATACAAAAATATGGATAGAGGGACAACGGTTAGTTAATAATTCTTTTTTACTTTCATTTACAAGAAAACCAAAGATGAGATGATGAGGAAGACAAAGATGTTGAAAGTTTTGTGCGAATATGAATTGAACTTAGTTTTAGCTTATTATATTGTTGTGTATTATGTTCTATTTGAGTGAAATAAATAAATATAAATATTACTTACCTACATAAGTGCCTTTGCCAAATCAATAAAAAAATATAGCTTAACAACAATATATCTATTTTGTTATTATAACTTACACCGAACGTTAAATAGTATCTATGCGGGAAAATGCTAGGCATTCTATATAAACCAAAACCACATCGCGAACGAAGTCGCGGGCAACAGCTAGTCTATACATATAATAAATCTGTAGACATAAAAAAATCTGTAATTGTAAAATATCCAGAAAAAAAATACACAGGTCGTCTTAGAATCGTTAGCTGAACACGATAGGGTAGTTTTTAGAATTTTTGTTTGTCTGTTTGTCTGTTTGTTTGAACCAGGTAATCTCATAAACTAGAGAACAGATTTCAACGAGGTCCACACCAATATGTTCAGAAAATACCAGATTAACATTTAGGGTATTTTTCAATTTAACTTTAATACAATAATTACCTATGATATTTGATAAAAAAACATTTAAAAAATGTGAAATCGAAATATTTTTCCGTGTAAAACGTAATCAAAGGTCAAAAAGGAACAGTACGCTTAGCACTACTTTGTTACGTATTCGATCAAACATACTATATTCAGTATTTACTATGAAACTTCCTAAAAAACAACTTACTAGATCCACCCGTCTCTGAGAATATCGGTAGTGACACACCGACAGACGGACGGACAAGAGAGTGACCTTATAAGGGTTCCTTATTTTCGAGTGCTTCAACAAGTCATACTAGGCGTACAGGTACATGCTTCCGCTCAAGATGACAGTTGTCATAAAACCAAATAGTTTGCATATATCTACTACCTACGTGAAACTGAAAATGAGGTTGGTACAAAGAGGTACTACTACATAAAATTACGGATCTCCTATAGCGAAGACCTCCTCGATGTTACACTTATATCGCGCTCAACTAATTTATTTAAATAGTTTGAATTATGAGTTCAAGTCGCGGACACCTTAGAAAATAAAAACAAAATAAAAAAACCGGCCAAGTGCGAGTCGTACTCGCGCGCCGAGGGTTCCGTACATTAGTTTTTATACACCTTGATTTTTATACACATAATAGGGACCATAGACTTCAGTAATTTCAACTTGCTAAGTCCAACCGCTCCTGAGATAATCGGTGGTGACACACGGACAGACAGACAGACAGACAGACAAGAAAGTGATATTATAAGGGTTCCTTTGTTACCTTTTGAGGTACGAAACCCTAAAAAGAATTTTCCAAATCGTTTCAAGCGTTTTCGAGTAAGTAATCGGCGAAAATTATACATAAAAAAATATACGCGACGAATAATAATTGAGAACCTCCTCCTTTTTTGAAGTTTTTGAAGTGAATAATAGATTTAAGGTATGTTTGTAAAAATCAATTTTTAGGGTTCCGTAGCCAAATGGCAAAAAAACGGAAACCTTATAGATTCGTCATGTCTGTCTGTCTGCCGTATGTCACAGCTATTTTTTTATTTTGTTTTCCCCAAAATTACGTAGCTACCTAATTAAGAAAATCTGGGAAATTTGGTCTAGAATTCAGAAAATTGCAAAAAGAGTTCGGACATTCAGTATGGGAGCGTGGCAGTGTTATGTTTTTTGCGCTGTGATTTTAGACCCGATGGATAAATAATGCCCTTACGCTTTATAGGTTTTTGTATGAGGGCATTTTTTGTTCATTTAGGTGGGTATGGGTCTCAAAGTGACCGCACACTTTTGAAAAATCATAGGACATCATTTTTCTTTAAATATTCCATTTCCCAGACGCTTTAGTAGTTGGAGGTTGGCTTAGAGGTTTTAGATGGGAACCACACTTTTGGCATAAACAAAATGTCCTTTTGTAGTTTGGCATAAACGTTCTAGCATAATAAAATAACCCTAGGCATACCGTAATTTTACACAATTATTATTGGCATAAAGTCACCGCGCACTTTTGGAAAATCATGGAACATCACGTTTCTTCAAAAACCCTGTATCCTTTAGAAGTTTGGTGTGAAGGCCCTATTTGTTTTCTTCGATGTCCTCCATCGATAGGTATAGGTCTCTAAGGGCATCGTGCACTTTTGTAAAATCATAGGACATCACGTTCCTTCAAATACCTTGTTTCCGAGACGTTTTAGATGTTTGGTGTGAAAGCGCATTTTTTGTTCAACGTAATGCCCGCTATCAATAGGTAAGGACGTTATTTTATGTATAAGTATCTGTTCTGTCCAATTGGCCTTTCATATTTAATCATTAATAATATTTGAAAATAAAAAACAAAATTTTATTTGCACCAAAATAGATTATTTTTGCATGATGTTGGTGTTTATAAATACTATAACCTACCTTATTATGAATACAAAAATATGGATAGAGGGACAACGGTTAGTTAATAATTCTTTTTTACTTTCATTTACAAGAAAACCAAAGATGAGATGATGAGGAAGACAAAGATGTTGAAAGTTTTGTGCGAATATGAATTGAACTTAGTTTTAGCTTATTATATTGTTGTGTATTATGTTCTATTTGAGTGAAATAAATAAATATAAATATTACTTACTTACATAAGTGCCTTTGCCAAATCAATAAAAAAATATAGCTTAACAACAATATATCTATTTTGTTATTATAACTTACACCGAACGTTAAATAGTATCTATGCGGGAAAATGCTAGGCATTCTATATAAACCAAAACCACATCGCGAACGAAGTCGCGGGCAACAGCTAGTACATAATATAAACCTTCCTCTTGAATCAAAATCCGTTGCGTAGTTTTAAAGATCTAAGCATACATAGGGACATACAGCGAAAAGTGACTTTGTTTTATACTATGTAATGAAATGTCGCTTTAGAGTCTAGCTAGAGGCATTATTGAGGAAGGAAATAAGGGAATAAATTAAATAGGACAAAGCAATGCTATTGTTTTCTGTTGCTTTCTCCAATTTAATTTCAATCCCTCTTTAGTAGGTAGGTACAGTATATAGTTATATAGAGTCATGAGCAGGCTACATATTGAAGTGAATTATCGGTGAGTTGGTGAGCAGTCCATCGTATACCTCCAACGCGAAACGAGTAGAGGAATGGCGTCCATCGATCTCGACGCGACTTGTTGTCGTCTCATTCACTTGTTATTTACGATACGGTAATAAGGTCAAACACTACCATCAAAATGTTTTCCTCGAGCGCCTGGCCTGCTGCTGGACGGACGGACGGATGGACCATTAATCCTTTTATATGTCAAATAAAACAGTAACCTCGAAGGGTGTCCTCGGACCTAGTATTGTTTATTACATGCCTCGACTAAATATAGAACCAGTAAATAGTAATCAATCGGCTACATACACTCTACCTACCTATACCTGCATAGAGCGGTCGGTCGGTCGGTCGGTCGGTCGGTCGGTCGGTAGTGTACGTACCGTGTCTAGCTAGATGTAGTGTAAGTGTAGGTAAGGTACTCACAGTGTGGTGAGATGTGTGAGATGCGCGAGCGCGTGCGCGTGCAGGTGCGTGAGGGGGTTGGCGCGCAGCTCGAGCCGCGCCAGCCGCCTGCTGCCGGACAGCGCGCCTGCGCCGACACGCTCCACGCGGTTACTGGACATTGATCTATACACACACACAGCACACACGTATAGTATAGGTACTTACAACGTAGTATTAGTATAGCATATAGAGGTACTTACAGGTCTTCGAGTAAAGGCAGCAGCTGTATAGCGGGAGGTACCTCCGTCAGCAGGTTCTCCTCGAGACGTCTGCAACCAAGTTAACAGTTGAGATACGATATAGGTAGCCTGTTCTGTCTGTCCTGTCTGTACTGTCTGGACGAGGACGACTCATACATTATGGCAAACAAACAGCTTGCTACCATTTACACCGAGACTATAACCTAGATCTCGGTGAGAGCGGGCATGCAATGTGCCTGCAACGAGCTGTTGTTTGCTAATTTGTTGGTGTGATTACCACAGATCGCTTTACATACGATAGTTTTGTTTGACATTCTGACATCAGGCTAGGTAGCCCACAGCTTCACTGAAAGAATCCATTAACGACATTATCACATTAAGTATAAGGTACATCGTCCCACTCAAAGTGGTTATATAAACTGTAGAAGGCCGACACCCTCCCTGGAGACGATAGAGGACAGGTGTAACAACATGGTGTTGTATGTACCAAAGGAGCTAACTACATCGTTATAGACGCGTGCGTTACCCTTCTCTAGTTCCCTGCTCACCTTACTGTCAGCACTACTCTCTAGCCTCTAGCCTCTAGCCTCTAGCCTCTAGCATGTAGCCTGTATGTAACCGGGGCGAGGTGTACACTTTACAAAGGTATCTCATAGAGTTGGACACATCGTTATATTCCCCTGTGATATTGTATTTCCTTTTAGTTAGTTTATTCTCCGGTATCAATATATCAAAGTTAAGATATTATTCTATCCAATTTCAGTGAAACAAATCAGAAAGTTAGTATCGGAATGATATTATAATAAATAATGCACGGTCTCTGGTCTCGACTCTCGGGTCTCGGTCCATTCCCTGAGATAATGTCGAGAGTAATGGGCTGTAACAAGTTTACTCATACATTCATGTTACAGTAGGTAGTAGGTACACGGTCGGTAGTCACTCGCGCCGGTCACGCCGGTCACGACGGTCGCGACGGTATCTAGTCTACTCTATAATGTTAGGGTACCTACCTACCGTAGGCAGCTATAAGTCCGTACGTAGGAGTAAGTACGTATTATTATGATTACAATTAACGAATGTTCTACAAATATGTGCCGATATATAAATAATTAATGATCACGTTAGTTAAAGCTAAAGGTCTCCGGCGATTACACCGGAGTATATCCTGTATGACATATCGCGGCTCGGTCCACCTACATACTGTATAACTTGCCTTGTCGTCACATGTCGTCCGGCTCTTGTTACAGTTCCATCGCCCGCTTCTGCCGTTACGTTACGTTAGGGACGGGACCTACCTACCCAGTGGTGATAGAAGTGGCACAGCCTCGTCGTCGCGTCGTCCGTCCCATCGGACAGCTTATACTAAAGGCCTATCCGCACAGCTTAGTGACGACACAGTGACGCCACACTGATTTTTAGTACTCTATCGCAAGGGTTACCATAACTTTCATACGCGAGTCCAACTCGCACTTGGCCGGTTTTTTATTTATATTATGTAAAAGAAACGAGAGCGAGCAAAGATAATGACCGCAACATTTCTGATATTTTGACTGCGGTTTTATAACCGCAGTAATGAAAAAAATGAATGTAAGTAATGAATGTTCGGAAATGTTGCGGTTGACCCCTAGGTACATTCATTTTCCATAAGGAAAAGGGGTCAAAAGTCAAAAAAACGTGATAAATACGGGCAACACACGGACAAATTCAATTAACTTTTCGTCGGCCATCTTGAAACACTGCGACCGTCTCGGGCAAAATATTGTCCGCTACAAATTCACGCCGGATCACGGCGAGCGTCGTCGGAGCAACGTCGGAGCAGAACTGACAGTACTGAACATCACTTTCACTGACCAGTACGGATAGTCAACAACATTTTCACTGACACTGATGGAACGTCACGGTACGGCACTGTGCCGGCACTGCGTCGGTCGTCACTGAGCTGTGCGGATAGGCCTTTACTGTGTATATAAGATGTCGGCTCTCACCAACCAACGTTGGAACTTGTCTCGAACACATTGTAAATGTTGTATCAGGCAACTCAGGCAGGATGGTATCACTGTCGTCCGTCGTCCATCCGGTACGGCGCTGTGGCTTGTTGCCATGCCACCGCCATGCCACGCCGGTTACTGATGGGCTGGTAGGTAGGTAGGTATAGAGCCGAGAGATGTTCCGAGAGGTGACGGTATAGATGAGGTACAATCGGTATAGTGAGTGACGTATGTGTGTAACTATACTCACAGTACTCTAAGGTTGGGCGTGTTCGCGAAGCTGCGGTCCTCTATCCTCGTGATGCGGTTCCTCTTCAATACTCTGTAACAACATTGTATATCTATACATATATGTATATATACCTAACACAATCATTATATCTACCTACATACACAACTCACAATATCGATCATAGAATGAATCATGTACAGTCTGCAGACACAAACACACACACACGTCTCTTATTCATCACTTTTGGGATCGGATTTTGATGCGGTTTTTTAAAATAGATAGAGTGATTCAAGAGGAAGGTTTATATGTATAATACATGCATAATATAGCCGTGCGAAGCCGGGGCGGGTCGCTAGTCTATATATATAAAAATCAATGCCACTTCTCGTTGTAATTTTATAATTCAAGAACGGGCTCACCTATCCAAACCAAATGTTTAAGCTTTGTTCGGACTATTTAGTATGTAGTTGTTTTATTAATATGAAGTTTGCACAAAATCGGTCGAGCGGTTCTTCATTTATTCATTTATTTACATGGCAAAACAACGTTTGCTGGGACAGCTAGTTAATTATAAATCACTTAATTAATATGTTATTGTTAAATATAACGATAGTTATGTTATATAAATGTACGTGTGAAGTGTGTATGTATGTATATTGTACATTTTCTATGTATACGTAACAAAGTAGGAAACTATCCACCTAACGAGTCCGGCTTACATCGATCGACAATCATTTATATATTTTACAATGTTTTCTATCTAACGTCGCGCGCCGTGTCGTCGTGTCGTGTCGTGTCGTTACAACGGTAACATTGTATATAAGTACTGAATATATTGTATACAAACAACGGGGATCGAACTGTTTGTGGCTCTCTCAGGGAGTGGTCCACTCGTGCCGCGGACTGGACGGTCGGTCGATACAGTCATGGAAGTGTCGACGGGTCTATTCAGTTGTAACAACGGCTCTTACAATATATTGTATACAAACAACGGGGATCGAACTGTTTGTGGCTCTCTCAGGGAGTGGTCCACTCGTGCCGCGGACTGGACGGTCGGTCGATACAGTCATGGAAGTGTCGACGGGTCTATTCAGTTGTAACAACGGGTCTTACTGTTTACTAGACCGACTGGTCCAACTACTGGTAGTGTGGCTAGTACGAGTCACAGTCAGTATAGTGTCAGTTTCACACCGAGTGTAACGACAGAGTCGTCGCACGTCAAGTGTTTACAGTCTGCGTCCGCCATCTACCCCTGTAGCTGACGCAGCACACGGCTCGTAGACAGACGTCACCCCCTCTACGAGCGCGGCTACGACGTAGCGTGACGCGGGGGGCGGGGGGGGGGGCGCTCGTAGACGGTGTGTCTACGACGACGGTCTACGAGTAGCTACGGCCGTTATATGTAGCCTCTCTCTACGAGTACCAGTGTAGCTAGTACTCTACTGTACTCAACACTGTACTGTACTCAACACTCTCCTCCGTCTCTACAACCATCGCATTACATACATACACTACCGCTAGGTAGACACGAGGTACGCTCGGAGACCCACTGTTATGTACACCTCCTCAACTGTTACTGTTTGAATGGTTCCAACTTAAACAAGATTCTCAGATCCACCTCGAGTTCAAGTTTAAAGCTTCTCAACAATAAATATTATCAGAATAAGAACATTACAATAATAGTAAGTTTAGAACTGTACGGATGGATGGGTCTAGAGGTGTAGCACCTCGTTACCTCCAGCTATATGCAGCCAGTTCCTCTACTCTCTGCAACTAACGACCCCTCTCTACCACTGTCACAGTTGTCACCGGGGCACCCCCCCGCACCTAGAGGGGGAAGTACCCCTCGCTGCGAGCTAGCTATAATATATAATCACTTCTACCCCTATAGTCCTGTGATGTTATCGCGGCTATAATATTGTGACGTTAACTTGTCTCGACAAATGTTGTTTGTGTCAGCAACATTGTGTGTTATATGTTGGCTGACAACAGTGTTTGTTGTTTACTACGCGATTGTAGCTGACGTTGCAGGTATTATGTATTATTATTATTATATGATATTGCAAATCTAAGTGGGGTGTGTGTAGATACGAACGTTTCTTATTTGGTTTTATAATATAACTGACGATGTCAATGTGTATAGAGAGGTACATGTAAGCGCATTAGATCGACGAGCTGCCTGAACGGGTGTATGACGTCACCGGCTACCACCGGCCAGGCGGTCGCCAACAATAGAGATGGAACCAACCAACGTACATATACACGGTGTAACAAGGGGGTGGATCATCGGTTGTTGGGGGGTAGGGGGCCTCAGTACCTATCGATTTAACCCCCTGATTGACTGATCCCTGATTGATTTATGGGTTAAAAAGGTACACTATTGAACTTGTTTCACAAAAAAAAAAGCCGAATCGCAGCCCTGATAGTTTGGCTGTAATTGCGAAGTTCAGGGTGAAATCTGATTTTGACTAAAATTTCAAGTCCAAATAACTTTTGAACCAGTGAATATTGCAGAACATACATGGGGGTTAAATCGATAGGTACTGAGGCCCCCTACCCCCCAACAACCGATGATCCACCCCCCTTGTTACACCGTGTATAAAGTATATCAACCGTCTCATATATTCAAGGAACGCGACGCGAGCTAAATCCGGGTGATGTTTACCGTAGTTCTACGATACTGCTAAAATATACCATGTTCGTATAAATGTGTCGTTTGGAAATATATATCATTGTTTGTGTGTGTGCCGCCGCCACGTCGCGCGCCACGTCCGCGCCATGCGCCGCGCGCCGTGTGTGTGTGACAAGTGTTGTCGACCGACCGACCGACGACAACGACACGGCCACGACCGGAATGTGCGTTGCTACTTCCGATCGTATCTACCTATTGTACCTACCGCACATACTATAGCGATTACATGACATATATACACGGTGTTACAAGGGGGGAGTGGATCATCGGTTGTTGGGGGGTAGGGGGGACCTCAGTACCTATCGAATGTATGTTCTGCAATATTCACTTGGACACGTGGACCTTTCATACCCCTACACCAATCAAAGTCTGAGATTTAAAAGACGCGCTAGTTCTAGCCGAATGAAACTTTCAGGGTTTATACTTCATGAAAGCCAGTAGTTTTTAAGATAGGTTGCAGAAAAAAAAATATCTGTTATATATTTTTTTTAGAACAATTCAAAGATAATGTGAAAAAGAAATTACTTAAGTAGTATTATTTGGAGTTTTATAAATCTAAGATTTTGATTGGTGTAGGGGTATGAAAGTTCCACTATTGATATTGTTTTAACAAAATAAGCAGAGTCGCAGATCTGATAGTTTGGCTGTAATTGCGATGTCCAGGCTAAAATCTGATTTTGACTAAAATTTTACTAAAGTCCAAATAACTTTTGAACCAGTGAATATTGCAGAACATACATGGGGGTTAAATCGATAGGTACTGAGGTGCCCTACCCCCTTAAAACCGATGATCCACCCCCGTGTTACACCGTGTATATGTATACAACATCGAATTGAATATACGCATATTTCACTGATGACACCACTATATTTTCTATTATAGATCTACCTGTATAAAAATAATAATATTGTTGTTCCGATTTATTTTACTTCCATACCCTTAGTTCGGGCGACACAGCGGGAAGGGGGGGGGGGGCGACACGTGTCGACTGACGAGTGGCTGCTCGTAAAGTCACTTCGTCTTACGTAGGTAGGTGTACGGTAGGTACGGTGTACGGGGAAATATACGTTATAATATCACACGAGTAGGCGGGATGTATGCGTAAATATTTTATTGGTTGTAAATACTTCAGTCACATCGTTAATGTATTGCCGCTGACTGACTGACTGACTGTGTCGCCCCCCGCGCCCCGGGCCCCGCGCCCCGGGCGGCCGCAGCGGTCACCGACCCCGGGCGGCCGCGGCCGGCAACTGACACTACAAATCTCATTTATTTTAATAACCAAAACATTTGTAACGTGCCAAAACCTCGTGTACGGACATCATTCATCGTTTATATTTATACTATACCTACCTACCATATGTTTCTAATATGTATGTAAGTACCTAAATCATTATCGTATCGCGATATCCTCTACTCGTCCTTTGAACACCATCAAACTATAATGAACGTTATTGTTTCCCAACAATAATGTGACCGATGACTGACAACGTAAGTTGTCGTGGTAGTCCAGGTAGCAATGTAACACCCGCCGCGCGCCGCCCGCGGGGAACACTTGGTACCGGCCGGTACTTCCACAATACAAATCTTTTGACATTTATTGTATACTTGGTGGTGTACGGGCAAACGTTGTTAGATGTTCAATTCTCAGACCTAACGAACATTTCATACAAATCGGTTCAACCCCGTTTAGATGAACCATGGAGCTAGGACTTTAGATAGCTTCATGAGGTGGGGCGGTTTAGAGTCAACGTTATAGTTACATTTTAAGTGTAGTAATTAACACCGCGAACGAGAATTTTATATACAGGGTGAATTTTTTATGTGGGCCTTCAGGGCTATATCCTAAACTATGATAGATAGCGAAAAATGCTGAAAGGAGTGGCGTGCCCGATTTTGACAAAAACTAAAACTGCATCATTAGATTTTTGAAAAAGTCGCCGGGAATAGGCGCCCTAGCCGGGAATCGAACCTGTTGATTTTGCAAAAAAATAATCATCCTATATTTTTATACCAATCGATAGTGTTGCTGATAGATATCAATTCCTGGAAACAAACATAGTCTGGCAAAACAAAGAAAATGGCAGAATTTTGTAGTTTTCTGTAATTTTCACCTTTCTGTCTCTGGCAAAACAATAGTGTGAGACATGGAGGACAAGTGATATTATTCTAAATATTATAAAATAAGTTCTAAATGAAGTTCTTTACCTAAAATTTGTAAAAACAGTTCATATTTTTAGTGCAGCAGTTTGTTACGTCATTGGCCATACCTCCTCACTGCATTTTTTTCAGGCATGGTTGTATGAAAATTACAAAAGATTACTAAAATGAGCTATTTCCTTTAATTTGCCAGACTATGTTTGTTTCCAACAATTGATCTCTATTAGCAACACTATCGATTGGTACAAAAATATAGGATGATTATTTTATTGCAAAATCAACAGGTTCGATTCCCGGCTAGGGTAATGACTTTTTCAAAAATCTAATGATGCAGTTTTAGTTTTTGTCAAAATCGGGCACGCAACTCCTTTCAGCATTTTTCGCTATCTATCATAGTTTAGGATATAGCCCTGAAGGCCCACATAAAAAATTCACCCTGTATAGGGATGGAATTAGATTAATTATGTATCTTACTTACTCATAATTTTGATGTGAAACAATAAATTAATATTGTAATTAATAATAATTAGGAAGCCGAGCTCCCGACCGATGCAAAGTGTTCCAAAGATATGAAATTAAAATGAAAGTAATATAATAAGTAAACAAACAAATCACGGAGGGAGCTTGCTTTGACGTCAATTACCCATTAACGCGGTCTGAACGTGGACTTTTATATTGTACTTTAGGGGTGAGGGGTGAGGGGAGGGACAAATTGACTACAACTCAATTATATACGTTATTTATACTGATGCCGCCGTGGCGATATAATGAGATCTTTATGATATATTGGATGCTGCGAGTAAAGGGGATCATTACGGTCCGTCGCCCCGGGCGTCCGTCCCACGTCGTCGCCCCGTCGTCTGTCTGCAGACAGAACGTGCATCCAATGTGACAACACCTTTATTTATGAGTAACTGAAGAGATTCTACAACTAGGAGTATAATAACAATCTTATTGAATTTTCTCATTAATTGAAAATAGAGAACGAAAAAGGTTAGATATACGCGTAGATAGTAGGTAGGTACCTACTCTATACACTCCACTAAATGTATGTGTATACTTACTATTCTAACTAAACTCAAGTTATTAAAATGTAATGATCACTCGGATACGGTAACTCCGTTGGATCAGCCTTGATTAAAGATATCTTGCGAGGTTTTTATTTTATAAAATAATGTAATTATTCTAAGGTTACCTTTATAAATGAATAGGTACAGAGCGGGGGCGGTGAAATGAAAACATAAAGCGAGGTGGCGAGATCTCATTTACGTAGATTGTATTCACAATATGAGGAGACGAAGTATCAAAGTAATGAAGTTATAAACCAACCGACTGTAGGTAGGTACCACCGTCGAGCCGTATCTATCCAACTACGATCTATGTCAATATCAACTCGATACTTTATTCATATTAACGTGGGACTCTACTGTCTGTCCGTCCATCTGTCTGTCACCAGATCTCATGAACCGTGATAGCTAGACAATTGAAATTTTAACATATTTTTTTTTCTGTTGCCGCAGGTCGCTCCAACAACAAATAAAATAAAACAGAAAAAAATGTGGTGCAAACAACATGGTACGGACGGAACCCTTCGTGCGCGAGGCCGACTCGCACTTGGCCGGTTCTTCCATGAATTAAAATGTAGATACGGTGAGTAATTAAGTTAAATGTGTTGTGTTGTGATCTTGTTTATGAATAACTTACATTCAAATAATAGTAGTTAGGTATGTTGTTTACTGAACCGAGGGGAGGGGAGGGGAGGGAGGTCGTGACTTGTGGAGTAGGTAGGTACCTACGTCGTGTCGTGTCGTGTGAAGGTACAGTCGTTGTATCGTATGTTCGGACTAGGTACCTACCGACACGACGACGTGTCCGCGCGTCCTACCACGTACCTACCACGTACAACGCAAGTACGTACAACGTGTCACCTGTCTCTACTGTCTACATACAATATACCACGACGTCGACGACGCGATCAACTGATCATCGTCACTGTTATATTGTATACCTCCACTTTGTTACCACATATAGGTGATACGCGATACTATACGATATCCGCACTATCAACAAGGTTACCTATGTCTGCGGTAAGTAGGTACACGATCTACTTCAATGAATGAAGTAGCGGCGGGCGGCGCGGTCGCGATGGCCTCGCGCGTCTCGCTCGTGTTGCCATTGATCGTGTCCGTCGCGGGCGGTCGCACGAAGCCAACAACAACCAGTAAACAGGAAGAGTAAACTCGTCATCGTCCTATGTAAATGAGTACACTTGATTCCGCTATAATATAACATATCAATTAAACAAATTGCCATGTTTATTATGTTTGTGATATATATATATATTTGTTGAGGGCCTCGCTCGTGTCGTGAGGGTCTTACGTATGGAAATATGTCCACTATTCAACGACTGCCATCAATATCTAAGACGCGGGAGGACCTACTAGCATTATATTAAAAAAATCTCAGATCTCGGAACGATCTGGCATTCGGTTACTTATTCATTTCTGTGTAATATAGTAGATATATGTGTAGATATAATGTGTAAAACGTTCCATACTACGTTTGTAATAGCTCCCGCAGTAAGTACAGAGCACATAGCATTTGTGCACCAGGGTTGCATTTAAAATCGTAACGCGATAAATACTGTCGTAATCGCTCCCTCCCGTGTATGATAGAAGGTCAATTCTTGTAAATAATAAATAAATAAATATTGCAGGACATTTCACACATCGCCATCTAGCTCCAAGCTAAGTAACTAGACTTGTGTTATAGGTGCTAGACAACAGATATACCACTTATATACTTTTGTTTTGTAAATATATACTTATAATACATAGAAACAACCAGACCACAGAGAAATATCTAAGCATAACATTGTTGAAATTATATTGTAACTAGCTGCGCCCCGCGGTTTCACCCGCGCAAGTCCGAGTCTCGTAGGAATATCGGAATAAGAAGTAGCTTATTTGTTAGGGTCTCTAGCTACCTGCTACCGACTTTCATCACAATTCGTTTAGTAGTTTTTGTGTTTAGCAATGCCAGTATTAAGGGAAAGCGGTGTTATAGGAAAGCGAGACGTTAAGGGAAGGAACGTCACGTCAAGGTAACGTGAGGTCTCGTGGGAGAGCGAAGTCTTGGGAAAGCGAAGACGTGGAAAACGGTTATATTTTTAAGAGTCCAGACAGACCTAGAATGCTTTTCTGACACGGAACCGTCGCAGATGGAGTAGCAAACACGTGCGAGCGAAGCGAGCGGTTATATTTTTAGGAGTCCAGACAGACCCAGAATGCTTTTCTGACACAGAACCGTCGCGGAATGCGTAGCAAACACGTGCGAGCGAAGCGAGCGCTTACATTTCTAGGAGTCCAGATAGGCCCGGAATGTTTTTTTGAAAAATTACCGTCACGGATGAAGAAGGTTAGGTTAGGTCCCCTCCCCCATTCCTCCCCTCCCCCTTTCCTCTCCTCCCCCTTTCCTCTCCACCTCCTTTCCTCTTCTCCCCATTTCATCCCCTCCCTCTTTCATACCCTTTCTCTTTCCTGTCCTCCCCTCTCCTCTCCTCCCCCTTTCCTCTTCTCCCCATTTCGTCTCTTCCCTCTTACATCCCCTTCCTCTTTCCTATCCTCCCCTTTCCTGTCCTCCCCCTTTCCTGTGTTCCCCCTTTTTATTTTTCTTACCCTTCTCCCCTTCATCACTCTCTCCGCCTCCGCCCAACTACAACCTTTTAAAATATATTTTGAGTCCTGATCCCGTAAGTCCAGATCCCGTGGGAATATCGGGAAAAAAGTAGCCTTTGTGTTAATTCAGGTCTCCAGCTATCTACTTACTGAGTTTCACCGCAATCTGTTCGGTAGTTTTTGCGTAAAGGAGTAATCCCGTAAGTCCCGATCCCGTAGGAATATCGGGATTAAAAGTAGCCTATGTGTTAATCCAGGTCTCTGGCTATCTACATACCGAGTTTCAACGCAATCGGTCCAGAAGTTTTTTGTATGAAGGAGTAATCCCGTAAGTCCCGATCCCGTGGGAATATCGGGATAAAAAGTAGCCTATGTGTTAATCCAGGTACTCAGCTATCTAAATACCGAGTTTCAACGCAATCGGTCCAGTAGTTTTTGCGTGAAGGAGTAACAAACATACACACACACACACACACACACACAAACTTTCACATTTATAATATTAGTAGGATACATAAGTATAGTTTCAATTGCAATACTCAAAATATCATCAAAGTAAGCTTTTGATTTTCTCAGAAATATTTTTTGTAATCAATATGCAATCGGAATGATATTGTTGCAATGTTCAATATTATTTTACGAGAATTGCCCTTCAAATGTATGGAGAATCTAAATACCGGAAGTATTTCCACATACCTACACGTCCATTCCATTTCTGGAAAAGTGGAACTCTAGTCAGGAATCGAAGCTGTTAATTTTAATAAAATTATCCTGAATTTTTTGTATCAATCGAAAGTGTATGTATGCGATGATACGATGGTATTTGAAACCACATTTGAACCAAATAATAATATATCAGGTACACTCGCTACTAGTTTAACAGACGTAAATGATCTCAAGTCGGAAATAGTTATTCTAACAGACCAACTCATCAAAGCAAAACAGGAGATAAACCGGTTACTTCAAGAAAACTTCGATTTAAAGAGAAGGGCGGATTCCAAGGATGATACGGCTATTAATCAAGATAGCAATGAAGAAAAAGTTACTTATAAAAACGTTGATGAAAATACTATGATGATGGAAGACCCAGAAATAGTTTTATTAGAAAAAAAACTGTCAAATGACACAACTAAGATTGCAGGAAGTATAAACACCTCGCTTGTTATAGAAGACAATAGAAAGGAATTACAGAAGAAAGAAAGAAAACCAAGAATAAGAGTCATTGGAGACCAATCGTGTAATGATTTAGCTTCTGCACTTATTTCTCAGAGAAACGAGAGGAAAAATTCGAAAGAGTATAACATTATCAACTACTCATATCCAGATGCCCCGATGGAATACATACTACAGAAGACAGAAATAGATGTACAAGACATAAACAATGATGATTGGATTGTCATAACAGCAGGAGCCAATGACAAAAATCCTACAAAATTATTGATAGAATTATCTTCATTTTTAAAAAAGTTAACTAATCACAAAGTTATTGTCGCTAATGTAACATTCAATCCTTACCTAAGCGAACCAAAGTTAAATAACCATCTCAAGTTAATATGTGACAGTTTTCCTTATTGTCAATTTCTATCTGTTTTTAATACAACTCTTAGTAATGCAATTAATAACTTGATTAATAGCGACGACTATAAAGAATGCTTTCTTGGTAAAAATGCTGTGACACACACAAGAAAAATAAAAAAAAACTATATGTAAAGAAATTAACACAAATGATACTCTGTTTAAACCAGGGACAATACCTTACTATTTTAAGAAAATTGAACAAAATAATTTACTTAAAGAATTGAGATAAAATAATAATGATTCCATCATACAATTAGACAATAGTAATATACTATCCGATTTAAGTATCAATACAATTACGAAACCCACAACTCCTGGAACTATTCCATACTATTTCAAGCTTATAACAAAAAATACTGATTCTCAAAGTTCTGTCAAAAATAATAAAAAGCCTATTGTCACAGAATTTTTTCGTAAATAAAGAAGAATATAACATCAACGTAATGCACCTCAATATCCAAAGTGTTAAAAATAAAATTGCACAACTAGAATTAATATTAAATGAGTTTAACATAGATGTGTGCTGTCTTAGTGAAACGTTTTTAAAGGGTAATCAGGCAGAAATATTACAAGTAGATGGATACAAAAAAGCTTCTCACTTTTCCAGAAAGAAAGTATCACGGGGTGGAGTTTGTATCTCCGTTAAAAATTCTCTAAAATTTCATAATATTGACTGGATGGCAGATATGTCTATAGAAAGACATTTTGAATGTTGTGGAATAACTGTTCCAGATTTAAACTACGTGTTTATTTGTTTATACCGTACACCAAAAAGTAACTTTAACCTTTTTATACAATGCCTCGAAAATCTATTACGTAAGCTTACGAGTAAATCTAGAAATATGAAGAAGAAAATAATACTGGCAGGAGATTTTAATGTAAATCTCCTAAAAAAAAAAAAATTTAGTGAAACCTTAAGCAATACATTTCGTATGTTTAACGTAATCCCAACCGTATTAAAACCCACTAGAATCACAAACAAATCACAAACTTGCATAGATAATATAGTAACTAACATAAAAAAATGTAAAACTGAGGTCTTGAATATAGGGCTCTCGGATCATACGGCTCAACATGCAAAAGTACCTTCTAATCTTAGTTATCATGAAAAGTACTGGTTTGAGGAAAAAAGAAGAATAGATTATCACTTAGATATATTCATTCGATATTTGAGTCAGGTAAATTTTGACGAGGTATATTTAAAAACAGACGTTAACGAAGCGTATAAAGAATTTTCAGATTTATTCAACTTAATTTTTAATTTATTATGTATTCCATTGGAAATGATAAAAGTAACTTATAGAAAAAAACCAAATTGGAAAACGAAAGGTATTAAAATAGTAAGCAAAATGAAGAGAAAGATGTTTCTAGAAACTTTTATAGATAGATCCCAAGAATTTAAAGACAAATATAAGAAATATTGCAAAATAATGAACAAAGTAATACGTACATCTAGAAAAATTGCAAATACTAAATATATAAAAAATAGTACTAATAAAACAAAAGCTACATGGGGTATAATAAAGCAAAATACTTCACAGACAAATAACATACGAACAACTATTAACAAATTACAGATAAATGACAAATTAGAAACTGAACCAAAAATATTAGTAGAATACATTAATAAATATTATATTGAACTTAATAACTGCCAAATCATTAATAAACCCAGAAATTTAAACCAATCAATAAATAAAAGTATATTTATGGCCCCTGTCAGAGAAAATGAAATAAAAGAAGTCGTTATGGCTCTAAAGAATAAAAAAAGTTCAGGTTATGACAATATACCAATGTATGTAGTAAAACAATGTATAGATATGATTGCAAACCCATTGTCATATATTTAATTTAGCTATTGAAACAGGTTGTTTTCCCCAAGAATTAAAAAAAAAGCATTAATTAAACCACTGCACAAGAAAGGTTCAAAATTATTTATAGAAAATTACAGGCCTATTGCATTACTCCCCAGTTTTTCTAAAATTCTAGAAAAATTAATTTACAATAGACTCTTATTATTTCTTAACTCTCAAAATATTTTAAACAGTAATCAATTCGGATTCCAAAAAGGTAAAAATACTTCACTAGCAATTTTTAACTTTTTAGTACAGGTATGGCATAAAATCAATGAGAAAAGGACAGGAATAGGTTTATTTTTAGATCTATCAAAGGCTTTCGACTGCGTAGTTCATGATATATTAATAGATAAGTTAGAGAGAATAGGGATTAGGGGTAATGTGTTGAAACTAATGAGCTCATATCTCAGCCAAAGATCTCAAAGTACAGCTGTAGATATTTATAATAAAAAAACTAAAACAGTTGAGCGTGTACTGTCGCCTTTTGAAAACACAATATTAGGAGTTCCACAAGGTAGCATATTAGGACCGCTGCTTTTCTTAATATACATTAATGAATTGCCACAAGTTACTAATAAGCTATGTATAATGTTCGCAGACGATGCCACTATATTTCTACCCTACGATAACTCAAATCTCAATGAATATGAAACCGAAATAACGACTACAATAAATAATATAGTTCAATGGTTAGCTTCAATTAATCTTAAAGTAAATTTAGACAAAACTAAAGCCATTCAGTTTAAAAATTATAAAACCGATCCATTACCTTTAAATTTACCAGTGAGTATTATAAATGAGACAAATTTCTTAGGAGTAACAATAGACTCTCATCTCAACTGGAAAAGTCATGTTAGCAAAGTTAATTATAAAATATCTAATTACTGCTATGCTGTGTCAATATTACGAAACATAACTTCGAAACCTGTTGCATTAAGCGCTTATTATGGTTTCGTCTACCCTCAGCTTAGTTACGGTATTATTTTCTGGGGAAACTCCGTAGATGTAAACTCCACGTTCCGCCTTCAAAAAAAATGTCTCAGACTAATATTTAATTTAAAAAGTACAGATACTTTACGTGATTTATTTAAAGTTGAAAATATATTAACTCTCACATGTATATACATTTTAGTTTGCGTATTTATAAAAAATAATAATGGCTATTTTTTTAGTAAAAAATCAAGTCGTTATGACAATTTAAGAAATAAATATAATATATGATACATATATTATATTTATTCCTCAGATAAATAATGCACTATATTACAAAAGTTCCTACATATCAGCCATAAAAACATGAAGCAACAAAAAGTTTTCCGCGCCCTGATGGAGTAGTAATCAAAACATACTATGGGTGCCGGCTGAGATACAATTTTGTAGCTCACACACACATTCACACTTTTCCTTCAAATAGTCGTTCATGGCGTGTGACATGGACATCACCTCTGTCATAAAATATTACAAATAAAATATTACATTAACAAAATGGGCAGTGAAATTATGCAGAAACCATGCCGCAAGCAAAAGTACAAAGCTTTCTGGTATCACATTTTCTGGTAAGTAATAAACCGCTTGGTTTTTACAATTTTCGTGGTCAAATTTTTTGTAAAAAATATGGTTGTTGATTTTTAGTGATGTGAAGTAGTCGATAAAAAATAATATAGAATCGAATCGTCAGCTTATTATTATTGTATTTCATTTATTTATCGCAGTTTTCTAAAAGATTCTAAGAACTGTAAGATTTTTGTGCTTCAGAGTCAGACAGACCATACTGAAGGAAGTATTGGTGTTTTATTAATTTCAGCATTAGCTCTATATCTAAATAATATATTTTCCTACTTACAGGTTCATGAACAAAAAGTGCTTCCCTCAGATTACGAACTCAACTAAATATTATGTCAATATTAATGATGATTTACGAGAAAAAACAGCTGGTCATAAGCTATTCTAAACGTAATGTAAATAGTTAAAATATAAATTAAAAATATTGTTTTAAAATTGGTGATGTATTTTTATTTGTATAATTAGTTCTCTACTAGCTGTGCCCGCGACTTCGTTCACGTGGACTGCAGGATATTTCATCATCAACACTATTGACATTTAGTCGTCCATTGCTGGATATAGGCTTCTCCAATACCCAAAAGACACGAATTCAAAAGACATTACACCATACAAATGACTGAAGGACAACGTGACTATCCGCAACCCAGTGAAATGTGGATATACACACCGACGGCTCAAAAACGGACACGGGCACTGGATCCGGGGTCTTCTCGGAGGACCTAAACATAAATCTAAGCGTAACTCTAGGCCCCCACAACTCAATCTTCCAATCTTGGCTGCGCTGGATCGCGATGTCTCGGGCCATGACATCAGAATCCTGTCCGATAGCGCGGCGGTGCTACATGCACTGAACAGTAAAACTATAAGTTCAGCCCTGATTTACGAATGTTACGAGACACTCAACAGACTAGGAGAACACAATAGACTGACCTTACAATGGGTAAAGGGACACAGCGGCTCATGGGGAAACGACGCTGCGGACGAGCTGGCAAAAAGAGGAGTGGAAGCGGTCAGTTACGGGCCTCAACCCTCCGTCCCAATCCCCTCAAACCAACTCAAAGCCTGGATCCGCAACCACGCTAAAATGCGACACCGTGACCTCTGGACCACGACGGAAAGCTGTAGGCAGGCCAAACTAGCACTCCCCGACATAAACAACAGACTCACGAAACGCCTTCTAAACTTAAACCGCCCTCAAATGCGCTTGGTTACAATCGCCTTGACTGGTCCCGGCGCTTTCAACAAGCACTTCCATAACCTGGATATAACGGACAGCCCACTATGCAGAACGTGCATAGAGGCTGAGGAAACGACCGCGTATGTGCTGCTGGACTGCATGGTATTGACAGATATTAGACTCAGGACTATAGGTGACGTTAAAAGTCTTCCAAAAATGTTTGAGAAGCCACATCTAGTGGCAAAATTTATGGAAGAGCTGGGCTGGTTCTCCCCCTAAAAAGTGGAACCTCACGCAAAAGGGACCTAACTAGAAAGGTCTGATTGCGGAAAACAGCCCGTATACAAGTACAATTAGGCTTCTTCAATAGCACGCCACTGAACTTGGTTCCCCGCTCTGCACCTCCAACAGCTACTAGTCACTTTGCGAAAGTCGTCACTCCAAGTATTTGGAGGACTTTCTACGCTACATTTGCTAAGGCATGATCTCCACTTAAAATTTGACATGATCCATGCAATTTAGGTAAGTATATTTAATTTCGATAGGTGATAGATTTCATCCTCACCACCTGGATGTTTGATCTTGAACTAAAATAAATACCCCTGAACAATAAAATATAAGTGAATAATCGATAAATATACGTTACGCTTCATACCACATCACATCACTATTTTCAAATTCAGCAACCATGAAGTTCCTTGTTTTTTACATGCCAATAAAGACAAATAAATGTCGTACTTTATTGATATTTTGTTTTTAATTGGTTATGTCATAACATGAATGTCTCTATCTTTTTCTAACGTAACGTATATGAAAATATGTGATAGAGATAAAAGACAAACCCTGTCTCCCGCTTCCACCTACCCTCCCACCCCTCTGAGCGGCCGCATAGGTTTCGATACATAATAGGCATGATTATTACTCCATCTGGGCGGGGAATTTTTTTTTTCCTCCATGCATAAAAATATATAATCACCTTCAGTTAGATTTAAAAATTTTAAACGGTAATATTTTTAAGGTAAAACTTAAGAAATGGCTTATATCAAAAACATTCTACAATCTGAATGAATATTTTGAATCTTAGGTAAAGACTGAATGCGGTCAAGAATTTAATATGTTATCTACTTACCTATTCAACTTGAAGTTAACGAACATACGTACTTCTTATAAATTAGCCTTTGCTATTTAGAATTTTACCAATTATTGTACATCCGTAAAGGATAAACTGCTAGGCACTGTATTATGTAAAAACCATAACACCATATTGTACCCAGTTCTTCAATAAATATTTTCTGATTCTGATTCTGATTCTGTTGCCACATCGTGCCACGTGGCACGTGGCGTCGTCGGTCGCGTCGTGCCACGTGGCGTGTGGCGTGTCGCAGACATCTGGCGTGTAGTGTAGGTACAACTACCCACAATATTTGTCTAGGTACGAGTATGAACGAACTATTTGTGTTCATTTTTATCTATATCGCTTTTAATAAAGCTTACTTTCACTTTCACCATTAGCCTAGCCAGGAATCGAACCAGTTCATTTAAAAAAAATCACCCTATATGTTTTTGTACTAATCGATAATGTTACGTATACGTTACGATAAACAAACGTAGGTAGTATTCATTTTTGTCAAAACCGGACACGCAACGCAACTTCTTTCAGCATTTTTCGCTATCTGTTATAGTTTAGGATATAGCTCTGAAGGTCCATGTAAATTTACCTTGTTTACTCACTTACTCTCGATAGTTGAGTAAGTATAGAAAATATAATAAAACAAAATGCAATTAAAGTGTGTACCTCGGAGACTGACCCAGTGAGCTATAAACACAGTGTATAAGTATCTATAGGTAGGTTAGGTACCTACCTTATTGATAGTTTAGTTGTATCAATGCGTATTGCGTACCTATGTACTTTCATTGTCAGTTTGTAGAGTAGAAAGTTACTTGAATAGTATTGAACTTTCACTTAATCAACATACATAGATAAATCCAAGTACTTATGTATAACTATATAAATGAGGTGTAAGGTCGAGCCTAACGGGTGGAGTGTAGGTAGGTACTTACCTATATGTTGCAATACGGTATTTAATATGTAGTTTGATGAATTGCAACTTGTAGTTGTAGGTAAGCTTACAGCTGTGTCATTGTGTGTGTGTGTGTGTCCCTCCTCACACATAGAACACACACACACACACACACACACACGTGGTTGTATTGCATTGTACCATATATTCAAGCTACAAGTACACCATAGCAGAAGTATTCGTTATTATGTTCGCGTACGTCTCTATCGCGAGGGTCCACGTGAAGTGGGTGTAGAGTAGGTAGTAGGTAGATACTGTACCTACTCTACGTATACTCGGAGCACCAGTCGGATGGTACGACTCCGACGACGGTTCTCATCAATACAATAGATAGTCCATCGACACTCTACTCTACCTCTACCTCTATACAGGGTTATTGGAAATTATACTAGCAAGCCGTTGAGGGCTACTTCTGTGCACCCTAGCAAACAACTTTTGTTCTATGACTTTTGGAAGTTCGAAAAAAAATTTAAAATTTTGAGGTTATGTAAATTTGAAAAACAGCTGATTTTTTAAAACAAAGGTCATTCAGACTAAGAACAGTAGATAAAACTTAAAAAAATAAGTAAAATTTTAAGGTTAATGATCTCTCCGTGTAACAGCTGATTTTCAGGTAAACGTAATCTCAAAATTTTCGAAAAAATGATCGATTTTCCAAATGTCGTAGAACAAAAATTGTTTGTTAAGGTGCACAGAAATAGCCGCATTATAATTTCCAATAACCCTGTATAAGAAAGCTCACCCTGGCTACTTGCTAGATATAAGCTCCGCCATACTTCCATCCTCTCTTGGAGGTTATCGCATCTGGCGAATACGTAGGTACCTACGTATGATAGAGACACTCACTCAACTGTTTACTATATAATACCTACTAGTTACAATATAGTGTATATATGTATGTATAGATATACCTAGTATAGGTACATGCAGTGCAGAGCTCCGTATGTTGATGCAAGTAGGTAGGTTAGGTACCGTCGCAAGTAGGCGATGCAAGCAAATAACATAACCTTAACTAGAGGTCAAAGAGAGAGAACTCGCTCGCAATGAGGACACGAGCCGCTGCGAGCGCTGCGCCCGCGCATACCTCACACGTACCTATAGTATAGTATACATACATACATACAAGGTAGGTACACGACCTGACCACATCACAACATCATGCAGCCTGCGACAATACGTGTAGCTACTACTTATAGATAGGTAGGTAGGTAGGTACTACATACATCTATTATAATGTTATTGTATACATACATGGAACTATTCTAAAACATGTTCTATTTTATATGTAAGTACCTACTTAATGCACCTTATGTATGTATGTTTTACAGTTGTAATGTCGCCATGTATGTGTGGCGATGATACATATAGATAGACTGTATCCCATGCATGGGTGTGGTGAGTGTAGAGCTACGTACGTATGTAATGTGTATACTCACAGCGTGTGTAGGGCAGGTAGCGGCGGCAGCGAGGAGTCCCCCAGCTCCGTGATCAGGTTCCCCGCCAGGTTCCTGGAACGACAACTGTACTGTACACATACACACTACACGATGACGTCACACGACACGGTCGGTGTAGGTAGGCGGGTAGGTACTAGGTACCGCCAGTAGACGTAACGTGCGCGTGGCCGGTCGTATGGACGGGGAACCGACGCCGACGACGCGACGTGGAGGTGAGCTCCTCTCTACCCTAGTCACACGCACGCCGGCGCTCCTGTCGTATGTACCTTTAGTATAGTAGGTACTCTAGGTACTCTTGGTAAGTATTACAGGAAGCCATCGACTCTAACTCCACTCCACTCTAGGTTACAGACAGACGTCACGTGACATGACGTGACGTGACGCGGTGCGTGACTACAACAGTTCGTTCACAACTCAACGTTATCACACTCGTTAAGTATACTAGTTGTAGGTGAAGCGGTGAACGTTTCGTGGTTATAATTCAACGACGATAAGGGGTTAACTGCTGCAGGTGGACGGGCGGGCTACTGCTGGTAGGACCACGCGACACGACACTATAGCACTAATCGATTATAGTAAGAGGACACTTGTGCCCCTTCTAAAAGATAAAGTGATAGTTTTTCGGTTTCCGAGGTAATTGGCATTTTCAAAATTGAACTCCCTTGTCTATGCTTTTTGGTGCCAAGACTGCAATAGTACATTTTTAAATACATTACATCTCGGCATTTTGAACACGCTTGCGTTCCGCTCGCGCGTCATAAACCGCCTCTATGCAATGATCAATATCCACACGCGTATCGTACGACGTTTTTAATCAGTATCACAGTTGCGAATAAAAGAAAAGATTTGTTATTAAAATAGTAAAAGGTTAACGGAATATTTGTGTTTAAAAACAGAAAAAGGAAATATTTTTTGAGTGAGTATGTTTTTGTTGATTATACTCCCGAAAGGGCAGGCAAAAGACTTTTAACCTATACAGCTTCGTCTAACATACAATATTTTTTTGGGTTTTTTTCCATTTGTTTTTGCATCAGGGGTTAAAAACAGAATATAATGGTACGGAAAAATTATCCATTACTAATATTACAAAGCTGAAGAGTTTGTTTGTTTGAACGCGCTCATCTCAGGAACTACTTACTGAATCAAATTGAAAAAATATTATTGTATTGGATAAGTAGTCCATTTATCGAGGACTACTATAGGCTACTTTTTATTTTGATAGCTTACTTGTTGTAGCTTACTACGTGTGTGTGCTGTCTAGAGCTAGGCTAGGATATATCTCTGTAACTGATGTATGTCACTCACAACGTTACATATTTACTTAGTTCACTAGATTATCTATCTACCTATCTACAGGCTCGATATGAAACAGTTCGTTGAACTACAGCTAGTTAATTATACTTAGATAATCGAGCTACAAGTTCGTGTCGTTCGTTGTTACCTATTGCTTGCTACCATTGTTGGAGCGATGTTATCGAGCCCATGTCGACTAAAGTTTATACAGATTAGTACCTACCTACCTACTTACCAGGTTGTACTTTACTATAATGTATTATATAGGTAAGGTAAAGTTGTGTGTGTTTGATCATACAGCCTGCCGGAGTGGCTGCATGGTGCTGGTGGTAGTACACGTCTCATCGCGTGGCCCTGATGTACTATTTGAACAACTCATCCTGTATTAGAGGGATCGGAAGTGAATCGATCGTAGAACAAGCTTCTACGATATTATATAAATGTCTCCTTCAGCTCGCCTCGCTGGAATCTATATACTAGGTTGCAATAACGGCCGTATCTACTCCCGCCAGCCGTGCGACGTGTGACGTGTGACCAGGGTTGAAGCGCGTCGGAGGAGGTTCCTATTCTAATTGAACGTTATTGTATACTAACCAGGTAGTTTGATTCAATATAACATTCATCTTTAATGACGTTTACGAACGGAAGCAGAATATCAAGCTCAACTTATTTGTCGACAAATATTATATAAAATGTTTTACACAATCGTAGCGTTTACAGTGAGAAAGGAAACTAGATAGTTTAACAAGTTCCTGCGGGAACTGGGTCAGCTCTGTCCCACGTCTCGACCGCCCGGCGGGCTCGGGGGGGCGAGGGGGGATCCGATGCACTCGCGGCAGATAACGTTACCAACTGAGAGGATATTATTTTCGGTATGGAGTTGCACAACACGTGCGTTGGAAGCGCGTGTATGTGTGTGTAATGCTGTCATCGATCGACAGTGTGTGTGTGTGTGTGTGAGTGCATCGGTCGCCGCAACACGCCCGGTCGATACACGCACACTCGACGCCCGACGCTTACAGACCACAACGCCCTGGAAGCTTCTCTCTATAGACACGACGCCGGACGCCGGACGACACGACGACGAAGACATGTCATTTCAGATTATTTCAATTTAAATAACTAGGCCCCCCCCCCCCCCCCCCCTTTCGCTCTCGCTTTAAGGATACATCACTACATAGTATACAACAAAGTCGGTTTCTCTGTGCCTATGTCCCTATATCCCTATGTATGCTTAAAGCTTTAAAACTACGCAACGGATTTAGATGCGGTTTTTTTAATAGATATAGTGATTCAAGAGGAAGGTTTATATGTATAATACATGCATAATATAGAAGTGCGAAGCCAGGGCAGGTATTATAAGATTATAGAAATGCAATGTAAACTTGAATTTCTAGCTATTACTTTATTTTGTGTAAGTACCTATATCGTATTCTGTTTCTTCCTTCCTGTGTTGTACAAATTAAGTTATCTATCATGTTTTTTAGATCTATCTATCTAGTCGGCTGACTCACTAATAGTTCCTGAGATTAATTGTTAGTCTAGTGGCAAGCAGTGCCTCCATTAACTCGGGCGTGTGTGATAGGGCGCGATTGGCATACAACACCTGGAGTTATTGCGCTCTGATCACATGCACCGGTCACAGGTCCCGCTACTCACGCCGCAATGGACGCCGCCGCCGGCGCTCTGTGCAGATAGATCTACATAATAATATAATATAGTGTACATGTGACTCACAGCGTCTGTAGATGGTGTAGAGGGAGCAGCGCACGCGTCGGCACGGCTCGCAGCAGGTTGCGCGCGAGCCGCAGCGTGCGCAGACAGATCTACATATAATATAGTGTACATGTAACTCACAGCGTCTGTAGATGGTGTAGAGGGAGCAGCGCACGCGTCGGCACGGCTCGCAGCAGGTTGCGCGCGAGCCGCAGCGTGCGCAGCGACGTCGCGCCGCCCACGCCTGCGTCCTCGCCCTCCGATATCAGGTTGTCCTCCGCAGATCTACGCAACAAACATTACGTGTTCTTATTGATTACCAGCTCGGCATCACACTCGAGGGCTACTTCTCTAAGTAAGTACATAATATTTACAAAATAATTTTGTTCTACAATTTATGGAAATTCTAAAAAATAGTTAAAATTAAAATGTTATTTTATGTTCTTTTGAAAACCTGTGAGAAATATGAGCATTAACCAGTGCACCCGACTTAATAAATGTCGCTTGGCAATTATAATTACGATCCAAACGACACACATCGACGACGCGTTTATTGAGTGTATTGTAAATGATATTCGCATAAACGGGTATCTAATTAGCGAATCGTTTATTGGCACTCGAGTCGAGTCGAGTCGAGACTCGAGACCCTTCGTTATCTCGCCGGTTGAATACATTATGCGGGTACTTTAGTCAATACATTTGTTACTTTACGTATATTTATTGCGAACCGCGAGCTGTTAGCTGCGACCCGAGTATTGTTTGTAATATAATGAATTATTGGCAGATCGTCCTCGTCGCGCGTCGTGATGATGATGTCATTATAATATATGTAGTACTTAACTCTCGAAAGACACGCGCGAGTGTCAATTAAATCATTTTAAAAAAAATCTGGCGGAATTGAGAATAATTTTGGGATTTCGGAAATACTGTGGGAATAAATCAAAATATAATGTACCACAATTGAGACAGCGGTTATAGACATGACCTAACCAGCGGCCGCGCTCCGTCCGTGTCCCGGCTCTCAGTGGACACCTGCGGCCGTGCGTGTGACCGCGACACGTTACATCACACACACAAACATATCTTGTCTATGCCCTAGTCTAGTCTAGTCTGAGGCCATATTCATTAATATCTTAAATGTTAACTAACTATATAAATTAGAACTACGCTTCGGGTAATTTATTACACGACATAGACTAATTAGACTGCATCTGCGACGCGGATTGCGAAGGCCGGCCCGTGCGGGCACACCGGCCGCGGCCGCCGCCTGGCCGCGCCGCGTCGCGTCCGACGACGGTCATTGAGCTACATCGGGCGACCTCGCGCGGCACACCATCACTTTACTCTGATCGACGATCGATACTAGATATAAATTAATTAGTTTGCATATAATATAACTTGCAACAAGTCGCAACATGCTCGCAACCAACATACTAATACTAAACTCACTGCAACAAATTGCACATAAAAGTATCAAATAGTATCAATTACATGAGAATGCGTTTATATTACTGTTACGAGCTCGTCATAATTTAACAACTCGAAGTGACCGAAGTAAACGCGTCGATGGACGCTGTGTTTATTATTGTTCTACAGTTATTTTTTACAGAAGAGTGGGATTTTCAAAACATTCGGTACAAAAGTAAATATTTAAGGAAAATGGCAGTCAGCACTGTCGGCAGCCTTGGGAAGGACTCTCAACACATTATATAGATCGTAACACTACCGAGACTGTCGTCCTTCACTTAATGGACTATTATTGTTTGTTCGCCGTTTTATTTTTCAAAAGTCTTTAAACTCATTTACATCGGCTCTCGTGTAGACCCTTTGTGTGAAGGATATTATTTCAGGTTATTGTCAAGTCACGTAATGACCGTCGTGTGGTTAGTTTGAAAGGTTTTAATGATCAACTATGGACATGTTATGCTCGGTTGTTTGCCGTTGGATGGATTGTCTTTTGTTTGTAGCTAATGTGTCGTAATGAGTGCTATATCTAAGGTAAGTACTTGTTGCAATACGACGCGTGTACTTCATTGATGATGACATTATCTGAGAGTTGTGTTATCGGCGCGGCGCGGGCGGCGTTATCGCGAATGAGATTGAACCCTCAATGCCGAATGTTTTCGTAATTATATATCTATTTTAACCGAATACGATAAAAAGGAATGAAGTCCGAGTATCTTCCATGCTAGGATTATATATACTACTGTCTCTCGTTTTAAGGATTCATCAAATGACTGTTAATAGAAACAGAAACGACTGGATTCAGTTAAAGTCTGTAAGATTGACCCTGTTATAATTCAACTAGAAAAAATCACCATAAGTGCCATAGCAAGGAAATTAATTTTGGGCGAGAAACCATTAAAAGGCTAAAAAGTATTCGGGAATTCAATTAAATGATAAAAACTTTGCGTTTCGGGACATTATACCGTAACAAATTATGGCTCGAAATTGAAATAAACATTAAAGGCAAACGACCTGCGACGCCAATAATCCAGTAAACGGAGAGAGCATTTCTATCGAACCACACGCTCGTCTCTCGGCGCGGCGGGCGGCGGGGCCCGGCTTGCTCGAGGCGAGCGAGGGGTTTATAATATCGCCTTAATTAGATTCAACGGTATCGATATGGAAATATTGTATTATATTTACAAGTCATTTAGTGTAATATCACGGTGTGTTGCCGCTGACCTGATTCCGGCCTATTTTCGGACGTGATACAGTTTGACGTCATTAAATTGAACGCACGCTATGCCGTGCCGCTGTCGAGTAGCATCGCATCGTGCTGTGACCGCGCGAGCTGCGCTTCCTACACTCAGCGTTGGAACTGCAGCTCTACCCAACGAAGCGTCGCAGCTACAATAACACTCGCAAGCTGCTGCTATTGTTTTTGTTGATTGTGTGTCACCAGGAGTCGTCGTACCGAGAGATCAAGCTCCAGCAGATACCACAAACAAGGCAAATAAATCACTCCTTACAAATGAGTCCGTCGACGGCGGCGTCCTCCCCCCCCCTCACGCCCAGCGCGCGTCGCCTCACGCCTGCCATCCACCCTCTCTCCGTCGATAAACAACGTCGAGCATTATTAACAAAAGGAATAGCAAACAGTAGCTCCATTCTTTACGAGAGGCGGACTGTGTGAGTGTGTCCAGCAAACAACCGTCGTCGGTTTACGTTTACGTTGCGGATCCTCTCGGTTGATAGATGTGCTCCCTTTCTTATTGAATATTAAAATGGTATATCGAGTTACAATGTCTGCCGACAGTAATTGGATTTACACAACATATTTACTGGAACATTAGTAATACTTACGCCCGAATACTGAAAGGCTACTTAATCTTAAGCGGCGTTTAAATTGATATTTAAGCGTACGCTTTAATAGCAAACATACACTTAACGTAAATTTAAACACCACTTAAAATTTAGCAGGCCATGCTGTTAAGTCCCACTTATTCGTTAATTTAAGTTAATTTGGTATACAGAAACGACAATTAGCGTTTGACAGCTGACTTAAATACCACTTATTTATCATAAGTGGTTGACAAATTTAAGAGTGCTTTGAAGCTATCTTAAATATAAAAATTGATGGATTATTTTCCTTGGTCACGGCATCACGCGTGAACACGGCTGGATCAATTTCACTAATTTTTCTTTTATTGTGTTTCTTATTGACAAGAGAAGGTTCTAATGAAAAAAAAAAATGAAAATTGGGCAGAAAATTATTCCGCGGGTGAAACCGCGGGGTGCAGTTAGTCTTAAATAAATAGTACTTCGCCCTGAAGACCTCACGAGTTTTTTTTACTTATAAGCGTAATGTAACAAATACCTAATATAATTCAATCGACGAAATAGGTACCTACCTAGGTACTTACCTTTTCCAAATAGTACTAGAGGTCTATCTAGTTTATATGATAGGTGCCTATCGTTATCATCTGACCCTGGAATCAGATAATTTAGCACACCCAAGCATGATAGGCCTATCTTGTTGAGACAATGTGTTCCTAAAGCCTTCTTCCAGGTTTTATCACTAGATCCAAGATATCAGCACCGGGAGGTCAGTTATGAATACACCATATTACTCATTGATATTTAACAGAGCCCATAATGGGAGTTTTTTCAGAAACATTACTCTCACTAAACTAAATTTGTATGGAAAGTTAAAGCTTCGTATTAGGTCCGCTATGCTTTACAATGTTTGTTATATGAAAAGACTCGCTCTCTAGGTACAGAAGGCCTAATAGTCCACTGAAACCTTTGGGTTTTAAAATACTGAGGGGTCATGATTAACTAGTCTATAATAAAACAATAATCGATAAATTAAACAGGAATTTAATACAGAAATAATAATAAGTACACGTCCACAGGGCACCTTGAGGTGAGGTGTCGGAGAGTAGCGACCCCGCGGTCCCCAGTGTTCCAGGGGGAAGTCACCATTCCTCATCTCGGGCTTGCCTTAGTTGATTAGTCGGAGTGAACACTGACGAGGAAGCTGTTTAAAATCAAGTGACACCTATTCATCCTTTAGCCGCTCAACACTGATCGGCAACTCTCTACCAGCACTTTCTTTTTTGTCCGTTTGTCTCCGTATTTTCCAAGATGGTCCAAAATCCAGAAGAAAATACAATATGAGTTTAACTAAGCAGATAGGCCCGTCGAGTTGATCATTGGTATAGGTTTATAAAACCTACTTATTGTGATTAAGATCCACCAATATTTGTTTTTCTGGGGCTGTGTAGTTGCAGCACCTTTTTTTATTTGTAACGCTAGACATTTCACAGTAATATGCATTCACTTAAAAACACTGTTCGTCATCTCCAGCTTGCCTTAATTGGTTGGTCGTAGTGAAAACTGATGGGGAAGCAGTTTAAAATCCAGTGACGTTTCTCCATCCTTTAGCTGCTCTAATACTGCTCAGCAACTCTCCACCACACTCCTTTTTTTACCGTATGTCTCCTTATTTTCCAAGATGTTCCAAAATACAGAAGAAAATACAATATGAAAATATTTATGCAGGCCCGTTGAGTATGTGTGAATAATCCACCAATATTTGTTTTTCTGGGGCTGTGTAGTTGCAGCCCCTTTTCTGTTTCGTAACGCTAGACATTTTTAATAGTTACAGTAATATTTATTCACGTAGAACAACTCGAAATCGAAAAAACTTGTAAACAATAAACAAAATAATATTTATTTTGTTGTCAAATATTTTCAATCACAGAGTGTAAAGAAACGTTTATTTTTATTAAATGTATCAACTTTTACTCCAGTTTAGTGCGTGAAACGAAACTTGTTTTTAGCAATCACGGATCAAGCAGAAAATTGTAATAGAAAACGAACTTTTTTGTTAAAATGTTGCCATTTGGTAAAAGTTTAGGCCTGCTTTGTTAAGTATAATCTTAAATCTCGTAAATAGCCTTTGTGAATACCACTAAAAATTTAAATCCAACTTAAAAATATTTAACGCTTAACGAAGTCGAAAAGATAAGTAGCCTTTCAGTATTCGGGCGTTAGGCATAAGTGATTGTATTGGGGAAGGTAGGTACTCAGTTCAACCGAGATGTGTGTGGGGTGTATGTAGTACTGTAGGTAGGTACTGTAGGCATGTAAGGTACTCACAAGTAGTGTAGATGTCGGAGGTCGAGGAGCGCGTGCGCCGGCAGCCGCCGCAACCCGCACCGGTCGAGCCACAGCCGCGCGAGGCTCGCGCCGCTCAGTGCGCCCACACCGAACGACTCCAGTCTATTCGACGACAGGTTCCTATCGACATACACACAGACCTTTACTTCTCAATAATCATCATTTCTTTACAAGACAATTTTCATCATCGCAATTATTCCAACCAATAATAAACTCAGTACGCTTTGGATCTGAAGATCGTGAAGTACTTCGGTAATTCAGTAAAAAAAGATGAACGCATCGCGGGACACGCGTTTAGAAAGCAGTTCCTTTCATTAACACGCTTTATTTGGTTCACCTGTATGTTTGCATGTTGTACTTAACCGACTCTTTTGGGCTCGATTTTGCCCTACGTTCAAAACGATCAGTTTTAATTCAAACTTTGCAGCACACCTGTCAAAGACCGATGACAATGAAATAATTCGATTAAAATATACGATTATTAAATCAATGGCCTGAATTCATCAATTTCTTTCCGCATCCTTTGCATGAGAGTAAGAGAGATAGCTGGCGGGCTGGTAGAGACGATTAAAAACCGTAAGTACATTGTGATAGAGTCTATATTTGTAGCGGTGCGCGAGCGGTACCCGCGCCTCGCCCGCGCCGCGCCGTTTCATACAAAATGTGACGCGGGCGTATAGAAATATAGACTCTATCACAATAAACTTAAGGATTATTTTTTGTTTTTTAAATACAGGGTGTTTTTTTACATGATGGTCCTTCAGGGCTATAGGTATTCCAAATTATTAGAGAAAATTAAAAATGTTGACATTTTGACATAAACAAAAATTGTATCATTAGGTTTATGAAGAAGTCCTGAACCTGTTAATTTTGCAAAAAAAAATATAATCAATAAATAAAATAAAAATATATTTTTATACCAATGGATAGTGTTGCTGATAGAGATTAATTCTAGGAAACAAACATAGTATGTCAAATCAAAGGAATAAGCTCATTTTTGTAGTTTTCTACAAATTTTACCTTTCTGTCTCTGGCAAAACTATTGTGTATGAGGCAGATATAATTGTGATATTTTTTAAATGTTTTAAAATTATATTCTAATTTTTTTATTTTACATTTTGAAAATCAGTTCATTCGTTTTGCGCAGCAGTTTATTACTTCATTGGCCATATCTTCTCACGGCAATTTTACTGGGGTAGTTGTATGAAAATGACATAAGATAACACTATCGATTAGTACAAGAATTTAGGGTGATTTTTTATGGAAAGGTATTACTTAAGTATTGCTTATTTCTTTGTTCGTGTTCTTCGAGTCGAGACGGAACGTCAGTCGGTAGTCGGTAGTACGGCACGGTCGCGGTGGTATGGTGGTGGTAGGTACATATTATAATGTATCCGATACTGTTCAGGATAATATATACTCTATAACAAACAACCAACCAAACCAACAATGGCGTCTGTATAACGATATCTGACATCGTGTGTGATACATCATATACCTACTGCTCCTACACCTCCTAGACTATAAATTAACATGTTCGATTCCTGGCTAGGGTAATAACTTTTGCAAACATCTTATGATGCAGTTTCAGTTATTGTTAAAATCTTCAACGCAGCTCCTTTCATCATTGTTTGCTGTCTTATTGTTTATGATATACATGAAGCCCCTGGAGGCTCATTATGGAATATTGAATTTTAGTTAAAATTAAAATATGATTAAACAACAATTTTTTTTACAAAATAAATGATTACTAATTACCACTTACATTTGTAACCTTAAATCTGTAATTTACACGACTATAATAATTCTAATAATGAATCTTTGTAATTAAACAAAACCAAAAAATGTTGGTAGTTTTTTACAAGTGTGTTGTAAGGAGAGAGGTACCAACTGATGTAGGTACATGGTGGTGTGTGTTACGTAGTGTACTTACAGGTCTCGCAGTCCGGTGGCGAGGGCGAGCGCGTCGCGCGGTACTCGCGTTATGTTGTTACAAGTGTGTTGTAAGGAGAGAGGTACCAACTGATGTAGGTACATGGTGGTGTGTGTTACGTAGTGTACTTACAGGTCTCGCAGTCCGGTGGCGAGGGCGAGCGCGTCGCGCGGTACTCGCGTTATGTTGTTACAAGTGTGTTGTAAGGAGAGAGGTACCAACTGATGTAGGTACATGGTGGTGTGTGTTACGTAGTGTACTTACAGGTCTCGCAGTCCGGTGGCGAGGGCGAGCGCGTCGCGCGGTACTCGCGTTATGTTGTTACAAGTGTGTTGTAAGGAGAGAGGTACCAACTGATGTAGGTACATGGTGGTGTGTGTTACGTAGTGTACTTACAGGTCTCGCAGTCCGGTGGCGAGGGCGAGCGCGTCGCGCGGTACTCGCGTTATGTTGTTACAAGTGTGTTGTAAGGAGAGAGGTACCAACTGATGTAGGTACATGGTGGTGTGTGTTACGTAGTGTACTTACAGGTCTCGCAGTCCGGTGGCGAGGGCGAGCGCGTCGCGCGCGGTACTCGCGTTATGTTGTTACAAGTGTGTTGTAAGGAGAGAGGTACCAACTGATGTAGGTACATGGTGGTGTGTGTTACGTAGTGTACTTACAGGTCTCGCAGTCCGGTGGCGAGGGCGAGCGCGTCGCGCGGTACTCGCGTTATGTTGTTGTTGGACACGTCTCTGTAACAACAACAACAACTACATCACACATACATCGTCTCACTTCTTCTTACAACATACTTGGTGTACCTATTTGCTGTTCGTTCGTACCACGTTGCTGAGGTTATAGGTAACTAGCTGCGCCCCGCGGTTTCACCCGCGTCAATCTCGATCTAGTGGGAATATCAAAATAAAAGGGCCTTCCTCGATAAATGGACCAACACAAAAATAATTGTTCAATTCGAACCAGTAGTTCTTGAGATTAGCGTCTTCAAACAAACAAACAAATTCTTTAGCTTTAAAATATTATTTATGG